>JARHVA010001090.1:1547500-2147500 GCA_037957365.1 Torreya grandis | reverse complement strand
AGAACCTACTTGAAATGATTTCATAGATGCTATAAAAGAAGAATACTACCCCATTAGAGCATATGATGATCTATATATACAGTGGCAACTTCTCCAAGATAAGGAACAGTCTATTCAAGATTACACTGACATTTTTCATTCTCTGTCTGTGAGATTGGGCATCCAAAAAAGTGAAAAACACAAGATTCTCAAATACCGTGGTAGACTACAATGGTACATACAGTAAAAAATGGAACTCTTCAATTTGGAAAGCCATACAGTATTGGATGGTTGAGTCCAAGGAGAAACCTCTGTGTCATCCACCAGTGTCTTCTTTCATATGCAATAAAACTTTTTCAAGATGAGGTCTTGTGTGATGTGATCAATCTAGATGTTTGCGATGTACTCCTTGATCAGCGATTCATGTATGATCGACATGGCATCTATGAATCAAGAATCCAAAAGATCACTCTCACTCTTGAAACGTAGTGCTACAAGGTACCCGAGGTACCACCTTCCACATCCGTCTCCTTGATTAGGCCAAAAAAATCATTCTCATGATAGTCAAGCCACAGAAATCCAAAAGGGTTGATGTTACAGCTCTGACTACACGATCAACACAACAACAGAAGCAAATGGATACCAAACCAAGGAAGTTCACGGCCTTCTATCCACAGATTGATGGTTAGACAGAAATGGTGAACAATCGAGACTTGCATAGCTTCACAAAACACAGTCCATTCCAAGTATGCGTCGGGTTCCAAACCATTACACCAAATGATGTAGCCATTCCGTATCATCCATCTCTATTGAACACTTCAGTCATAGCAGAACAACTGAACATTGGTGAGCTTGATCTGCAGAGTTTTTCTCTAGTGGATGAGAATCAGATCAAGACACAACTGCCAAACTTGATAACGACTCTTGACTCAATGGAGACCACTGCTTCTTAAAGAGGGAGAAATGATCCAGACAACACTTCAGGCAATGATCTAGACAACAATTCGAACGACGGTTCTACCTCAATTGGTGGCAGAACTTCTCAGAGCCATAACTTTTGCACTATAGCTCTGTTTGACTCCCCGTTTGAACCATTGGAAAGCTAAGAATGAGGGAAATGCCATGAGATGGCACGGAACTCCGCTCAATAGGGTTTGACCCCGAAAACCAAATGGAAGTGCCCCAACTTTCGATTTTAGTAGTGCAGTCTAAAAATAATAAGTTTCTAAAAATAGCAATTTCTCAAATTTTGTATTGTTGTAATTCGTGGAAGTCGACCCATTTCATCTCCCTCGAGATTGGTGACCTTCCACATCCTCCTCTTGCTTTAAAAAATAGGTATAAATAAATATATAGCCCGAAAAGGGAAATAGACATCTCTTCCCAGAGATAGGCATATGTTGTATTTACAATTTTGAACAATAAAACATCTCTTCTCAAAGATAACATTATTATTTGTGTTCTTGAAATATTCTTCAACCAAGACTTTCGAGTTTTAGATCAATGGCAGATACTGTATTCACAGATGTCATTTGTGGTAAAAAGATGTCTCTGTAAGCACATGGACTTGATTTCTTTTAGTCTTGTATGGTCTTTGTTTAGCAAAAAGGCATACAACGGATGATAGAAGATTTTTTGGGAAAGTGCGAAGTCCATTGTAGTTGGTTCTCACTATAACTGGAATTGTGATATGATAGATAAAAATGACGTATAGACACCCTCAAAGGCCCAAGGCCAAAGAGTTCAAATTCAGATGCAAAAACATCTTCTACTCATTGATATCCTTGCAAATATTATGTAAATCGTTTAGAATTAAAGATTAACAAATAATAAATGAGGAAATGTAAATTAAGATTGCATTTGGACGGAAATACAAGTGAAACTTTACTCCTTTCCCTCTGTAAACAATAAGCAGCATTACACGCCTTCGTAAAAAGAAACCCTCTACAACCCTAGTCCCAGATTGAAACAGAGTCAGATATAGAATGAACACAGCATTTGATCGAGTGGGTAAAGCATAAATACCACGCATTGCTTGAAGCGTGTCTGTAAAGTCTCCAATGCATTTATGTACTCCCCAGAAATAATGGGCTGGCTACCTAACAAGCCAACTAAAATAAGATGTGTTAGCGGTGTAATTGCACGCATACCACGAGCATGAATGATTGAAATAGAAATAAATTACCAATTTTGGTGAAGCCCGTTATATAGAGAAAAGTTGCTGCCAATCCGCTTGAAACAGCTATGGCAAAGCCCAATTGAAGCATCTTCATTCTTTACAACTCCTCAAAGCCTCTGCCCGTACGTTACTCCAAATCAATCATCAGGTAAATCCCCAAATGGATACGGAAGAATCAATAGAAATTCGTCCTTTACGCCTTTCCCAATAAATTATGGTCCATCATTTTTTCCAATTTTATTTATCCCCTAGTTGATGTAAAGTCCGGTGGTGTTGGAAATACCGAATACCTTATTTAAGAGAGAAATTTAAGCCAATTACAAAACGGTTAGGGTAAAAAAATATATATTATATTAAAGAGTTTAATTTTATATAGGATTACGAAGAAAAGACATAAATAAAAATAGAAATAAAATGGAAAGTAAAGATGATCATCATATAATTGACAACTAGTTTGCATCATTTTAAATGTGAACCCTCTAGGTGAATAATATATAAGGAAGAATGGGAAATGAGAATATGTTTATTTTATAATAAGAGAGTAGTGGATATAGAATGGTACTTTATTATGGAATATGCAGCGTATAATGATATTTGCACCAAGTACAGAAACAATTTAAGAGTTGACAACTTAGCTGAATTGTTTGAAAAAGAAAAATTAAATCGAATAATATGTTTTTTAAATAAGATCCATAGTAGAAGAGTTAGTATCAAAAATGGGTTTGAAATTTTGTATGATTAGTAAGATAACCTTTGTGTCAAGAGAGTGTTAGAACAGAACAACTTTGTTATAGCGCTTGGTCTCATAGACTATTCGATCTCGTAGACGTTATTAAAATCTTTCATTCAACCATTCAACTATCTTTTTTTTTTACAAAATATTTGTTTAGACAATTATATTTATTTCTCGTTATTTTATACATATTTATCTATTTATATATTTGAATGGTTCAAATTTAGTGTTATTAAATTGTTGTGATAATTTTTATTATATGAACCTTTTTCATGCATCTTCATAGAACCTTTAATTCTATCTTGTGTTACTTATGTCTCATGTTAAAAATGTTTGTACAGTGCTAATATTTATTAAGACTACACATTTGACCCTCCAATATATGAAGACCATTCATACAATGATGACACATCTGTGTATGTCACTCTTTATTTTAGGGGCATATATCCCACCCTTATACCTTTTTCACTCTTAATTGTTAGAAGTTGATCATACATGTTAATTTTACCAAAGTTTAAATTCAGAGATATTTAATAGACAAGTGAGATAACTCATTTGATCATTTGACACATAGGTTTAAGACACTTAGCACATATTAGATACATGTATGGCACACTCTGTTTTTCTAGACTCAATAATTATTTATTCAATTTGTGAATATTGACAAATTTGAAGGACTAAACTAACCCTTTGCACATACCCCCAAAAGAAACCTCCATATCTATTATTAGCCCTACAAGATTTGCTTATTTTGAAGGATCAAATGTTGAAGCACGTAAAATTAAAGTAGAAAGTGACAAGTTGAAACTAGATGAATAGTAGCAAAGATTTATATTGCAAGTCATAAGTCCTAACCATGAATGTATAAGTTGACCATGCCCATTTGACAATCCTAACGTTATCCTCTATTTAAATCTAAATTAAACAGTTTCAAATTTACACAAATAAATTTAAATTAGAATGACAAGTTTAATGACAACATTTAAACAAACTAAAAACCCTCTCCCTTTAAATTTAACTAAATTAAATATTATTTATTGTATTTTAAGTTAAAGCAAACACATTTTATCTATATACTTTTTTTAATTGAAAGAAATTGAAAAACATATTAATCAAAAAGTTCATTCCTAGAAGTTTGAATATTTACCCAACCATAAAAAATCCTTTTTCATAAAGTGGTTGGTGTGGTTTTTCTAAACATGTAAAAACCATCGTAAGTTTAAGAATTTTGCATAAACTTGTCTCATAACAAAGGTTATGTAACGGTTAGTCCTTGTTTTTGTATTAAATTTTATTTATAGTTGAGTATTTGTCTATAAGCATAAGAATTATAATGTGGCTAGTCTTTCTAGTAAATATTTTATATTGAATTTTATATAATTAAATTATTTAACTCTAGTTCATGGACATGTAATTAACAAGTGGTATCTCTCTTAATTAGATTGTGTGATTAAGTTGTCCAATATTCATAATATGTATTCGTAACTAATAAATGAATTGTAGTAGATGTCTTAACCAGACCATATAGTTAAATTATCTAACATTAGTTATATTATTAGTAACTCAACATAAAATTAGTGTTTTAGTATATGTTGATAATATTCTAATCTAACATGAAAATTATATTATTAATTTACAAGTATCGCTACTAGATTTTTTTGCATTGCCATTAGAATTTTATTTCAATTCACATAGGCAAACATTTTAGGTTTTTTGAATTAGAAGTTTCATTTAATGCTTATACAACATGAAAATGGTGCGAAGATAACACAAATTATGTGCGTATGTGTTTAACCCTAAATTGAGATGGGTCAATCTAGTACAGGGTTAAGAATATAGAAATAAATAAGTACAAGGTCGATAAATAGATCTATAATAAGTCAATTAATTTGTAAACTCAGAAAAATAATATTATGAATTAAATGTTGAGATGTGCTAAAAATAGAAAGTACAACTATTGATTGATATTACAATGAATTAGAAACAAGAGTAATTAGTTGGTTTACTATGTGCATGTAAATTTGATATAGAACAAGTTAAAATTATACTAGATTTGGATTCTAGATCAATCATCTTATTCTATAAATTTGTATTTTATGACCTCAGATGCTTGTGTTAGACTTGGATAGTTACATTAACATTGGTGTTTGAGTTAGACGCATGTGTCTAGTACAAAATATTGATAGGATTTGAGTGTGACCACCTAATACCTTTTAGGTTTTCTTTCATCTTTTTTTTGTTGTGTTCATATCATGTGCACACACTTTAACTCTTCGTTAGATGATCAAACCCTAGTTTCCTTACCCGTAGAGTGACTGTGGGAAAATGTTAGTGGGCACATAGTGTAGAGTTGCCCCAAAGACCTCGTTATCAATGAGCATTGATTACATAGCCAATACTCTGAAGAGGGCCTTAGATTTATGTAATTTTCTCCTACATTTTGACTTTCATTGCATAAAGATGCAATGTGTGATAACCAAGTACATAGAGTGACCTAGCTTATAACTTGGCAAATATGACTCATGAAATGCTCCTTCAATACTTCAGCATTGTAGATGGGTTGTCCCTATGACTGGTATTGAAATAAAAAAGAATAAGAAAGTATTGCTCACTTGAATGCTTGATTGAATGTCTTTGGTAGGATGCCTTGTCGATTGCTAGGTCTATATTAGGTGAGGAATGAATGATGATTGATCATACATATATACCAATCATTTCAGAAAATATCTCACATTAAATCACTTAGGCTGACAATAAAGACACATTACAATTATAATTTTGATGACTTTAAGGCATTGGACACTTAGTTTGGTACATGACACTAGTGTCAACATAGTTGTCTGGCTGGGATGTAAGTGTCTAGAAAGTTAAAAAATAGGCACAAATCCAAAACTTGTAAAGGATGATAATAAGTAGATTTATAACATTTTGAAAAATATAGAAGATGTGGTTATCAAAATAACATATGGTTAGACTAAGAGATAAGTAATAGGAACAAGAGATAGTAGATGCAAACCTTTCATCAACGAGAAGGTCTAGGAACTTAAGTGTATAGTCATGATAGGTATTTACCAAGTGTACAAGACTAAGGTGCTATATAATTCATATTTAGTGTCTGCATTTTCTCCCCTCCCCTTAATATAGTAATAAATTACTAATTTAAAGGGGAAAAAATGCATATATAGGTGTGTATAACACATCATGTCTTTGCATGAGTCCCACTTGAGTGTTTTATTGGTGACTAATCTATAATCAAGAGCATCTTACAACATATAATCAGTGTATATAATTTGGAATTAAAAAAAATTGAAATGTTTAAAAGTAAAGAGGGTAAGTTTATAAGTACACTTGTGTATTGATGCAACCAACTTGCCTTTTGGTAATTTGATTTGAATATATGCTTTATTGTGAAGCTTTGGAGCTGAGATTGGGATAAATGTAAAACCTACAAGTGCAAACATATATAAATATTGAAGGAAACTTGCCCCCAACCTTGGAAAAAATGTGACTTGCCAACTGATAGTTGATATTAGCTCAACAGTGCAGCCCAATCATACTTATACCTTGGTGAGTGTGAGTGATCCAAGTCAAGTCACACTATAAATATAGTGAAAGTGGATGATTTGATCACTTCATCCTATAAAATTGGTAAGATTGAGTGGTGTAATCACCTCAACCTTGCCAAAAGTGAACCAATCACTATAATAAATTGACTCAGTAATAATCTGTAAAAACCCATCTTGGTGTATGCTTAAGTCCATATAAGTATTTTAAATGTAAAAGCTAATTTGATTTTATAATTTAAGGTATTCTTTTGCATGGCATATACACCTCATATATGTCTCAAGTTAAAACATGGGTATAATAATGGTACTAATGTATAGAATGTTGCCACAAATTTGTATTCAATTTAGCTAATTTAAAATTTTGCAAGTGTGCAAAACATGTTCTCATGACATGCTCCCACTAAAATTTGAAGTTAAGAACTAGTAATAATATGGAGAACATATTTCCATACCATGCCCTCACTATAATCTAAAAATACTGAGTGTTGAATAAGTGTGGAGGTCATGCCTTTTTTTGCATGCCCTTACTAAAATCTAAACCTATGAAGATGTAAAATCCATGCATTTATGACATGCCCCACTAATATGCTCCTCTTTTGAGGTGAAAATAAATATAAATTGGTAGTTACCTTACCTCAAAAAGATAAGACAATTGTATAAGATGTATATAGATCATGTAGCATATAGGAGCAACATGTCTAGATAGATATAACAATGAGGTACATATTATGTGATCAAATCAAGTCATAAGATGTATGATGTGAATCATGAAAATATTTAGATAGTAATAATACAAACTCAATAAGAAATCAAGTACACACACAAGAGCACTTAAAAGTAAATCAAAACACATAGGTCCAAGGAGACCTCAAACAAGGGGCATGTTCAAATATCACATAATCGAAGGGATACGACTTAGTAAAATATCCACAAGCTAAGAAATGATATATTCAAATGTCAATATAATAAGTGATTTAACTTTTATGGTATTTATGGAATGTAAAAGCCTAGTTTGTTAATGTTCTAAAATAACAAATTAGAGAATAAATATGTAATAATTACAGTCTCTGATTTATATAATAATTGACTTTTCTAATTATTCTATAAATAAATAATGAACTACAAGAGATGTAATTAGATAGAAATTGATTGAGACAAATGAGTGATAGGTACAATTTGGTACTGGAGTTGTGTAGAGTGTCATGAATTATAAACAAGAGTCAAAAACCCTCCTGGATAGTAGTGCGGTCCTCTGGATAGTAATGCATCATGCTAGTGTCCTTTGGGGCATGGTAGTGTCCTTTTATAGGCAGGGATAGTGACCTTCTAGGTGTACCTTTGATTATTTTTGGAGAGTATGTGCATGTGTGCATGGATGTAGGTTTACTATCTATTCCTTATTTTAACTGATTATAATGCCAAACCCTAGGCATCCATGTTTGTTAGAGTATTTGAGGAGCACAAGTAGAAAAAGAGTGGTGTTAACAGGGTAGGTTAGACTTGACCTCAACACCCCATGTGTTGAGCATTGCCTACATACCAGTGCCTCAAAAGGGGATCAAGCCCAATGCAGTTCTCCAAATCTAAGTGTCGGTGTAAGTGCAAGTGAATTCTAGTATGAGTTCTAGTTTGAGTGCTTTTAATGCAACTTGAAACTAAAAATTTGAGTAATCTCAGCTATGGGTTGTTGTAGATGGGTATATGAAAAAGTATGGCAAAATAGGGATCAATGACCTTGATTTGCATAACTAATTATGAGTATTTACGTATGATTACCATATAGTGGATAAGTGAATAAAAGTCATGTATATGCAATATTTTGGGGCTTGTCAAGATGTGAAATAGGTCTAGGCCAACCCTATATTTGGGGAATGGAAAAATATCCATTGGTGGATTAAGGAGCTAAATGACACTAACATGGTCCCTAGATCAATAACATAGTGTGCTAGTGTGAGTTGCGCTAATGTCCAAGTGGCAGAAGTTGGTGAATAAGGGGCCTGGGTGCCTAGGGGATGGCTTAGTGCTGATTTTGGTATATCTAGGAGTGGGTTGGACCCACATGAAAGCTATAAAAGGATTAAAAGAGGCCTTAAGATAGTTTTAGGGCTAGTTTAGGATAAGGTGTTATCAAGTGACACTCATTGCACTAAAATGACATTTTAGATGACTACAATAAGCAATGACATATTCAAATGTCAGAATAAGAAAACTAAGGCATAAGGACCATAATCAATGGAAAATATTTGAATTCTCAAACAAGTAATACAAGACAAACACACTCAAGGAAGTGCATAAATTAAAAGCATGAAACATAAGCAACCAACATAAACAGATCATACTAGTCCTTGGATATATGTGTTAACAAAATACATTAAGTACATAACATACTAAGTACACTATGAAATATATAAAGATGGATAAAGGCATGTGTATGTATATAATCTCAAATGTGATAATGTAGAAGGATCATAAATGATATAGCATTGATTTACCATGATCAAAGAAGCAGATGCTAGTAATGTCCAAATGACATGAGTAGAGGGAAGGCTTAACATCTGAAAGTGCATAGATCATGTGCCTGAATATGCCTGTATCACACTCAAAAGATACGTGCAAGATGTGTGTATATATAAATAGATGATATGTTATTTATCAACATGGAACTAACAATACATATGCAAAGGAGTTAATAAGGTAAGTAAATTCTAAAATATTTTTAATTTTTTAATTTAATTTTTATTTTTTGGGATATTTCTTGTGTTCAACCTTAGGTTGGATCATTTGCATAGCTTGGAATGGTGCTGGCCTATTTATCCTCGTGATTTACTTATGAAGTAGAAGGGTGACTTCCATCATGTGTAATATGTATCAATTTATTCTTATGAGAAAAGGAGATACCTTATTGATTTTGGTCAATTTTTACCTGCATCGGGTATAACCAAACTGCTCCTATTGTGAATGCATATTGAGATTTTTGTGGCATAACCCAAACCCTTGTTTGAATCACTTTAGGATCACAATAAATTGGTAGTATTATGTTTCCCAAGGAGTCTTTCCAACTTCCTTCATTTTGGAAGGCTTTAGATCAAAGCCAAGTTGTTGCAACCATCTTAAATTGCAAGTGGTTTTTGTTTTTGTAGGATCAACATGATTATGCCAAAATTAAGCACCACCCATGAATAATGTGACCATTAGATTTTGTTGGTGTGGATGTTTTTTTATTGGTGCAACTTGAGGAGGTTGTTTTTGGATGTGTATCTGGTATTGGTCCCATGTTTAGTAAGATTATAAAGGTCCCACATAAATGTTAGGAACACTACACATTTGATCATATTGATCATTTGGTACCTTATCTCCCTCTATTATATGTGGAATAAAACTTTTGTATTTATAAGGAGATATGTTAAGTTTTATTGAATGCGTGAGTATGAGTGATGCATATATATGAACATTGATGTATAAATAGGTAAATGATTTTTATTATTTATGTAATGCTTTTTATCATAATGGGAAGAGAATTCCTTGAATAAAAATGAACTAAAATTTCAAATCCTAGGGTCTAAATGCTAGGGCATATGATGTACTTTTAAATTGAATAAGCATAATCTTGAAGGGATT
Organism: Torreya grandis; assembly: GCA_037957365.1. NCBI lineage: Eukaryota > Viridiplantae > Streptophyta > Pinopsida > Cupressales > Taxaceae > Torreya > Torreya grandis. The sequence continues at coordinate 2,137,425 of JARHVA010001090.1, read as the reverse complement.
CATCATCATGTTGTATACAAATATGCAAATGTTCTAAGATGAGTCTAGGCACCTTGTTTATGCTAAAGGACAAAAATAAAGTATACCCTAATTGTGCAAAAGTAGTTATTGAACCTTTAGGTAGGTTATAGAATCAATTGTGAGATTCATCGATAATACTCATATGAAAGGCCTTTAGTAATAGTTTTTCATCTTTAGATCATTGACCAAAAGAATGTAGATATTTTATCATCTGATCAAAGTGATCCTTATGATGGTAAAAAAATGGTAATTATTGTAGTTGAAAACCTTATAGATAAGGATAGTCAAGTATACATTGTGTAATTGGTTGATTATGATTGAGGTAATATTTGCATTGGAATTATGGCATGCCACTTGCATTAAGTATATAAACTTGTCTTTGAAGCTCTCAAATAGAACTCATCATGGACATGGTATCATTACTAGGCATGGCGGTGTTTTGTAAAGGTGTTACCATTGGTTCTCATCCCCCACCTCTTTTAAATTTAGGCATATTAGTATTATCATCCTCATGAATAACAAGTGCAAAGCTCAACACCATAAAATTTGGGATATGTTGGTAATGGTATTGGATCATGAAATTTTGGGGTAGCCTCCAATTATTCATCCACCTTTTGTAATGATATAGCAATTGGAGTTTGAGGTGTATTTGGTAAAGGAGTTACTTTTAGAACTTTGGGGCCTTCTTCCACTTTAGGTTTGTAATGCACTCTTCTACATGGTGGTTTTATGTTATTAGGAAAAGAGTCCATGATATCTTTATTGATCTTTAAAAAAATTCAATATCAAATGATGGAAATAAAGAATCATTTCCCTTATTAAGAGGGAAATTGTTTGTAAATGGTAGAATGATAGGAGTTTGGATCAATGTGTTTGCATTAGAATATCCTTTGTTACTAGTTTGTAAATCAATAATGATTTCCTCATGGATTTGACAAAAGTTGGCTCACTTGAATGAAGGAACATTTTGCTCGTGTGTAGCTAATTTAGTTGTATAAGGTAATAGAAAATGTTATATAACTTCCTTAAGATTTTTCACCTCATCTCTTAGGATTGTGGTGGCATGGAATTGGTTAGAGGGATGATAGCCACCACCATTCAAAGATTTGAGATGACATGTTTTTGCATTGGGGAAAATATAATAATAATAATTTGTTATTCCTTCCTTTAAAGAAAGTTGGATAGTTTTATAATCATAGTCATCAAAATGATCTATATAATCCATGATGATGTAAATAAAGTAAATAAATATTAGGGTAAAAAGGTGAATAACATCAATTTAGTCTATATATGTCAACCTCACAAAAATGGTTAACTCTAAATTAAGATGAGTTAATATAATATAGGTTTAAGAATATAGAAATGAATAGGCACAATGGTGATAAATAGATTTATAGCAGTGCAATTAATTTTCAAACTTAGATAAACAATATTATGAATTTAAATGTTGAGATATGCTAAAAATAGAAACTACATCTATTGATTGATATTGAAATGAATTAGAAATAAGAGTACTTAGTTGGTTTATTATGTGCATGTAGATCCGATATGGATTAATCTAAAAGTAGTCTATATATCAATTTTGGATCAATCTCAAATTCTATAAATTTACATTTTGTGGCCTCAAACACTTGCATTGGACTTGGACAGTTGCATTGATATTAGCATCTGAGTTAGATGCAAGTGTCTAATATGGAATATTAACTATATATGAGTGCAACCATATGGAACCTTCTAGGTTTTCTATCACCTTTATTTTAATGTGTTTAGATTAAGTGCACAGGCTATCATTTTGTTGACTCTTCAAGTCACCCCAATCCATGTAAAGCTCATAAGATCCTACATAAGGTTTTTACACTTGCATAACATCGAGTTTCTTAGAGGTAAGCTTGCGTGCAGATGACTCCCTACCAATCTCAAAGTTAGTAGTTAGTATGGAATCACACATCAACTAAGTGTTGATTTGTACCTATAAATAACCCTTCATGTGCACCCTGCATAAAGGTTCCTGCATCCTCACACAAAGTGCATAATTATTGGTGCACAAGTAAAGCATGTAGAGTTCCCAAATTTTAGGTAGTTTACAAAGAAAAGTTCACAATGTGTAGTTTTCACTTGTAAATCCATACCTAAGAGTTTCATTATTCCTACACGCTGTTATCTAGGAGACTCCTTATGACTGAATAATAAAGTTTCATGCCCAATCATAGGGACCCACACATGTGCTCTCATGATTCTTAAATTATGCTCTTTGCTACACACCACTCCCATCATAGCGTAATGTAAGCTCCTAGATGCACAGTGCAAACTTGCAAAACCACTAAAAGTATCTAAATGTAGAAGGAATTAAGGCCTTATGCCTTTAACAAAATATTACCTTCAATGTCATCATGTGGGTTTGTAGTTTCCCTACACAGTTGTGCCACTATGTTGCAATGCCCATCCTCCTAGGCAACCTTCCATGTGTACCCTTTATGCAGGATGCATCCAAGTGTTTAGGTGTGTGTAAGTTAAACATGAATAAAATGTACATGTAATCATAATTATTGTAGTGTTGAAGATAAGTGGGTGCAAACCACGTATAAAAGTTAGCTAAACTACATGAATTATGAAAGGCACGTGTTATCCTTCCATGCAAACTCTTTGTGTGTAGTCTTGCATGCAAATCTAACACAAACTCACCAAAATATAAAATGTGCATAGGTTAATGTGTATATGATCCCTTAGAGAGATGCACATATAATTCTACTGCATACATAAAGATGATATGGTAAAATCTAAAGAAAGATGCGTAGCTTCTACATTAGCAAATAAGTCTAGGTAGATTGATAGGTGGTGGTAATAAGTAAGGGTGATAGTTTGGCCCGATTGGAAATCAAGAGAGGTTGAGTTAGAGTGAAGGTAGATGCAAAGGTGGTGGGAAGGTGGGAAGAACATGTACACACATCTCATTTTATTGTAGAAGTGTACTTATGTCCTTAATGCACACACACCCTATCTGAAGATCCAAGAGTGACCTTCCAATCATTTTTATGACCAGAATGTCATCTTGAATTGAATGAGCATGGTTCGCACCAGCTATTACATTAGAGTTTGGTTCTCTTAAATAAATTAGAGTTTTAAATGCCAAATTTTGAATTCAATTTTCCTATTTACCATTTTAGGTGGTGAATTAATTATGCAAGGTCTCACCTAGTTCTATATAAACCCTAATTTTCATTATGAAAAGGAGCATGTTGATGCCTCTAAATGTAACACAGGTGATCTTAATGTTTATGAACACTTCTCATTTTATAATTTTAGGAATTAATGGCATGAGTAGTATGTTTTGGTAATCTAGTTACCTGTGGTGAAATAGAGGTAGAGCAAATTGACTGTGTTACAAATTTATATTGCTTGGTGGTTGGAAGCCACCATGGTTCTTGTGAATTTTGAAGTATCTATGTTTATCTTAATGAGTTATGATCAAATCTCAATGTTAAAAACTAATCTACATGAAAATTTACAATGAGATCTATACTAAAGTGATTCGATTAAAAAGGAGCAAAAGGAAGGGTAGGGTAGAAAGATAATGTGTGATAGTTGATCCTTGACTCAAATATCATGACAAAGTTTCAATTACAATTGGACATGTGTTAGGATCTTACAGATAATTGATTACTTTTGTGCAAGAAACTAAACACGGAATTAAACCAGAATAATAAGTAACTAGAAATCAGATTCAACAAAGAATAAGAGATACAAGAAACAATTAAAACTTGTATTAAACTCTTCCAAAAGGAAATACAATTGAAGAAATCTCTCTTTCTTACACACCTCTCAGATGTACAGATCTCTTTCCCTCAAGAGTTTTCTCTCACAATTACAAACACAATTCAGCTACTTGAATTGATTCACCCTTTTTCTCATACACAAGCTATGAAGATCTAACCTTATTATATAATACTAGGATTCATGAGCTATGCATTCTCCACCATTAGATACACCTCTTAATCAAAGGTTCAAATCAGTCCTGCCAAAAATAGAAATGCAGACTCAACACTAACAGTTAAACTTATCATGCAAACAATCTGTTCATCCAAGAAAATAGACTTCTGGAATGCACAGGTGACCGACGTCGGTCCATGTCTGCTTGCATATGACCGATGTCGATTGATCCATAATCGACGTCGACAGACTCCAGTCCATTCTTGACTGATGTCGGTCAATCCTGATCGATGACGGTGATTGTGTAGTCCAGTAACCTCTGCATTTGCTCATCTGGTGTAGCTTTTAGCTCCACACCTCAACAATCTCCCACTTGGAGATAAACAGCTGCATTTGTACTTGTACAACAACATCCTCTAGCTTGTTTCTCCATCTTCAAGCTCAATCTTGAAGACCAACAAAAGTTGAATGAAGATTCAACTTCTCCTTTGTTACCGACTTTGTTAACATATCAGCAGGGTTCTTATCTGTATGGATCTTTTCCATCTTCAACTCACCATCCTCCAATACCTGTCTAATGAAGTGGTACCTAAGCTGTATATGTTTGGTTCTTGAATGAAACGTTGAATTCTTTGTTAAATGAATTACACTTTGACTATCACTATACAATCTACAACTCTCTTGCTCCTTTTCCAACTCTTCCATGAATCGAGTCATCCATATCATCTCCTTGTTAGCCTCTGTGACTATAATGTATTCTGCCTTTGTAGTAGACAAGGCAACAACCTTCTGAAACTTTGAAATCTAGCTAACCGTCGTTCCACCAATAGTGAAGACATATCCTGTGGTGCTTCTCCTACCATCCAAGTCACCTACCATATCCACATCTACATATCCATGTAGAGAAGTTTTCGACCCTCCATAGCATAAATGCCTACTGCTGGTCCCTCTCAGATATCTGAGAATCCACTGAACTACTTTCCAGTGTTCCTTCCCTGGATTGGCCATGAAATTGTTGATAACTCCCACTGCTTGGGCAATATCAGGTCTAGTACATACCATTGCATACATTAAGCTCCCAACTATGGAAGCATATGGAACTCTACTCATGTACTCCACCTCATTATGTGATTTAGGACACTATTCTTTGCTCAAATTGAAGTGTCCAGCCATAGGTGTGCTTACCGATTTTGCATCTTGCATATTGAACCTCTCCAACACCTTGTTCACATAATCTTCTTGAGAGAAAATCAAACTATGATTTTTTTTGTCTCTCTTAATACTCATGCCAAGGATTTTCTTTGTTGCTCCTAAATCCTTCATGGAAAATGTGTGAGCTAATTTTACCTTAAGCTCAGAAATATCCTACATGTGTGAACCTGCAACTAGCATATCATCTACATACAACAACAAGATAATATATCTACCATTATCCAATCTCTTAAAATAAACATAATGGTCAGATTGACATCTATTGAAACCATGCTTAGTCATAAACCTGTCAAACCTCAAATACCATTGTCTAGGAGCTTGCTTAAGACCATATAAGCTTTTCTTCAACTTGCACACAAGTTTCTCCTTACCTTTGACCTCAAAACCTTCCGACTGCTCCATATATATTTCTTCATCAAAATCTCCATGAAGAAATGTTGTCTTAACATCAAGCTGCTCAAGATGCAAATCCTCAATAAAAACTAAAGACAATACAGTCCGAATAGAAGTCATTTTTACTCTAGGAGAAAAAATTTCACTAAAATCAATACCTGGTTTTTGTGTAAATCCCTTTACTACCAACCTGGCCTTATGTCTCATTTGTCCATTCTCACCTTCCTTTAACCTGTAAACTCATTTATTTTTCAGTGCTTTCTTTACCGCTGGCAACTCAACCAAATCCCACATTTGGTTCTCTTTCAAGGAATCAATCTCCTCATTCATGCCAAGCTCCCACTGTTTTTGAGATTTTATCAGTGAGCAACAAGTAGAATAATGAAGGGGAATATCGAATTGGAGGTTTACTTACCCTTTTTGACCTCCTCATGGGCATATGAGACTCATTCACTGCTTATTGTCCACCCAAATTCTCTGTCAGTGACCGATCTCGGTCATCTCTGGGTCTGTACCTGACCGACATCGGTTCCACTTGACCGATGTCGATTCTTGTGTGACCGACGTCGATTACTATCTGACTGACATCGATTCCTTTATGATCGACATTGGTTCCTGTTTGACTAATGTCAGTGTCTATGTTTTCCTATAAGTGATTATTCTTTCCCGTGAGCTCATTTTGGATCATCACCTCGTCCAAATCAACATTGCTCTGCTCAGTATTATTCAGCTTTTTGAGCTGATCACTGTACATCACCTTCTCATTGAAAACAACATCATGGCTTCTAATTATTTTGTTAGTTCCTAGATTCCACAACTGGAATCCAAAATATCTAGAGCCATAACCAATAAAAGTGCACCTCATAGATTTAGCATCTAACTTATTTCTATTTTCTTTATCAATGTGCACAAAAGCTTTAAAACCAAAAACTCTGAGAAATGAAAGATCTACCTTTTTACCTGTCCAAGCCTCTTTTGGAATTCCACCATCCAGAGTAGTAGAGGGTCCTCTAATAATCAGGTAAACTATAGTATCTATAGCTTCTGCCCAAAACTGTAAGGGCAAACCAGCATACAACCTCATACTCTATGCACGCTCCATTATAGTTCTATTCATCCTTTCAGTAACTCCATTTTGCTGAGGTGTCCTTGGAACCATCCTTTTCCTACGTATTCCACTCATAGAACATTAACTTTTGAATTTATTGCTGCAGTACTCACCACCATTGTCAGATCTAAGGCACTTCAATCTCAAACCTATTTCATTCTCAACCAAAGCTTTCCATTTCTTAAATGTGTCAAAAACATCAGATTTCTTTTTTATGCAATAAACCCATACCTTTCTTGTAGCATCATCAATGAAAGAAACATAATACTGTGATTCTCCAATAGAAGCTACCTGAGATGGTCCCCACACGTCTGTGTGAACAAGCTCCAACTTGTGCTTCTTCTTTGTTGACCCAATTTTGAGAAATCTCACTTTCTTCTATTTCTCAAAAATACAATGCTCACAGAGATCTAGATCTATGCTTTTCAAATCTGAAAGCTTACCTTTTGACTTAAGAACAGTCATTCCCTTCTCACTCGTGTGGCCAAGCCTACAGTGCCACAACTTTACATCTACATCTGAAGTAGATAAAATAGAAGGAGAATAATTAGTAATACAATTACATAAATAGAGAGTACCTACTCTCTTACCTCTAGCTAATACAAGTGCACCCTTGGAAACCTTCCAAGATTCAGCTGTGAGAGTTACTATGCAACCCTCATCCCCTAACTTTCTTGCAAAATTCAGATTTCTCTTCAGGATGGGTACATGCATGACATTCTTCAACACCCATGTGTTGCCATTCTGCAATTTCAGCTACACTTTTCCTTTGCCAACAATTTTACAAGGCTCATCATCCCCGAAATAAATTTTTCCAAAATCTCCTTGGACATAATCATTGAAAAATTCTCTATTTGGGGTTACATGGAAAGAGGCATCAAAATGTACAACCCAAAATTCTATTCTATTATCCAAAGAAAGTGTAAAAGCATCTTGTGCAACAATACCTACAACTTTTGCTTCTTCATTACCTTCATGCTGATTTTCTACTTTAACCTTCAACCAGTAGTCTTTCTTGGCATGCCCTTTCTTTCCACAATTACAACAAGTTATTTTTCTTCCCTTTCTAGATTTGGATCTACTTCTCATCTTTGACTTAGACCTTGATCTCCCTTGCTTTCCCTTCTCTTTTTGCCTTCCCTTGCTTTCAATACTTAAAGCATTACCTGATGTTTCCCCTGTGCTTTTCCTGCGAGTTTCTTCATTCAAGATTACACTAACAACATCATCTACTTTCAAGATATTTGTAGCAGATGCAGTATTACTAACTGCCATTACCAAACTATGCCAACTTTTAGGTAAAGAGCATAATATTAAGAGAGCCTAAATTTTATCATCAAAAACTATTTTGACTGAATTTAACTGATTTACTATTACATGGAAATCATTAAGATGACTAGATACAGATCCACCTTCCTGCATTTGCAAGTTAAATAATTGCTTCATAAGATATACCTTATTTGAAGCTGAGGGCTTTTCATATAAATTTGCCAAAGTATCCATTAACTCTACTGTTGTCTTTGCCTGTGATAAGTTGGAAATCACAGAAGATGCCAGACTCAACCTTATAGATCCTAGAGCCTTTCTATCAAGAACATTCCATTCTTCATCTTGCATGTCTGTGGGCTTGCTTGAAACCCCACCCAACGGTAAGTACAAATATTTTTGATACAAATAATCTTCTATCTGCATCCTCCATAATTGATAATTCTTGCCGTTAAACTTCTCCATTCTTAGCTTACTTTCTTTTGCCATTGCTTTACTCCCAGTCAATCAAAAACCCCTATGAGTGACCTGTAATCAATACACACTAACCCGATCTGATACAACCTGTTAGTGAACCCAAGCTCTGATACCACTTGTTAGGATCTTACAGATAATTGATTACTTTTGTGCAAGCAACTAAACACAGAATTAAACCAGAATAATAAGTAACTAGAAATCAAAATCAACAAAGAATAAGAGATACAAGAAACAATGAAAAATTGTATTAAAGTCTTCTAAAAGGAAATACAATTGAAGAAATCTCTCTTTCTTCCACACCTCTTAGATGTACAGATCTCTTTCCCTCAAGAGTTCTCTCTCACAATTACAAATAGAATTGAGCTACTTGAATTGATTCACCCTTTTTCTCATACACAAGCTATGAAGATCTAACCTTATTATATAATACTAGGATTCATGAGCTATGCATTCTCCACCATTAGATACACCTCTTAATCAAAGGTTCAAATTAGCCCTACCAAAAATAGAAACATGGACTCAACACTAACAATTAAACTTATCATGCAAACAATCTGTTCATCCATGAAAATAGACTTCTAGAATGCACAGGTGACCGACGTCGGTCCCTGTCTGCCTGCATATGACTGACGTCAGCCAATCCATAAGCGACGTTGATAGACTCCAGTCGATCCCTGACCGATGTCGATTGATCCTGGCCAATGACGGTGACTGTGTAGTCCAGCAACCTCTACATTTGCTCATCTGGTGTAGCTTTTAGCTCCACACCTCAATAACATGCATTTAACTAGTATATAATGCAATATAGCTTAAGCTCATATCTCACCATACACTAGGCAAATTTCTAAGGTTAATATGAAAGCATAGAAGTAAGAAATGAATTTTACTTTAAAGATTTGTTACCAAATTCAAATATCATTAGCACATTTGAATACAAAACAAATGAAATAAAGCAAATTCAAAATCCTTCAACTAATCTAGCATAACCACAAATTATCAACCCTATATCATAGATGCAAATTCAAAATTCATGAAACCATTAAAATTTAAGATTTAGAACCAATAATTAAGAGAAAATCCACATTAATAATTGACACATCAAATTTGGACTATCTTTACATAATTCCTTGATTGTATTAATTTCTTAAAGTATACAATTTTTTTTTTAAAATTCTCCTCCTTTACAAAATGGTAGTACTGCCTTTTATAGAAAGACAAGGCAGTATATCAGTTAGTTACAATATATAAATGTACAAAAGATAAGGGTAGTTGTCCTTTTGACAAGGTTCTAGAATACATTTGCTTTTAGAAACTAAACTAACCTAGAGACAAATACTTTAATAGACTAACATATGCCTTTACAAAATGATATTCCATTTTTTAAATGTTACAAGTTTTTTATAGAATAGAATATAATTCAACTACTTAGCTAGTGGACCCTGTGCTGGAGAACTCATTTGTTGCTGTTGGAGGATGTTCATGGCCTTTTGGTGCTACTAATTGACTAGCTCCAAGTCCATAACTAATTTCAAGAGACACTCTTCCTCTTTGTTAGCTAGCTCATTCAATTCTCTATCATTTCTAGCCATGGCTTCTTTCATGCTCTTGGCCTCAGTTATCCTTTCTCCTTCATTGAATATCATGTACATGATTCTGCTATTATCTGCCCCAGACTGACCCTGACTTTCACTTCTTATTTCTTATGTTACCAAGGTAGCTCTGTGCTTGAATTCATCATCCTTGATGATGCCTAAGATAATAGGTTGTGCAAGGTCTTTGAGAATTGTCCCAAGGAGATTTTCAATCCTTTTAATTAGCTCCTCCTCATCCTTCACGGGTCTCTCTAGATCTTGGGACCATGCACTTAATCCTTGTCAACCACAATTCCTAGAATTTCATTCAAATGTCCCAAACTTATTTTTTTGAATCTAAGAATTTGCCTTTCAACTCAGATGTTGATTAACCTTGTTATTTGATCCTCTAAAGCTTGTCATTGGGCTATTAGACCCTTAGCCACTGTATTATGTTGTACTAATGCACTCTGCCTTAGCTTCAATATTTTTAATGCATCAACCATGTCATAAAAGGATTAATCAATCATTTTGATCATTACCTTAGGCACTAATAAGATAACTTGTGTCTCTAAATTTTCCTTTTCCTTCTCCAAATTATATATTCTTTGCTTCATACCTCTGATGACTCTTCTGACCTGAGTTGAATGAGTGTCAACTAGACTTTCAACATCCTCTTTATGGATGGGGAGTTCATCAGGCTGTTGTCCCCCAACTAGGGTTAAGCCTGCAAATGGCTCAACCTTTTGAAGTGTGAACTCTTTAGTCCCCACTATGGCCTTTCTGGTTTTCAATCTCTCTAATCCAATTATCTCTAAATTGAATTATATAGTGGTAGTTGGTTCAATGTACTTTAGAGATCAAGAACCTCCATCTAGGTGCTAGTTGAAGCTCATGGGGTCTTCATTTGCTTGTTATCTGACCTAGTAGGGGCCACTATTATTCTCTCTTCCTCCTTCTTCATCAAAGCCCTTATCATGGCTTGATATCATCATGTATATCAATATTCATAGTTTAGGTCAAGGCCCATGAGTGAGAATATGAGGGGATCTTTTGCATTTTTTGATAGATGAACCAATCAGGGATGATTAGTCCATGAATGGGGTATTCCTCACTAATTAATTTGATTTCACTCATAGGGTGAGTAAAATTCAACTTGGGCCTCTTTTGCCCAACTGGGACCATTATCAATTATGCCTTTTTCTTCCTCAATGGGGTCATTAGAACCAAATCCAAGATAGGCTTTTTCCCTTTTTCTTTCTCAGCCTCCTACTTTTGGGAATGTGCTTCTTCAACATGATCCTCCTCTTCATCAGACCCATACACCTCAGCAAGGACCTTGAGGGCATATTCCATTGTCTCATATGGATCCAAGTCAATCATATCCATATATTCTATTGGAGTCTCTGGTCTGTCAGGAGAGGTTGAAGATGGTCCTTCCCCAGGGCTCTCTTCTAACTTTTCCTTACCAAGACCTTATGCAATCTATGTTTGGGGTTGTTTACCTTCTAATTGTGGTTACTCTTGAGGGGACCTTGAAGGGCTAGGAAGCAAATGGTATTGTAGAGGCCCCATTTGCCATATGTCACCTGGGGGCTTTTGATCACTGGTCAGTTTGTGTTCAAGTCTGGCATTATGTCTCTTGAATCTAGCTAATACCTCCTTAAAATTATTGGCTTTGATGTGCAAAATATCATAGGGCCAAGTTATTATTCATAAATTAGTTTGGGTGGTTGCTTACTTTTCAAATGCTCAAAGACCTTGGCATTAGGGTCCCACTACCCTAAGTTATCTAGATAAAATCTAAAGGAATCTCTATGTCTGGAAATAGTGTCCACATGTTTCTAATCTTGTAAAATAGTTCTACCAATTATCAAAGTAATGGGATGGAGGATGCCATTCCTTTTCTCCTTGCACACTCCATTAATGCCATGAAGAAGTTGATATGTAATTTCTTGCTCTGCTAGTTTATTGTTAACATAGATGGGAAACTTATAAGGTTTAATTAAAATCCATTCAATTTTGATCACTTTACAATATAGATAAAACTAGATGTATCCCATTAGCTCTACATATTTATTTATTATAGGGTTAATCTTGGGCATGGGGATGCCTATGATGGCTTCTACTAAAGTAGGATAAACACAATAATAAATGAATTGCATGTTGTGCCTATATTTTAAAATGTGTAGTTTAGAATAATGGTGGGAAATTGTAAATATACCCTCAAGTGACTAATTTTTGATATAGGGGATCTTGGTGGAGGCTAGCAAGGCATCCAACAGATAGGATATCATGAAGAATTTGTTATTAGTTTTCTTCTTAATGGTTGTGAATTGTCATTTTAAATAGATGTTGATCATCTCTCCAATTGGGGGAGTGAGATCTTTCTATACTATGAAGTAGATGTACGATACCCAACTCTTGTTGACATAAAAATTTAAAGGGGCTCCAGATATTCTATTCAATAGAGTCATAATTATCCTAACCCCCTCTCTAAATTGGGCAACTAGGATATTTCCAGCAGGATCTCAAATCACATGGTTCTCTTGGAGCAACCATGGCCTAAAGATGGTGTCTAAGTCATTCTTGTCAATCGATTCCTTGATGGTGGGTAAGTCCACTTAGGGTTTATGAAGTTTGTAATAGATCTCAAATGCCAATGGGGAAATGAATGTAATTTTTGTAAAACCCATTTAATGAATAATCTAACCTTGCTCAATGCTACAATCTTTAAAAATGGGAGAAAGAATGCCAATACAATGGATTACGTTAGGTTTGATGGTAGCAAGGTAGAAACTAGCCATTTGAATTGCAACTAGGTCATAGTACCTTTTTGTCATGGGGGAAATATTTTGTTCCTTGTTCATGATGGGTTTCATGTCTTTAATGGTCTAAAAGAGCTCAGACCAGTTCTTATTACCCGTGCTCAATGTATCAATGTCCATGTTTGTGTCTTTGAAGACCTTCCCTTCATTGTTTGTAGATAGATACAACTCTCTTTCATCCCTCTATTGTTTCCTCCAAGCTGCCATGGCTTCCACACTTGCAAGTTGCTCACCATTATGTTTTAAATAGTCACTGGGTTAATTCTTTCATGCTCAAATTACAATTGGACTCTTTTTAGCTTGATTATGATTACTTCAAGTTCAAATTAGGGTATTTTATTCAAGTTTAGGGCTCTCTTAAAGCTTTAATGGTGATGTTTTATCTAGGCTTGGGCTCATTCATGCCTTAGATTTGATTTTGACCTTTACCTTTATATGTTTACATTTTCAAGCACACAAGATCTTTATTTTTGTCATTTTATACTTGTGTGGTACTTATTTGGTGTCTATATATCAACTTTCATGGCATTTTCATAAATGCCTTCAAAGCAATAACTATGGTAATTTAAGCATTTGCCCATTTGCTTTACATCATCAAATCATTACCCTTAGATCAATGTGGGTCATTGATCATGTTTTGGGATCTCACATGTCATTGGCCATCTTTGCATTGAGCTTTGTGGTTGTGCCACTTAGCACCTCCACAAGATTTCTAAGCTCTACATCCTGCACTAGACATATAATGGAATGAGTTTCTGCCACATGTTGATCACATGGGCTCTTAGATCTTTGTTGAATAGTCATCAGTGATTTTATGTCATTGGATCATTTGCACCTAGTGAAGCATGAGTTGTTGATCCTAAAAGATGCACAAAATTTAATTAGTGCATGGTCATATAAAATAACTTAGGCTAAAATATTTTATGTTAAGTTTTAAATCATGATATCAAATGACCCCTCAAATGATATAAAACATGCCCCTTTGTCTAAGTAAAATATTCAAAGATCTTGAATTTGATGGCCTTGTAGACGTCAATAATGACCTCACAGATGTGAAATGACATTTGTGATAATGTCAAATTTAAGATTGTGAAGTTCCTTAAGTTTGGTGGGCTTAAAGTTCATTGTCTCATAGACGTCTAATAATGTTCATGAGAACATAAATTTTAAGCTCATCAAGTTCTTGTATTCCATAGATCTTAGATTCAATTCATATCATTTGATAAAGATTCATGATGAAGTGAGAGTTATTTGATCAAGATCTGAGTGAGTGCATGCCATTGGTTCATTAAGCCTCAAATATGGGAGTGCCATGTGGCAGTTTTGTGTGGGCTCTTGAGCTTTAACCCTATTGACCCTAGGGGGACCTACAGGCCATAGATCTTTGTTTGAGTCCTTGAGATGATGACACTTGTCATCCTTGTGGGACTCCTTTAGCATTTGACATTTCAACATTGTCTTTGCTTCATTAAATCATCATTTCTATAAGGACATGTGAATCATTGATTGCGATCTAGGATCTTGCACAGGATTGGCTCCAACAAATAATTAAAACCATGATCTTAGTTTTATCCTAAGGTTGGATTGTATTGAAAAATACAAAAGGGACCTTAGGGTAAAACTAAGGCTTAAGCTCATATTTAATGAAAGGGACCCACTTAACCTCAGGGAATCTTGCAATGTTGGATCTTCGGTTCCACTTAAGCGTAGGCTATTAACCATGATCTTTGTGATGATGTGGGATTGGTTTGATGGGTGAAGTATTTAGGGTCTTTAGGCTTCCTTCACATCGTTTGATCAAGATCCATGATGAAGCGAGGGCCATTAGATCTGCAAAAGGCAAAAGTATTTAAGTCAAGACTTGGGATGAAATAAAACTTAGGCTAAAATGTTAAGGTTAAGGTCTTGTTCATGTTGATAAACATGAATGGGGCCTTAGAATTAAGACTTTAGGATAAATAGATAATAAAGGGGACCATGATAGGGAAATTAAAAGGGACCCTTTTAATATTAACGTTAGACTTGGTTAGAAATAAAGGAAATAAAAAGGGGGAAAATAAAAGGGACCAAGTAGAACTTTTAGGTTAAGGTTTGGTCGTGTTAAGAATTTAAGTCTCATTTAACACAAACAAAATAATATACAAAACAGGGTAGGCTGTTTGGCTGAGTTTACAGAAGTCCTTCTTAATGCCTTTGAAAATTTGAACCTCACTATCAAAATAAAAGAAATAGCTCCAAGTCCAAGATACCTTAACATGAAAATTAAGATTTAGTCCAAAGGAATTTGAAATATTCCCACCAATTTTCCCTTACCAAATGTAAATTTGAACCAAAGTCTTAAGGTAGGGTTTTCTAAAGGGGAGGTTCTTTAGAACATGAATCTAGGCCCAAACATTCACAAACCAAAGGCTAGTAAAATCCTAAATGAAGATAAACTATGAGGATGAAAGCATGATCCATTCATAATGTCCCTATGAAACTTGTAACTTATCACAAGAATTGCAAAAATTAGCAACATTAGGTAACTTTAAAGTAAAACCATAAACCAGTAGGCCAATTTTATCAAAGTGGATGATCTTCAAATTCTAATAATGTTCAAAACATGTAATGGTTTTAGTGTTAAGGTTCAAAGTATTTCAAGGGTCCCAGTTTTCAAAAAATGGGGGTATGTTGACCTCAAAAAATGGTGACTTTTGGGGGAAATATAGCAATATGTTAAAACCTAGAGACCCTGGTTCAAACAAACAACTAGGTCATCCACTCCACTTGATCAATGACATTATCTAGATCAGTTTATGGTTAAAACAAACCTTGCACATGTAAAATTGGGATCAAACATTAAGATATAGCCATGGTGTGTGTGTTCTTTGGTTCCACTTACTATTTACCATGGGATTCAGGGGGCAACTTCTAGGTTTCATGTTTTTAATCACTACCACTAACTTGGAGCATGTTTAGATATTCATGAAGAACCATGTTTCTAGTTCAGGTAAGGCTTGGGCATTACTCTGATGCTAGCCAAATATCTATAGCCCTGACACAGATGACTTTGGCTCCTCTCAAGGCCTTGATCCATTTCCATCTAGGTGTCCATAGCCTCGATGGAGATTACCAGAATCACTTATGCTTGAAAAGATTTTGATTTTGCATTGAAATCTTATTTTTGTATTTTTTTTAGATCTTTTATGATTTCAACAAGGTTGGGAACCAGGGTAGCTAGGTTTAAGGATTTGGTCAAGTGTTTAATCCTAAAAAAATCACCTATAGTTGTAACCATTGTCTTAGGCAAGGATGTTTGTTAAATGCAAGCATGAATGTGCCTCAACAAATTAAGATTTCATCCTATAAGTGAAAATTTTCTTAAAACCAAATTTAGGTCAAGACAATGTTTAAGCTCTCATGGAACAATTGGCCTCTTCCATTAGTATTTTCCAATATCTTTAAATCACAACGTTAGGCTCACATTTCAAACCCATGTTCAACATATGTCTAAGGTTCATACCCACACTCCTGAACTATGGAGTTTCAAGTAAACTAAATAAACTTTGAGTTGAGAGTTGTCCAAAAGGACTTATTGGAAGTAAAGAGCAAGGCAATGAAAGAAAACACACAAAAAAACAATAAAGGAGAAGGTAAAAGAGAAGCAAACAAATATATACATGTTTATGTATAAAAATGGGACAGGAAGAAAAGAATTAAAGGAAACTAACTAGCCTATCTATACTAAATCTAACCATCTTACTAATTTACTCCATGAAGACATCAGGGGGAACAGTAGAGAAGTAATGCTTGAGGT
Source organism: Torreya grandis (assembly GCA_037957365.1). NCBI lineage: Eukaryota > Viridiplantae > Streptophyta > Pinopsida > Cupressales > Taxaceae > Torreya > Torreya grandis. The sequence goes on along the minus strand of JARHVA010001090.1, from coordinate 2,120,826 downwards.
ACTACCCATTGGTGGGTAGTGTGAATTTTTCTCCTTGTAAGTCTTTGAGTCTAAAGGTGTTGTCTCCAAGCATGTCTACAATATGATAGGGGCTAATCCATAGAGGTGTGAACTTGTCATGCTTTTCTTTAGGTTCAAATGTTTTATCTTAAAGGAGAACTAAATCCCCTTATCTAGACACCTTAATCTTTGATCTCTTGTCAAACCACCTCTTTACTATGGTTTGATGTCTGCTTAAATTAGCAAAGGCCTTTTCACATGCATCTTCCATCTGGATAATTTCTAATGGCCTTGAGTTTGCAAATTATTGGTCTTCCTCCATGTACTCCAACATAAATTTGTAGGTTGGTAGCTTGAGTGTGATGGGGAATATAGGCCCCTGGACATATACCAATAAGAAAGGATATGATTTAAGAGCATGCTTGACTCTTGTTTTATTAGCCCAAAGGGCATACTTGAGAAGTTTGTGCCATGCTCTAGGCTTGTCTGCAACAAACTTCTTAATGGCTTTCATCAAATTCTTGTTTGTTGACTCAGACACTCTATTACGTTGAGGGTAATGGTTGGATGAGAAATTGAGGGTTATGTTGTTATCATATGCCCATTATGTCATCTATATCGATATGAATTTTGAACCATTGTGACATAGCAAAGATACTGGAGTTCCAAATATGGTGCATATGTTCTCTTCTAAGAAATTGATCACTTCTTTTATTCTACATTGCTTGATGGTTACAACTTCAGTCCACCTTGTAAAATAGTCAGTAGCTTTCAAAACACACCTATGATATTTTGAAGAGTTGGGGTTGATTACCCCTATAAATTCCAACCCCCATTGGGCAAAAGGTTTGTCAATCATGACTAGTTGTAAAGGCATTATTGCCTTAGGCTATTTTATGTTAAATATCTAGCGTGAATGGTATTCCCTCACATGCTTATGAGCATCCTTAAAGATGGTGGGCCAATAGTATCCATATTTTATTATTTTTTGAGTTGTGTTTCTCTCATATGGATGCGCACTTCCCAACTTCTCGTGGAAAGTGCTCATTATTTTCGTGGCCTCTTCCTTGGAGATGCATCTTAGGTACACACCTTCAAAGTTTTTTCAATACAAGATCCCATTCTTGATGAGGTAGTGAGCTTCCTCGAGCCTCAAAGCTCTTCTCTGCTCCCTGGTCAGCCCTGTAGGATATGTTCCATTGATTAGTAAATGAAGGATGGAATCATACCACTCACTTGATTTGAAGCTTTGTTGATCAACTTGCATAATATTTAGCTTAGGGATAGTATTATCAATCATTTGGATCAGACCTTGACACCTTACCAATTTTATAGTCTTTATTTCTATGTCATACTCTTAAATAACTAATATCTATTTACCTCTTCATTCTCCAAGTTCACACTGGCTTAGCATTATCTTAGTAGCTGGATCTAATATAATAACATGCACCTTGTTCCTAATAATTTAGTGTCTAAATTTATTAACAAATTTAACTAATGTAAAGGCTTGATTATCAATTAGGGGATAATTTAACTCAACATTTTTCAAATTAGTACTCATTATAGCAATTGTATGGTTGAATCCTTCTATTTTATGAGTTAAAACAACAATAATAGTGTGATCATAGGAGAAATAATAGAGGTAAAAGTCCTTTGAAAAGTTAGGACTTATCAAGACTGGAGCATGGCTGATTACACTCTTTATATCCTCAAAGGCATTATTGGATTCCTCATTCCATGAGACTTTGACACCTTTCATTAGCATGTTATTCAATGGTTTGACAATCTCTACAAAGCTAGAATGAACTTTATCACAAATTTTATCTTGCCAAAGAATGATTTTAATTCCTTTTTACTATTGGAAGGCTCTATCTTGGAGATAGCTTCCACTCTTTTAAGGTTTATGGAAATTCCATCTTTAGTGATGACATGGCCCAATAGTTTACCTTTAGTAACATAAAAACTACTCTTCTTAGGGTTAAGAGAGATTTTGTACCTTTTGCACCTTTCAAACACTTGTTGCAATTGCATGAAATGATCTTCTTTGTTCTTAGAAAAAATAGTTAGATAATCTATGTAGATTATAATACATTTATCAATTAGGCCTTGGGAGGCATGGTCCATGGCCCTTTAAAATGTGGCTCTTACTTTTATCAATCTAAAAATAATTATATTGTATGCAAAGGTACCCCACTTAGTTGTGAATGTTATCTTCTTTCTGTCTTCCTTGTTAACCAACACTTGGTTGTATCCTGAAAAACCATCAAGAAAAGACATCATGGCTAAACCTAAAATAATTTATATCACCTTGTCAAGAGAGGGAAGAGGGTAATTATCCTTTTTAGATGCCTTAGTTAAATTTATAAAGTCAATACACAATATAATTTAACCATTCTTCTTTTTGACTGGGTCCAAATTGGCCACCCAGGTAGAGTGCCTGATGGCAAACACAATTCTAGCATCTAACAATCTCTTGACTTCCTTGAAGATCATGGGTTATAAGATAGAGTTCACATGTCTTTGTTTCTACTTGAAGGGTTTACAACTTTATTTAAGAGGTATAGTATGGGTGATGACTCTTGTATCAAATATCTTCAAGCCATCATAAAACCAAACTATAACATCTTTGTATTTCATCAATAACTCTTTGGCTCTCTTATTTTTAGCACTAGTGCAAGCTTTTCCAATGTTAACCAAATGAGGTTGATCTTGGGGGCCAAGGTTAACAACATTATAGTACTTCCCACTTAACTTGGGAACCTTAGGAGTCTAAGCTAGCTTATTTTGATCAAATAATCTCTCAAAAACAATCATACCTTTAGGGATCTTGTTGTCATTTATTTGAATGACTTTACCATCAAATTTACCTTCTCTAAATGCATCCTCATTAGCCTCATTTGAGATTCAAATGATCCTGAACTAGTCATGAAGTTTAGGATTTATTGGCAATCACTAAATAATTGTAGATGGTTCACATTATCTGGGATATAAGGGCAAGGTATGAGCTCAATACTAAAGTTGGGGGAATCTTGGTTAGGCATGAGATTAGATGCAATAGAGGAAAACTCATCAACAACTTTATTTTCTTCCCTAGGGACAAAAAGAATATTAAAGGCATCAAAGTAGTCCACAAGATCCTAGACTCTGAATTTATACCTCTTGAGGTATGATAGCTTACATTAATATTTGCTTTTCACTTCATTCACCAGTAGTTTCGAGTCACCATAGAATAGTAGTTCTTTGACCTTGTTCTTAATGGCAAATTGTAATCCTAAAATGTGGGTCTCATACTTAGTAAGGTTATTGGTGCATGGGAATTTGAGTCTATAGGAAGCATGGTATTTCTTACCAATAGGGTCGGTTAGAACAATGCCTACTCTAGATCCAACCTTACACCTAAGCCCATAAAAATATAACTTCCATGACCCAGGCACAACATTAGAAGCTTTTGGGTCATAAACTTTGGTAATTTTTAGGGTGAAAACCCCTAAATTTGAGTCAATTATGTTGACCCTTTCATTGACAACATTATACTCAATGATTATGTGCTTCATTCTTGGTTCTCTTTCAAACCTAATTTGGTTGGGAAATCATTTCCAAGGTAGTATAGGTGTGAAAAATTAATGGAATATATCCATTCAAAGCCTTTGTCCACTCTCTACTCAAGAATAGTCTATATGAATCATTTATATCTACTACTTGGATATCATTAAATTGTTGGATCCTTAGCTCAGAAGCAAATTGCATGTGGACATTTAGCAATTCTCTAACCACCTTGACCCTAGACTTATCTAATTGGGTGACAACCCTATTTGACTTAATGGGGGTCAACCCAAGCTATTTACAAACACTTACAGGTATAATATTGGTAGAGGCACCAGAATCCAACAAACAATTATGCAAGTTCTTGCCAAATATTTTGACTATAAATAATAAGGGTGGAGACTCTATTTTGGATTTATACATAGATTTACATTATCAGTCTGGGATATCTTGCTGGATTTCTTAGATAAAGACTTCAGCAATAGATCCCTTTGTTTTATGATTTGGGTCAATTCATGCAAGTTAATATTAACTTTGATTTCCTTTATGTCCTCTACAATATTATAACCTATCCTATTGGAAGAATTGGAAGCATTGACACTAGGTTTAGAACCACTTCCCTTTGGAGGCTCTAGATTATTATCTGAAGTGGTATCTAGAGGAGTACCAAAGTTGTTTGGAGGAGTAGAAGTAGTCAAAGGATAACTTTGGTCTTTGTTTCTCAGAGGGTATGTCTTATTCAAGAAATTTTGGAAGGCATGGACTTCCTTAGGAACATCATCAATCTCATTGTCTTCTTGGAAAGGTGAATCAAATGTCTCTACCATGAATGTTTAGTCAACATGATTAGATCCTGAAGTACCTGCACCATTATATTTGTTAGGCACTACTTGAAAAGTATCTAACTCTTCTTGGAATGCCTCAAAAGCTTTTCAAAAATCAATGCAATCAATCTCAGCATGCTTAACACTATAATAGACTCTAAAATAATTAGGCAAAATAATGTCAATGAGATTAATATCCATAGTCTTCTTTTCATGAGAGGGTTCATTACTCTTATATTGTGAAAATTATCATTATTAAACCTTTTATTGGGTCTAGTGAATCTTTGAACATATAAGTTCCTACCTGAAGTTTCCCTAGTATTACCAACCTATTTTTGCGGTTGAAGGAAGTCAGTGCTCAATTTTTGGGCCATTTTTAGGATGGACTCATTCTCATTCTTGATAGTTTATGAATTATGGACTTGGTTATTATTGGCACCAAGGTCCTTGGGTTAGCTATATTAAATCCATTATTGGTAGTGTGATTCAAGAATACCAAGTTTTAGTTAGGACCAGCATGTCTTAGAGGTAATTGATTCAGATTTGGGAGTTAGTTGAGAGTAGGCACATTCTGATTATTATTATGAAAGGCATTCAAAGTAGGCATATGTGGGTTGACATTGGGGATAGAATAGGCCATCTAGAGCTAAGGTTACATTTGATCATTAATGATCACAACCTCAACATAAGATAAATCTAATTTGTTCATTAGACCTACAACTCTTTTGATGATCACTAAGGTCATAGGATCAAGAACATCTTTATATATTTCTAAGGCCTAGACCTAATTAGGCTTATAAGGGTCAATGGTTCTGTTATACATCTTTTGTAACCTAGCATTGAAATATCTTATAGGTTTATTAACATCCCTCCTCAGGGTGTTAAGTTGGTACAGGACATAGTGGCTGATGATCTAGCCAAATTGCTCAATGAAGATATTATTAGACCCATCCTAGGTGGTAATGCAATCATCAGGCATGTTTAAGAACCACTCATATGCAACATCTTTAAATGTAAAAGGGAACAACCTACATGATACATCCTCATCAACTGCATTAAACAATCTTAATGCAACCTTAAATGAGTTAACATGTTCCTCTGTTGTTATAATACCACTAAGTCTAAAAGTTGGCAAATACTTTTTAGGAATGCGAGGGAGATCATGAATCAGACCTTGTACATTGATGGGGGAAATTTCCAACTAAGCCATACCTGGACTAAGGTTGAATCCAGGGGTAATTTGAAGTGGTAAAGTTTGCAAGGACTTTGAACACCTACACCTAGCAACATCTATTTTAGCCTTCTTGTGGACTTCCAATTCAAGTAGAGGCTCTCTTGTTTCTTAGTGTGATCTAGTTCAAATTATTGGTAGTTCTAGCTTGAAGATTTGAGATCCTATTTGAAATATGGTGTATCAAACCAATATTTACAAAGAAGAAGGATCAAATTTGTACACTAAGCTAATCATGAATTTTTTTATGTAAAGAACAAAAAGGGCATCAAACTTTAACTACGTGAGCTAAAAGATGTGTCCAACTACGTAAATATGGTCTATATTTACAAGCCTAAGCTAAAATATACCCAGATCTATGAAAGATATATCAAACTTTGAAATAGAGGCAAATTAAATTGATTGTTCCACAAATTTATATTACTTGGTGGTTGGGAGCCACCATTGTCCTTGTGAATTTTGAAGTATCTATGTTGATCTTAATGAGTTATGATCAAAACTCTATGCTAAAGAATAATCTAGATGAATATTTTCAGTGAGATCTATACTAAAGTGATTTGGTTAAAGGAGCAAAAGGAAGGGTAGGGAAGAAAGAGAGCGTGTGATTTTTTATCCTTGACTCAAACATCATGACAAAGTTTCAATTACAACTAGACATGCATTTAACCAGTATATAATGCAAAATAGCGTAAGCTCAAATCTCAGCTTACACTAGGCAAATTTCTAAGGATAATATGAAAGCATACAAGTAAGAACTAAATTTTAATTTAAAGATTTGTTACCAAATTCAAATAACATTAAAACATTTGAATACAAAACAAATGAAATGAAGTGAATTTAGGATCCTTCAACTGATCTAGCGTAAGCATAAATTAACAACCCTATATCACAAATGCAAATTCAAAATTCATGAAACCATTCAATTTCAAGATTTAGAACTAACAATTGAGAGAAAATCCACATTAACAATTGACACATCAAATTTGGATAATCTTTATACAATTCCTTGATTGTAGTAATTGCTTAAAGTATACAAAATTTGCTCAAAATTCTCCCCCTTTACAAAATGGTCGTACTACCTTTTATAGAAGGTCAAGGTAATATATCGATTAGTTAAAAGATACAAATGTACAAAATGTAAGGGCAACCATCATTTTGACAAGGTTATAGAATACATTTACTTTTATAATCTAAACTGACCTAGAGGCAAATACACTAACAAACTAGCATATGCCTTTACAAAAGGATATTCTATTTCTAAAATGTTACAAAGTTTTTACAAAATAAAATATCATTCAACTACTTGGTTGGTGGGCCCTATGATGGATAACTCACTTGTTACTACTAGAGGACGTTCATGGCCTTTTGGTACTATTCATTAACTTGCTTCAAGTCCGTAACTAGTTTGAAGAGACACTTTTTCTCTTTGTTAACTAGCTCATTCAATTCTCTATCATTCCTATCCATGGCTTCTTTGATGCTCTTGGCCTTAGCTATCCTTTCTCTTGCATTTAATATCATGTCCAACATTCTACTATTGTCTGCCCTAGACTGGCCTTGACTGTTATTTCTTATTTATTATGTTACGAAAGTAGTCATGTGCTTGAATTCATCATCCTTGATGATGCCTAGGACATTAGGCTATATAGGGTCTTTGAGAATTATCCTAAGGATATTTTCAATCCTTTTTATTAGCTCCTCATCATCCTTGAAGAGTCTCTCTAGATCTTGGGACCGTGCACTTACACCTTGGACATGTCAACTACAATTCCTAAAATTGCATTCAACTGTCCTAAACTTATTGTTTTAAATCTAAGAATCTGCCTTTCAATTTGGATGTTGATTAACCATATTATTTGATCCTCTGAAGCTTGCCATTGGGATATTATACTCTTAGCCACTATATTCTACTATGCTAATGCACTTTGCCTTATCTTCATTATTTTCAATGTATCAAACATGTCATAAAAAGATTCATCAAAGATTTTGGTCATTACCTCAGGCATTGATAAGATAACTTGTGTCTCCAAATTCTCCTTTTCCTTCTCTAAATTATATATTATTTGCTTCATAACTCTGATGCTTGCTTTGACATGAGTTGAATGAGGCTCAACTAGGCTTTCAACATCCTCTTCATTGATGGGGAGTTCAACAGGCTGCTATCGCCCAATTAGAGTTAAGCCTGCAAATGGATTAACCTTTTGAAATGTGAACTCTTCAATCCCCACGATGGCCTTTCTAGTTTCACTCTCTCTAATCCAACTATCTCTATATTGAAATGTATAGTAGTAGTTGATTCAATGTACTTTAGAGGTTAGGGAACCTCTATTTGGGTGCTTCATAAAGCTCTTGGGGTCTCCATTTGCTTGTTATCTTACCCAATAGCCACTATTATTCTCTCTTCCTCCTCCTTCATCAAAGCCCTTATCCATGAATTGATATCATCATGGACATAAATATTTATAGTTTGGGTCAAGGTCCATTAGTGGGAATATGAGGGGATCTTCTACATTTTTCCATAGATGAAATGATCAGGGATGATTGGTCCATGAATGGGTATTCCCCACTAAATAAGTTGATTTCACTCTGAGGGTGAGTGAAAGTAAACTTGGGCCTCTTTTTCCCAACTAAGACCATTTCCAATTTTTCCTTTATCTTCCTCAATGGGGTCACTGGGACTAGATTCAAGATATGCTCTTTCCCTTTTTCTTCCTCAATGGGGTCACTGGGACTAGATCCAAGATAGACTCTTTCCCTTTTTCTTTCTTAGCCTCCTCTTTTTGTACCTATGCTTCTTTAACATGCTCCTCCTCTTTATTAGACCCATATGCCTCAATAAGGACCTTGAGGGCATCTTCCACTATCTCATCTGGCTCCAAGGCAATCATATCGATGTATTTTACTAGAGACTCTAGTCTATTAGGAGGGGCTGAAGATGGTCCTTCCCCAGGTCTCTCTTTCAACTTTACCTTGCTAAGACCTTGTGTAATCTGTGCTTGGGGTTGTTTCCCTTCCACTTGTGGTCGCTTTTGAGGGGGCCTTGAAGGGACATGCAACAAATGGTATTGGATAGGTCCCATTTACCACATGTTACCTAAGGGGGTTCTGATCACTGGTTAGTCTATGTTTAAGTTTGACATTATGTCTCTTGAATCTAGAAAATACCACCTCAAAAATATTGGATTTGATGTACAAAGTGTCATAGGGATTAATTTGATGTTCATAATTTTTTTTGGGAAATTGCTTCCTTTTCAAATGCTTAGAGACCTTATAATTAGGTTCCCACTGGCTTAGGTCATCTAGCTGAAATATGAAGGAGTATCTATGTCTAGAAATTGTGTCCACATGTTTCCAATCTTTTAAAATAGTTCTACCAATTTTCAAAGGAAAGGGATGGAGGATGCCTTTCCTTTTCTCCTTTCACACTCCATCAATGCCATATAGGAGTTGATATGCAATTTCTTGCTCTGCTAGTTTTTTGGGAACATAGATGGGCAACTTGTAAGGTTGAATTAAAATCCCTTCAATTCTAATCACTGTATAATCTAGATACAACCAAATGTATCCCATTAGCTCTACACATTTCTTGATCAGAGGGTTAGCATGGGGATCCCTATGATGGCTTCTACTAAAGTAGGATAAACACAATAACAAATGAATTTCATGTTGTGCCTATATTTTAAAATATGTTGTTTGGAATAATGGTGGGAAACTATAAATCTACCCTCAAGCGACTAATTTTTGATATAGGGGATCTTGGTGGGGGCTAGCAAGGCATCCAACATATAGGATATCATGAAGAATTGGTTACTAGTTTTCTTCTTAATGGATATGAATTATTGTTCTAAATAGACGTTGATCATCTCTCTAATTGGGGGAGTGAGCTCTTTCTCTACCATGAAGTAGACGTAAAACACCCAACTCTTGTTGACATAATAGGTTGAAGGGGCTCCAGATATTATATTCAATAGAGTCATAATTACCCTAACCCCCTCTCTAAATTGGGCAACTAAGATATTACCAGTAGGATCTTGGATCACATGGTTCCCTTAGAGAAACCATGGCATAAGGATGGTGTTTAAGTCATTCTTACCAGCCCATTCCTTGATGGTGGGTAAGTCTACTTGGGGTTTCTAAAGTTTGTAATAGCTCTTGAATGCTAATGGGGAAATGTATGCAATTTTTGTAAAAGTCCTTCATAAATAATCCAACCTTACTCAATTCTATAGTCTTTAAAAATGGGAGCAAGGATGTCAAAATAATGGATTACCTTAGGTTTGGTGGCAGCAAGGTGGAGACTGGCCATTTAGACTGCAACTAGGTCATAATACCTTTTGGTGATGGTGGCAATCTTCTCTTCCTCCTTCATGATAGGCTGCATGTCTTCAACGTTATAAAAGAGCTCAGAATAGTTCTTATTCCCTATGCTTAATGCAACAGTGTCTAGGTTTGTATCCTTGAAGACCTTCCATTCATTTTCTATAGATAGATACAACTCTATCTCATCCCTCTATTATTTCCTCCAAGCTACCATGGCTTCCACACTTGCATATCGCTCACCACTGTGTTATAAATAGTCATTGGGTTAATTCTTTCATCCTCAAATTACAATTGGACTCTTTTCAGCTTGATTGTGATCACTTTGAGCTCAAATTAGGGTATTTTATGTAAGTTTGGGGCTCTCTTGAAGCTTTAATGGTGATGGTTTATCCAGGCATGGCCTTATTCATGCCTTAGATTTGATTTTGACCTTTGCCTTTATATATTTGCATTTTCAATCACACAAGATCTTCATTTTTATCATTTTGTGCTTGTGTGGCACTTATTTGGCATCTATATATGAACTTTTGTAGTATTTTCATAAATGCCTTCAAAGCACTAGCCATTTTTATTTAAAATTTTGCCCTTTTACTTCATGCTATCAGATCATTGCCCCTAGATTAATGCGGGCCATTGAGCATGATTTGGGATCTCACATGTCATTGGCCATCTTTGCATCAAGCCTCGTGGTTGTGCTACTTGACACCTTCATAGGCTTTCTAAACTCTACATCTTGTACTAGTCATATATTAAATGAGCATCTACCACATGTCAATCCCATGGGCTCTTAAAGCTATTTTGAATAGTCATCGATGATTTTGCATCATTGGATCATCTGGGCCTATTGAAGTACGAGCCATTGATACTATAAGATGCATAAACTTTAATCATTGCACAGTCATAGAAAAGAACTTAGGCAGATAAGTTTATTTCATGTTAATAAATATTCCACAAACTCAAGCTAAAATATTTTATGCTATGTTTTAAAGCATGATATCAAATGACCCCTCAAATGATATAAAACATGCCCCTTTATTTAAGTAAAATATTTGAAGAGCTTGAATTTAATGGCCTTGAAAACATTAATGATGGCCTCTCAGACATCAAATGACATTTACGAGAACATTAAATTTAAGCTTGTGAAGTTCCTTAGGTTTAGTGGGCTTAGAGTTGATGGTCTCATGAACATCAATGACAGCCTCACAGATGTCAAATAACATTCATAAGAACATCAATTTTAAGCTCATCAAGTTCCTATATTCCATAGATCTTGAATTAAATTCACTTCATCTGATCAAAATCTATGATGAGGTAAGAGCCATCTAATCAAGATCGAAATGAATGCACTCCATTGGTTCATTAAGCCTCGAATATGGGAGTGTCACATGGAAACTTTGTGAGGGCTCCTAAGCTTTGACCCTATTGACCCTAGTGGGACCCGTGAGCTGTTGATCTTTGTTCAAGTCCCTGAGATGATGAAACTTGTCATCCTCATAGGAATCCTTTGGCCTTTGACATTTTAATATTATCTTCACTTTGTTAGATCATCATTTGTATGAGCACCCATGAAGCGTTGATTATGATTTGGGATCTCACACAGGATTGGCTCCCTCAAATAATTAAAACCATGACTTAGTTTTATCCTAAGGTTAGATTGTATAAAAAATTATAAAAGGGGCACCCACTTAACCTCAGGCAATCTCATGTCATTGGATCTTTGGTTCTACTTAAGTACGGGTCATTAATCATGATCTTTGTGATGACATGAGATTGGTCAATGGGTGAAGGCTTTAAGTTCTTTAGGATTCTTTCATGCCATTTGATCAAGATCTACAATGAAGTGAGGGATATTGGATTTGCAAAAGGTAAAAGTATTTAAGTCAAGACTCAGGATGAACTAAAAACTTTGGTTAAAGTGTTAATACTAAGGTCTCGTTCGTGTTGATAAACACAAACAGGGCCTTATCATTAAGAATTTAGGCTAAATGGGTAACAAAGGGGACCGTGTTAGGGAAACAAAAAGGGACCCTGCCAATACAAATGTTAGACTTGATTAGAAATAAAGGAAACAAAAGGGGGAAAATAAAAGTCACCAAGTAGGACTTTTAGGTTAAGGTTTGGTCGTGTTAAGAAATATGACTAAGCTTTAACATGAAAATTAAGCTTAAGTCCAAAGTAATTTGAAATATTCCCACCAATTTTCTCTCACCAAATGTAAATTTGAACTAAGGTCTTAAGCTAGGGTTTTCTAAAGGGGGGTCTTTAGAACATGAATCCAAGCCCAAACTTTCATAGACCAAAGGCTAGTAAAAGCCTAAATGAAGATAAAATGTGAGGATCAAATAATTGATAAAGTGGATGATCTTCAAATTATAATAATGTTCAAAACATGCCACGCTTTCAGTTTTAATGTTCAAAGTATCTCAAGGGTCCCAATTTAAAAAAAATGGGGTTATGTTGATCTCAACATAACCCTCTCCTTAGTATAAAAATCTCTACTTATTTGAGTTTGTAATATTGTAGTAGGCCTTGAGATTAATAATAAATAGAATACCTTTCTTCATACTTTATGTTATGTGTGTATTGATGGTTGTTGATATTTTTATATGGATGTTAATCCCTCTTATTATTGTCCTCCCTTTGCACCTCTACATGGAATCACAACCTTTGAATGTCACATGCATTATATAAGTGGGTTTTCATAGGGGTTACTTGTGGACCATCTATCATCCCTCTTAACATTAAATTATGTTCCTATACCTCTATGCGAAACACTTATGCAGTGGGTATCTGATTTAAATATAATGTGCATTTAGTTCTTTCATTTTATTATGCCATCAATTAGGTGATATGCTCACTCTATTCTTGGTGCATCACCACTTTCCTTTTCAACAACCCTCTTACCTTCTCTCACCCCTTTTCCCTTGTCAAGATTAGGTTTACTATTAGCTATAGATTTCCCCTCTACTCTTTATAGGTCTATATGCTGGTCTTAAACTAGGTGCACTTAAATTAGAAGGAAGATAGCCTTCTCAAAAGGTTTGTCCCAAGGAGCACAAGAGTCTCACACCTTGGGGGACAATCCCATTATTACATCAAAACATCAAATTACTCTTAGGCACTAAGGTCTAAGGCACTTGGTGTAGAAGTGTTGTGTAGGTATGCAGGCAAGGTTTATTCTCACTACAGGTGCACATTTTGAGTGATAATAATTTTTGGTGTACCCAATGGGACCAAGTTTAAAGATTTAAATAAGGATTTGGTGTTATTATTTGTCAATAGTTTTGAAGACATTGTATAGAGCACCTAACATCTCCAAGTATCTCTGATGCATAAAGATCAATTCTTCAACTATATGCCAAGATGAACAAGATCATATTTGAGAGGTACTAATTTTAATCTTATTGAGTTACTTATACCTACTAGAAGAAGAGTTAAAGTATCCTTATCCCTTATTAAGAGAGCTAGTGATTCAAGATAGTCTTCCCCTAGAGCTCAGTCTACTCCCCCATTTGGTAGATTCCCTACGCCCATAGGAGGACTTTCCCCTATCCATTTCATGGTTGCCCTTAGAAATTAACCCTTTATTCCCTTTAACAAAATCAGTCTATTAGACCTCCTCCAATATGATGGTATTTTTGTAGCTACTCTAAAGAACATCCCCTACTTTACTAAAGAGAACTATACTACCCATAAAGCACATACAAGATGTTACAAATATTTACTATGTCCATAATGTAATTGAAGACAACATCACCGTGCAACTCTTCACCTCTTGTTTAAAAGGAAAAGTGATCTAGTTAGTGGTACTAAGGTCTGTAGCCTAGTACTATTTGAAATTAGGATGAGCTGGGTACAAAAATATGTGGATAGTTCGAGGAGAAGAGTGACCACCTATCATTAATAGAGTAACTCACTACCATTAAAAGAGCTTCACATGAGAAAATGGTCAACTTTAACTTCAAATTCCAAAAAGCTTAGATCAAATTCCATTATTGGTAAAACCTTCTCCTAATACTCCATTTTTATATTTTAAAAAAGCACTAAACATTAATGTGGTTGTGATAATTCAATTCATGGGAGGCATAATATTACCTAATGCATATGAGTTTGTTGTGCACGTAGAGAATTGTTTGATGTAAGTAGGGAAAATTATGCCTAGATCCCCTATGCCCTTGCTTCCTGAGGCCCCATCTATAAGTCAACCCATTTTTCCCTATTTTAAAATCTAGCACCTATTCCTATTACAACTAGCCCATCGATTCCATTGACTACACCTTCAAGCAAGCTAGACAAAGTTCAATAATTGTTGTAGAGCTTTGAAAATGAGTTGGTAGCACTCAAAATGTAGTAGGGACAACACTCTAGGCCTTATCAACCTTTCAACCAACCATATTATCCAAATAGGCCTTCTTGTCAAGGTGGTGTGCAATGTCAAAACTCACTCCTATATAATAGACTACATTATGCACAAAATTCTAACAATCCTAGCACTTTTAGAGCCATCGTGTCTGTGAAAAAACATGAAACAGGAATGTGAATGGCAGTTTTCATATGATCATGCACATAATCAAGCCATATATGCAAATGGAGTTTTAATTTAAGTGCCTACAATGAAAAATACATCACCACTTTAGGGACAACCAAATATTTTAGTTTCACAAGGGGAGGAATTGTTAATGAAAGAATAAGAGCAGAGTGAGTCTAATATCATGAAATAACAAGAGGATGACTTCAGTTGTGTGAATCAAAATTAAATGTCAAGTGTAGGAAGCAACCTAGTTACTTTTAACATAAGATTTAAAAGGAGGGTAATGTGGGGAGAGTTGTCTTCTTTCAAACCCTTAACTTCTACATCCCAATTTTCACACACAGATATTAAGGGTAGAGTGCATACATGAAGCTTTCAAACATACCTAAAAATAGTCATGTAAAAAGAGAGATAGTCTCATATTGGTCAACAGGACTGAGAGGAAGTTACCATTTAAAAATTGTAGATAAAAGAACCTTAGATCTCTTTTAACATAGTTGAACAAATGAAGAAAATTAGCTTAAATGTGATGATGTGGGATGCTCTTACTATTCCTTCTCAAAAGAAATTGCTATAGGACACCCTAAGGAATTTTCATTCACAAGAGCCGTCATAGACTATAGTTGCTACTCCTATGAGCCTATGTCAACTAAAGGAGGAAAACATGTGTAGAAGCAATAAACCACCCCCATTTTACATTTATTTGATTATTAGTAAGCATTATTGGCCATTTTTTGGCTGACATATCAAAATATTGCCTAAGTATGAAAAAGGGAGCTTTTAGGCAAGAAAATGGCAAGTCTTTATGAGGACTTCGGGTTTTCTAGTAGTGACAACTTTAGGTTTCTGAGGGCATAGTGAAAATCAGGTTTCTAGTAGTGCTTAACTTCTAAATGTTTTATAAGTAGAAGTAATTCAAGTTTACGAATCCAAATTACTCATATGTAGTGTATTTCAAGTTCTCCTAAGAGCACTACTTGATTACTTGATAAGTTATGAGCAGTCAGAAGCCCAAAATAAGTAAAGGGGCTTTACAAACCTGATTTGGTCTTGAAAAATAGTGCTTTTTGGGTTTTTCAAGGGATGAGTATTTTTCAAGAAATTTGAAGGGTATTTTCAAAATGTCAAAGGGCCATTTTAGGGCAAAAGGGACTAGCCAACTTTCTCAAAGGTACACTTCAAAAAATCTAAAGTGCCTTTTCTTCTCCAAGTAGATAGTTGTAAGTTTTTTGAAGGGTATGTTACCTTTCAAAAGGACCATTTTAAAAATTACTGAAGGGTATCTTTCCCTTCAAGAGGATCATTTTTAGAAGTTTGAAGGGACATGTATAAAGCTCGAAGGGTCACTTACCCTTTGGGAAAATCCATTGTGAAAATCCTAAAGGGTAGCTTTCAAAGATAGACGTGGGAAAAAAGTCTGAAGGAATTCCTTTGAACAAATTGTCCAAATAAATCCCTTTAGGAGATTTGTCCAAAAGAAATAAGCTGAGAAGAAAGACCTGAGACCAAGTGTCTAAAGGAAATGATGGGCTAATGGATGTCAAAATCAGGATAAGCGACTAGCCATTGGATGTAATTAGGTTTGAAAAGATTGAAGTCTAAAGGTTTGGGAAACAACAAAGTGAGAAGACTTCAAGATGGACAAGCCCAAATTAAGTAGGCTTAGAGAACCCAATTAATCTACATAGAGTAAATTGGGTTTCTCCAAGCACTCTACTTAAAAGGCTTTATAAGTGAAGGATCTGGGAAAGTCTAAACTTGGAGAGGCCAAAGAACCTAAATTATTCTTCATAGAGTAAATTGGGATTCTCCAGGTGCTCAACTTAAGCTTGGTCCAACAACATGAGAATTATGATGCAATGAATGAAAGGTTGCCACATGGTGTAAGCTAGAGTAGAAAGGACTAATCAGTAAAGGATAAGTGGCACAAGGATGACCAATAAACATGGTAGAGTCCAAGTAGTTGGTATCTGGAAGTTATGAAGTCTCTCATCTACCATGGTTCACTACTCACAATCATCAATTGACACTTAAATACGTCATGCCAAGAAGAGTCATTCCAACTACTCTCAACATGGCTTCTCAGATGTGCCAAAAGAAAAACTTAAAGATGGGAGGGGCTCGAGAGGATTGTTGAGTGATATTGAGTGGCATATTTGGGGAAGATAAGAATGTGCAAAGTCAGATTTCTTTCCATCATCAATTTTTTTTCCCCCTTCTCTTTTCCCCCTTTTATATATAAATAGAGGCCTTCGTACCAAGCAAATCATCCTCAGACTGGTGATAAAATCACTCTGCAAAAATCATTGTGTAACAGACCTTTAAAGTAATAAAGATTATTTTACCTATTTATTTGTCTAAAAATTATGTTGAATTAGCTTGTACATAATAACATTATGAAGATGCATCCTTCTAACCTTATTGTCCTTATTTCTTGCTTATTTTTAGGTGTTTTCTAGTTAGTTACAAGTTTGAACTTGAGCTTTTCCACCATTAATAGATGCTTAGTGTGGATTTATAAATCCCTCTTTGCTTCACATATGGTTCAATGAGCCTAGTTTATGAAATATGCATGTAAGTTAGCTGGTTAGGCAGTTGTGTAAGTGAACTTATCTTATGCTGATTTAGGGTCATTCCCCAGACCTAGTGGATCACTTAATTTTGGTGTATCACCTTCCTTATCTTAGATTTTCTTTTCAATCATCCTCTTATCCCTTTTCTTTAGCAGACAATAGATTTTAATGTGAGATCAAGAGCTAAAGTGAAGCACCTAAGGAACTAGCCTCATAAAAAATCCTAGAGGTTCAACCTCACCATAAGATACCCACATCCTGAGGTTGTCTCCATGCTTGTATTTGGAAGTGAGGAAGCCTAAAGAACTCTCTCACAAGGGTGCAATTCCAAGCTATATCAGTTTTTGTCATGCCTGATGGGAAAACCACCATTTTGTTTTCATTTTTTATGAAAGATTGGTCAAATTTGATGCGATTTTGATCATTTCATAGTAGTGGTAGCATTCATCCTTCACCATCTGGTGACTCCAAAGAACACCCAACTATTTGGTGGTAGAGCAGTAGCTATCTTTCATGCCGAAGGTGACTATAAGATAAAATTCTATAGGTATTATTTTTGAGTTTGTTGAATTACCTTTAAACTTAGTAAGAAGGTTAAGGTTCACCCATACTCACCCTTACATAAAAAAACTACCCTCATAAACCAGTCATAAGGTATACCTATGCAAGAAGATCTTTATTAGCCCCTCTTACTGCTATGATTCCTTAAAGAGCTTTTGTGGGCTTCAATAGCCAAAGCCCTTTGAACTTACCACAATATGATCCTATGCTAGTATCAACCCTCAAAAGTATCCCTTATTACATAGGAGACCAAGTTGTAACTCATACTGAGCACATAACAGACATAACTAACTTTTGCAACATTCACAATATCACAATGAAGAACATGGCTATTAGGATATTAGCTATATCCTTCAAAAGAAAGGCATTAGACTGGTATAGGGGCCTAGCTACTAATCCTATCCACTCATGGAATGAGCTAGGAACAACCTTGTGTAAAAGGTTTGAAGACAAGAGTGATCATTTATCACTTGCAGAGCAACAAACCACAATCAAGAGAGCTCCTCATAAAGTCATGCAAGACTTCAATATGAGATTTCAAAAGGTGTGGGATAGAATTCTAGTAGCTGTTAGACCATCTCTAAACTTTGCTTTCTTATGTTACTTGAAGGCTCTCAATAATGACATTGCTATAATGATTCAATCTATGAGAGGACACATACTGCCAGATGCATGCGAGGTGGTAGTCCAGGCAAAAAATTACCTAGTTCAGGTTGGCAAGCTTACTCGCAAACCCCCAATGCCTTTTTTTGCAAAGATCAGACTACCTCCTGTAGTCATTCCTCCACTTGGTGTTATACTTCCAACACCAATAATTATTATTGTGCCTTCACCTAAGCAAGAGAAAGCCTCTACTAGTGGATCCAATGACTCCTAAGAGTAGAAGAATTACTTGGAATTGAAAAGCATGCTCCAATCCTTGTGGAATGATGTGGTTAATGTAAAGAGGTAGTAAGCCTATAGAGAGCCTTGTCAAGCTTAATATCAGCCTCAAAAATAGCCTTATCAAGCTAATAGGCGACCTTACAAAGGATGTTTTCAAGGGCAGGGCAACCTAACTATGCTAGGTAGTATAATTATAATATGAACACTACAGGCTCTTCCAACTCCTTAGTCTTAGTTCATAATAATGTGGCTCAAGAGGCTGAAGAGATAATGCCTTATAGTCATTATTTTTGACAATCCATTGTCCCAACTAATGGTTCTAAGCAAGCGTTCAATGATCAATAGTAGCAGGCTGTTGCTTATAGATATAACCAGGCTCTTATAGCCCAAAGCATAAAGGTGGTCACACTAACAAAGTAAGAGTATAATTCACAAGAATAAGGCTTAGATCAAGGTTCAAACCATCTAGAACCCTCAATGGTCATTAGTGAACAAGAGGAGTGTTATGCATCTAATCAATAGGCCACCCCCAGTTTGACTCACATCCCAATCTCGACAAACACAAGGTTCAAGAGAAAGAATATGGGTGACAATCAAGAAGATTTCAAAGAACATCTTGTCACCACTCCTTCACTAATAAAGACAATAATAGTTTCTCCCAAAACCTAGGAAAAGGCTGGGTCGAATCAACATTATGGAGTAAATGAAGAAATCCAACATGAGCGTACCGATGTGGGACATGCTTTCCATGCTTGACCAAGTAAACGTTCTCTAGGAAGGTTTGCCCAAGATGAATGCTTTTATAGTTGCAAGTAAGCAACCAAATAAGGAAGCTAAAGTCTTCACTAATGTATCCAAGAGTCCTTTGGGAGAAAGGTCAAGTAGTGTGACCAAGCCCCCCAATTCTACATCTCATTATTCATTAGTGACTCCTTGGTGGATAATGGGGCCAACACCTCAGTCATGCCAAAGTCTATTACTGACCCGCTGAATGTCAAGTATGAGCTGCACACTAAGGGAGTCCTACAACTTGATGGTTCTTCCATAAAGCCATTAGGTATCATCAAGAATTTGAGCCTAACCTTTCATGCTTGTCCTAACATGTTTATGAAACAAGACATGTTGATCCTGGATGTCACTCCTCACTTTTCATTATGTCTTTCCAAAGAGTTCACAACCAAGATTAGGGGTTACCTTGCAACAAATTGGTCTTACATGGTATTTAGGACAAGGAATGGGACTAAGGTCTCAATTAAGGCTGAATCCATGACATAATTCCATATTGAACCTCATCAGCCATATAACATAAACCTTAATTATACTATCCTTGATGAGGATGAGTTTATAATTGGTTAGGAGCTAAACGCTCATCCTGAAGAGGTTCCAAACTTGTTCTTGGATGAGCTATGGGGAGATAACTAGTTTTTCAACCCTTTGGGAGGTTTTGAGGAAAGAGACATGGGTGTCTATCTGCCATATGAAGAGAATCAGCCCATGCCTTCCCTCATTGGATTTAAAGAAGACCCCAATGGTTTATGGAAGTTATTCTTTGATGGCTCAAGGAGAAAAAATGGTGCAGGTGCTAGGGCAATGTTGATTTCACCCTCAAGTAATAAGATTTTATCTTTCTATATGTTCCATTTCAGCTACTCTTCAAATGTAGTAGAATACAAAGGTTTGATCCATGGCCTTCAATGGACCACCGAAAGAGGAATCAAATTGCTGCAAGTTTATGAGGACAATGAGCTCATAGTAAACCAAGTTAGAGGCTTGAACATCACAATTTTTTTTTGATGAGGTCCTACAAAAATCGAGTGTGGGACACAATTGAAGATTTTGAGGCCTTTGACATTCAAGCTATCCCAAGAAATCAAAACCAACATGTTGATAGGCTGGAAAGTGTGGGAGCTCATTTTGGCATTCCAAGTGAGTTAAAAAAACTAAGGTTCAAGCATATGTTAAGGTGGTGGTGAGGCCATCAGTGCCAGATAATGAATCTCACTAATAAGTTTTTGAGAGTGACAAGCAAATTTATTACTTATTATAGTAGGAAGCTAGGTTTTCCTCCTCCAATAAAGATAAATTATAGCATCAATATGAGGATCAGATTGTTTAGTTGAAGTCAAACAAACTTCCTAAGGGGTTGGTTAAGTTGACGGACCTTTTCATGAAGGAGACCATATGATAAAAGATAAAGCAATTATATCAATTGATGAATAAAACTATGAGAGCATCCTCATCTTTAAGGATAAACTTGCCAAGCTTGGGAAGGTAAGTAGCAAGGCTGAGAGGCATGCTTTCATAGGACTTTGCCAAGAGTATGCAAATATTTTTGCTTGGGAGTATAGTGACCTAAAGGGTTTAGATCTTGAGTTTTCTCACCATACCATAGAGTTGTATGCCAATGCCAAGCATGTAAGGAAAAAATAAAGGCCTGTTAACCCCAAGATTGAAGAGCTGATGAGAAAAGAGCTAATCAAGTTGATCGAGTCCAAGATCATCTTTCCCATCAAGCATTCATCATGGGTAGCCAACTTGGTACCTATAAGGAAAAAGAGTGGGGAGATTAGGCTTTTTATGGACTTTAGATATTTTAACAAAGTATCTTTAAAGGATCACTACCCCTTGGTATCTATGGAGCAACTTCTCCAAGTAGTTGCAAGATTATAACATTTCTCTCTATTACATTGATTTTTTGGCTAGAACCAAGTTTGGGTGAAATATGAAGATCAGTACAAGACTACCTTCACCTCAAAATGGGGCATGTATGCATACCAAAAAATTCCCTTTGGTCTATCAAATGCTGGTGCAACTTTCTAAAGAGCCATGGTCATGGCTTTCTAGGGGCTACTAAACCAAATGGTGCTAGTTTACTTGGATGACATCACAGTTTTCTCCAAGAATGTTAGTGAGCATATAGACCACCTAAGGCTAATTTTTGAAAGGTTTAAAGAGTATGGGATTTATTTGAATCCTAAGAAGTGCGTAATAACCATGTATGAAGGTAAGCTACTGGGCCACATCATCTCAAATGAGGGGTTGCCCATTGATCTTGAGATAATAAGTGCCATATTGACCTTATCCTTGACCAAGCATAAGAAGGGACTCCAAAGTTTCCTTGGAAGGATAAGCTTTGTGAGAAGATTTATCCCTAGTTTTGTTTGTTTGGTCAGACCCATCACTAATATGGTAAAAATAACTAAGTGTTCACTTGGTCAAATAAAGGTAAGTCAGGATTTGAGGCTATCAAGCAAGCCATCACTCAAGTGCCCACACTTACAAATCCTAAATTCTCAAGGGATTTCATATTTTATGCTTTTTCCAACATTGATAATATACTAGCCATGCTGATGCAAAGGAATGATGAAGGACTTAAGCAACCATTAGAATTTTTTAGTTAGGGGCTTGAAGAGTGTGAGGTGAGGTATACCTTTATAGAAAATCAAGTCCTTGCAGTAGTGAAGAGTCTCATGAAATTTTGGCCAATGCTATCCAATAACAAAATCCACCTTATGGTGTCTCATCTTAGGGTAAGAAACTTCTTTCTTAACAAGGATTTGAATGAAAAAAGATCTTATTGGATTACTAAAGTCATGGAGTATGATGTGGAGATCAAGGTCACTAAGTTATTAAGAGGTAAAGGCTTATGTGAGCATATGGTTGACAACTTTCAAGAAGACAAAGAGGTCATCTTGGTAACACAAGATAACCTACAAGCCGATGCACCTCCACCTCACACTATTTAGCTCCATGATATCACTTACTTTCTATTAACATGTGAATGCCCTCAAGGTATGGACAAAGCAAAAAGAAGGTATTTCAAACTTTAGTCCATAGCGTATGCTTTAGTTGATGGGGTTTTATTTTAGAATAGATCTCAATGGAGTGCTCCTAAGGTACGTAGATGATGATCAAGTAGCCAATCTTTTAGATCATTTCCATGATGGGCCTATAAGAGGTCATTTTGCTCTAAGAACTATTGCAACAAATATCATGAGGGCTGGTTACTACTAGCCTAGCCTCTTCAAGGACACTCATGCATGGGTGAGGAGGTGTCATGGATGTGCTCTTTTCATAGCTAAGCAAAGGTTAACAACTTTTCCTTTCAACCCAATTCAAGTAGAACAACTATTAATGCAGTGGGGTTTAGATTTCATTGGTATGATCAACCCCTCATATAGTATAGGGCATAAGTGGGTGCTTACTGCAATTGATTACTTCACCACGTGGCTAGAATCCATTGCATTGAAGGAAGCTAGCAAAAGTGCAGTCTTAGATTTCTATGACAACATTGTGACTAGGTTTGGTGTTCCATCCACTATCATATCTTATAATGTGTTGGATTTCCTTAGTTTGAAAATAAGTGAATGGGATCTCAAAATGGGCATCTACCTTAGTACTTCCTCAAATTATTATCCTCAAGGAAATAGACTGGCTGAGTCCACAAATAAAAATTTGCTGCGGATTATTAAGAGGACCATGGAAGAGAATCATAGGATGTGGCACACAAAGTTGAAAATAGCCTTGTGGGCTAACCGGGTAACTCCTAAAGCTACTATTGGTAATTTTCCATATGTTATTATATATAGAAGGGATGCCAAGTTACCCATTTCCCTTGAGCTACCTTCATTAGAGCTAGCCCATCAGCTGAAGCTACTAGAAGGTGAACCCATGAATGTGAGATTAGCATAACTCATAGAACTTGAGGAGATAAGGGACCTTACAATGAAGATGCTAAAGGCACATCAAGCTTAGGTCAAAAATGTTTTTGAAAAGTGAGCTATAGTAAGGAATTTTAAGGAAGGAGACCTGGTTCTCAAATATAACTCAAAAAATGCCAAACCAGACAACCATACCAAGTTTGATAGCTTGTGGAGTGGCCCTTATTTGATCTAGAGATTTAAACAACATAATGATTTTTAGCTAACACAACTAGATGGGGAGGTATTACCCATCCCAATCAATGGGATTCATCTAAATTCATGTTATTAGAAGAGTTTGCACCCATTGTATGTTATTGCACATTTTGTATAGCTTTTCATGTTTTTCTGTAAGTGCCTTGTGCACATCCATTTTAGTTATTTGTTTTTGCTTCCCTAAGTGCCATGGGCACAATATTTTTTTATTTTGATTATTCTTATTGCTTCAAGGGAGATTTTTAGAAAAATCTAGCTTCATACAAAAGCAGTGACTCCTTGCCTAATGGTTCGAACAAAGCAAATGAGCTGGGTTCTCAAGCATAACAGGCATGCTTCCATGCGAATCATTAGAAATATTGGCCATTTTTTGGCCCACATATCAAAATATTACCTAAGTATGAAAAAGGGAGCTTTTAGGCAAGAAAATGGTAAGTCTTTGGGAAGACTTATGGTTTTATAATAGTGACAACTTTGGGTTTCTGAGGGCACAATGCAAATCGGGTTTTCAGCAGTGCTTAACTTCTAAATGTTTTATAAGTAAAATAAATTTGGGTTTACAATCCTGAATTACTCATGGGTAGTGTATTTTGGGTTCTCTAAGGAGCACTAATTGATTACTTCATAAGTTATGAGTAGTTAGAAGCCTGAAATAAGTAAAGGGGCTTGACAAACCCGATTTGGTCTTGAAAAATAGTGCTTCTCAGGTTCTTCAAGGGATGAGTCTTTTTAAATAAATTTGAAGGGTATTTTTAAATTTTCAAAGGGCCTTTTTAGGGAAAAAGGGACTAACCAACTTTCTCAAAGGTACACTTTAAAAAATCCGAAGGGTTTTTTCTTCTCCAAGTGGACAGTTGCAAGTTTCCTGAAGGGTATGTTACCCTTCGAAAGGACCATTTAAAAATTCCTAAAGGGTATCTTTACCTTTAGGAGGATCATTTGTGGAAGTCTTAGGGGACATGCAGAAAGCTCGAAGGGTCTCTTAACCTTCAGGAAAGTCCATTGTGAAATCCTGAAGGGTAGTTTCCAAAGACAAACACAGACAAAAAGTCCAAAGGAATTCCTTCTAGAGATTTGCCTAAAAGAAATAAGTTAAGAATAAAAAATTGAGACCAAGTGTCTAAAATAAATGATGGGCCAATAGATGTCAAAATCAAGATAAGTGACTAGCCATTGAAAGTAATCAGGTTTGAAAATCCCAAAGTCTTAAGGCTTGGGAAATAACAAAGTGAGAAGACTTCAAGATGGACAAGATCAAAGTAAGTAGGCTTAGAGAAACTAAATTACTCTGCATAGAGTAAATTAGGTTTCTCCAAGTACTCTACTTAAAAGGCTTTATAAGTGAAAGATCTAGGAAAGTCTAAAGTTGGAGAGGCCAAAGAACCCAAATTACTTTGCATAGAGTAAATCAGGATTCTCCAAGTGCTCAACTTAAGCTTGGTCTAGAAACATGAGAATCATGATGTAATGAACGAAAGGTTTCCACATGGTGTAATCTAGAGCAAAAAAAACCAATCACTAATGGACAAGTGGCATAAGGAGACCAATGCACATAGGAGAGTCTGAGCAGTTGGTAGCTAGAAGTTATGAAGGCTCTCATCTGCCATGGTTCACTACCCACAATCATTGTTTGATGCTTAAATGAATCATGCCAAGAAGAGACATTCCAGCTACTCACAACATGGCTTCTCAGATACACCAAAAGACAAACTTTAAGATGGTTAGAGAGGATTGTTGAGTGATTTTGACTGGTGCATTTAGGGAAGACAAGAAAGTGAAATGTTAGTGTTTTTGCCATCAGTGACTTCTTTCTTCCCCTTCTCTTTTCCCCCTTTTCTATATAAATAAAGGCCTTCATGCCAAACAAATCATCCCCGAACTGGTGATAAAATAACTCTATGAAAATCACTATGTAATAGACCATTAAAGCAAGAAAAATTATTTTACCTATCTCTTTATCTAAAAAATATGTTGAGTTAGCTTGTGCACAATAGCGTTGTGAAGAGGCATCCTTCCAACCTTAATGTCTTTCTTTCTTGCTTATGTTTAGGTGTTTTCTAGTTAGTTGTAGGTCTGAACTTGAGCTTTTCCACCATTAATGGATGCTGAATGTGGATTTAGAAATCCCTCTTTGCTTCAGGTATGTTTCATTAAGCTTAGTTTATAAAATATTCATGCAAGTTAGTTGGTTAGGAGGTTGTGTAAGCAAACTTATCTTATGTTGAATCGGTGTCATTCCCCAGACCCAGTGGATCACTTAATTTTGGTGCATCACCTCCCTTAGCTTAGATTTTCTTTTTAGTCATCCCCCTACCCCTTTTCCTTAGTAGATAGTAGATTTTAGTGTGAGATCAAGAGCTAAAGTGAAGCACCTGAGGAGCTAGCTTCATAAAAAATTATAGAGGTTCAATCTTACCATAGGATACCCACATATTGAGGTTGTCCCCATGCTTGTAGCTGGAAGTGAGGGAGCTTAAAGAACTCTCTCAGAAGGGTGAAATTTCAAGCTATAACAAGCATATCATACATAATTATAAGACATGCTTGAGTATGAATAACTTATTAATGCCAAAGAAAAGCATAGACATGATACATATAAAATATTATCCCATTTCAAAAGGCATCATCTAATTGCATGGCACAATGATTAAAACTATGGGGATCATCAAGGACCTGAGCCTCACCTTGTATGCATGTTCGAGCCTCTCCATCATGCAAGACATCATAGTCATTGAATTTCCCACCTACTTTTATATATGCCTTTCCCAAACTTTCAATTTGAAGATGGGTGGATATTTATCATCATATTGGTCACACATGCTACTTAGGACTAGATATGGAGCCAAGTTGACCATCAAGGCTGAACCTATTTCTAGGAATCATATAGAGCCATACTCTCCTAGTTTAACTAATATAAAACTTCATAATGTTTTACTAAGAATAGAATTTAGTTCTCCATGAGACTACCATGCCCTTTGAGGGAATCTTGGGTAACTTTCTTATTAAATGGGTGCATGAGTAATATGAGTTTAACCCATATAAAAACATAGAATAAATAGGGCTAGGCATAAACTATGTTCTTAAAGAGAACCCCTTGTTACCTAGTCTCATAAAGGCACAAGATGATATCAAGGGTGTATGAAAGTTATATTTGATGGTTCTTAAAGCAAAAATGGTGTAGGGGCCGATTAGTAATGATCTCCCCCTAAAATGAGAAATATTTCCACGCATTCAGGTTGTAGTTTAGTTGCAAAAATAATGTCACTAAATATAAAGCATTGAGATAGGATCTCCAATTGGTGCAAAATAAAGGAATCAAAGTGCTACAATAATTTAGGAATAGTGAACTAGTTATAAACTAGGTTAGAGCACATAACATGTCTAAGGATAGTCTACTAAAAGCTTACAAATACAAGGCATGGGACATAATCAAGGGATTTCATGATTTTAACATCTGTTCCATACTAAGGGCACATAATGGTGATTTTGATAAGCTCATAACTATGGGCATGTAGTATAACCTCCCACATAATATATTAAATTAATCCAAATAGATTATAAAGCTCATGGTCAAACCAACTATCCTGAACAATGCAAACAATTGGCAAGTGTTTCAAAGTGGGAAATAAATAATTAACTTCCTACAAGATGAAGTAAATTCTACATCAATATTTAATCATGATTCTTATAAGGATAACTATGAGTAAAAAATCATTCAACTAAAGGGAAATACATTGCCTAAAGGGTTAGTTATGATAGAAAGCATCTTTAATTGTAATGACCAATTCAAGGGTGAGAAAAGACACATGACGATTAAGTAAAAAATCTTCAAGTAGGAAACCATCTCTGATGACAAGCTCTTAAAGGATGGTAAGGTGTGATCTCCATCTAAAATCAAAGAGTTCATCGAGCTAAGTATATGATATGATGATATATTCACATGGATCTACCAAGAAATCAAAGGCTTCAACCCAAACTTAGCCCAACATACTATCAAGATTGACCCTTGCACCAAGTTGGTTAGGTAGAAGTAAATGCTAATAAACCCTAATTTTGATCCCTTGATGAGAAAAGAGATCTCAAAGCTCATATAGGCCAATATAATATTTCCAATCAAACATTCTTCATTGGTGGCCAATCTAGTTCTGGTGTGAAAGGAGAATGGGGAAATCCGGCTATGCATGGACTTTAGGGATTTGAAAAAAATATGCCTCCAAGATCACTACCCTTTCCCACCAATGGAGCAAATCATTCAAATAATTATGGGGGTGGAGACGTTTTCACTACTAGATGGTTACTCAAGCTATAACCAAATACTTGTGCAGGAGTGTGATTAATTTAAGATTGCATTCACTATTAAGTGGGCTACTTTTGCATATCAGAGTATGCCCTTCAAATTGACAAATGTGGGAGCTACCTTTCAGAGAGCCATGGATATGAAATTTAAGGTACTCTTCAATAATATGATCCTATTCTACCTTGATGATATCATTGTCTTCTCTAAGAACATAATAGATCATTTAAATCATTTAGAGCAAGTATTTTAAAAGTGTTGAGAGTGTGAGATCTCTCTGAACCCATGTAAATGTGTATTTGATGCCTATGAGGGAAAATTATTGGGGCACATCATCTTTAAATATGGGATTGTAATTGATTCATAATGAATCAAGGCCATTTTGTCTCTCCCTCTCTTGGGTCACAAGAAAGGCTTCTAGAGATTCTTAGGAAAGGTAAACTTTATCAGAAGGTTTGTGCCAAATTTCACTACTCTAATCAAGCCCCACATAGTAATGCTCAAGAAAGCTACTGCATTTAATTAGACCCATGAAGGTAAGAGTAATTTTAAGGCCACAAAGTAAGCTATCTCATAAGCTCCCACTTTGATAAATCTTGATTACAATAAGGATTTTATCCTTTATGCGTTTGGTGGAGATGAAAGCATCTCAACCATTCTAACATAGAAGAACAATGACCATTTGGAGTAGCCAATTGATTTTTTAAAATAGGTGATCAAATATTATGAGCTACACTATAATTTTATGGAGACACACACCCTCGTAGTCATAAGATCAGTTAATAATTTTAGGTATATACTCTCCAACAACAAGATTCAACTCATGGTTTCACAATCAAGTATAGAAGAGTTTATACTTAGTAAGGATATCAATGAGAAGAGATTTGGTTGGATCACAAAATGTGATGGAGTATGATGTAGATATATAAACCACCAGGCTAGTATGAGGAAAATGACTATGTGGATAGCTAGCAGAGTATGTAAAATTTGAAGATAGACTAGTCCTTACATTGTCCGAGGATAAATCAATAGATCATAATACACCAATAAGTTGGACCTAAAGTATAAAGATCTTCCTTAAAATTGGTGCATATCTACATGACCTGAATAAGGACAAGTGCAAGAACTTTAGATTATAAGCTATTCCTTATGTGCTTTTCAGTGTTGCACTATTTATAAGAGACATCAGTGGAGTTCTCTTAAGGTGTGTAGAATAGGATCAAGTAAGCAGGATCCTTTAAGAATTTCATGATGGGTTATTAGGAGGCCATTACTTGCCTAAAACCACCACTATTAAAATCATGCAAGCTAACTATTTTTATTTAAATGTATTCAAAGATGTGCATGTATGGGTGCAAATCTATAAGAAGTGTACCTTTTTTTAAGCATGTAGAAATTGGCAACCTTACCCTTACGCCCAATACAAGTTGATAAACACTTTACTCAATAGGGCTTGGATTTCATCATAATGATAAATTCATCATCAAGCATTGGACACAAATTGATCCTCATAACAAATTACTACTTCATGAGGTGGATGAAGGTAATAGTGCTCAAAGAGGCCAATGAGATTTATATTTTAGATTTCTTTGAAAACATTATAACAAGATTCGGTGTTCTAGCCACCATTATATGAGACAATGTAATGGCCTTCATTGGGACTAGAATAAAAAAATGGGTGGTCAAACACAACATCCACATGATCACTTCCTCAAACTATTACCCTCAAGGTAATGGCCTAGATAAATCAACAAATAAGAACTTGATTCATATCATCAAATGAACCATGGAGGACAACCAATGATATTAACACACCAAACTCAAGATAGCCCTCTGAGTAGATCAAATAATGTCAAAAAGGGTGTTGGGGAATTTTCTTTTCATGTTAGTCTATGGGAGGGAAGTGAGGTTACCTACATCTCTTGAGTTGCCTTCATTGGAGCTAGCCTATCAATTAAAATTATGAAAGAGTGATCCCATAATAACAAGATTATCTGAGCTAATAAAACTTGAAAAAATAATAGCACATGCCATGCACACTATGGAGATTCAACAAATACAGACAAAAAATACTCGATAGAAAAGTTGTTGACAAAAGCTTTGATGAAGGAAACTTAGTACTCAAATAGGGTAAAGGATGGGAAGCATATAATGTTTGACTCTACATAGAGTGACCCCTACACCATAGCCAGTTACAAATAATCCAGTGCCTTACAACTCATAAATCCAAGTAGATAAGTGTTTCCAATCCCCATCAATAGGATATATCTCAATAACTATCTCTAATGATCATCTATTTTTGATAAATAATAGATTAGATGTCTTAATTTCCCTAGGTGTCATGCACACATGCTATTATTTAGATTAGTTTCATTTCCTCTAAGCACTTGTGCATAATATCCTGCTTAGTTTAGATTTTATTTCCTCTATGCACCATTTAGTGCAGCTATTTGATTTACTTATTCTTTATGAAAGGTATCTTAGTTACTTCTAAGGCTGGGTAAGCATTTCATAGCTGATTACATGAAGGGAAAAAAAGGAAAGAGCTCTAGATGACTCTATACCTAATGGATTGCTTCAAAGGCTACTGGTCCCTAATTGGTAGGCAAGAAGATCGTAGAGGTCACCAAAAGTGTTGACTCTTCAAGTAGTTCCAGTCTAAATAAATCTCATAAGACCCTATAGAAGGATTTCACACTTACACAACATTGAGTTTCTTGAAGGTAAGCTTACATGTAGATGACTCCCTGTCAACACTCAAAGTTAGTAGTCAGCATGGAATCACACATCAACTAAGTGTTTATTTTTGCCTATGAGAAACCCTTCTTGTGAACCCTAAGTAAAGGTTATTGCATCCTTACACAAATGACATAATTATTGATGCATAAGTAAAACACATAGAGTTCCTAAAATTTAGGTAATGTGTAGAGAAAAATGTGCAATGCATAATTTCTAGTTGTAAGTGCGCATCTAAGAGCTTCATTCTTATTACACACTCCTATCTATGAGACTCCTCATAGATGGATAATAAAGTTTCTCACCCAATCATAGGGATCCATACCTATGCTATCATGATTCACAAGTTATGATTTGTGTTATGCACCACTCCCTTTATAGGCCAATGTAAGTTCCCAGATATAAGGTGTAAACTTAAAAAACCACTAAAAGTATCTAAGTTTAGGAGGAATTAAGGCCTTATAATTTTTCAAAATATTACCCTCTATTCCATCATGTCCACTGCAACACTATTATGGAGTGCCTCTCCTCCCATTCAACCTTCCATGTACACCCTTTGCGTAGGATGCATCCAAGTGTCTAGGTATACATATGTTAAACATGAAGCAAACACATTGTTAAGTGTAGGTATTTAGAGTGCCAAAGATAAGCAGGCATAGACCATATGCAAAAGTTAGTAAGACTACAAGAATTATGAAAGGGGTATGTTATCATTTCATGTAAAATCTCTATGCATAGCCTTACATACGTAGCTAGCATAAACTAAATAAATTTCAAAAAAAGGAATGGGTTAGTGCGTATATGATCCTTGAGAGAGAGATACATAAAAATCTACTATGATTTTAAAGATGACATGGTAAAATCTCAAAAAATCCTACATAGCTTCTACGTCAACAAATAAGTCTAAGTAGATTGATAGGTGGTAGGAATAAGAAAAGGTGGTAGTTGGGATTGATTAGGCATTGAGGAAGGCCAAGTTAGAGTGGAGTTAGATGTAAAGGTGTTGGGTAGGTTGACAAAACATGCACACACATCTCCTTTGAATGTAGAAGTGTACTTATGTCCTAGATACACATGCAAATTATCTAAAGATCCAGGAGTGACCTTCCAGCCATTTCTATGACCACATTGTCAGCCTAAATTGAATGGACATGGTTCACACCATATATTTCATGGGAGTTTGGTTCTCTTGATCAAACTAAAGTTCTGAGTGCCAAATTTCAAATTCAAGTTTCTTATCAATTAATTACATAGGGTCTCACCCAGCTCTATATAAACCCTAATTTTCATTATGAAAAGGAGCCCTCTCATTGGTATAAAAATATCTACTTATTTGAGTTTGTAATATTGGCTTAAGCCTTGAGATTAATAAGAACTGTAATACCTTTATTCATACTTTGTGTTTTATGTGTATTAATGGTTGTTGATCTTTGTCTATGGATGTTCATCCCTCTCATTATTGTCCTCCCTTCACATCTCTACATGAAATCATAAGCATTTACAGGTCACATATTATGTATAAGTTGGTATACATAGGCATTATTTGTGGATAGTCCATCATTCCTATTAATTTTTCATTGTGCTCCCATACCTCTATGTGAAACACTTATGCAATGGGTGTCTAGTTTGAATATTATCTATATTTAGTTCCTTGGTTTTATTGTGTCATCAAGTAAGTGAGGTGCTCATTCTATTCTTGGTACATCACCACTTTCCTTTTCATTAGCCCTTTTATCCCTCTCACCCCTTTTTTATTTATCAAGACTATGTTTAACATTATCTGTAGATTTCACATTTATTCTTTGTAAGTCTATGTGCTGGTCAAACTAGGTGTGTTTAGATTACAAGGAAGCTAACCTTATTTTTAGGTTCATCCCAAGGAGTAAAAGAGTCCGACACCTTTAGGGATGATCTTATTGTTATATGAAAGTATCAAATTACTCTCAAGTTCTAAGGTCTAAAGCACTTGATGTAGAAGTATTGTGTAAGTATGCATGCGAGGCTCATTCTCACTACATGTAACATTTTTTAGTGATAACAACTACATAGCCCATACTTTGAAGAGGGTCTTAGACTTATGTAGTTCTCCCTTATATGTTATCTTGTGTGTGTGTAAGGATGCAATGTGTGATAATAAAGTACATGGAGTGACCTAGCTTGTAACATGGCAAATTTGTCTTATGGAATGTTCCTTTAGTAATTTAGACCTATAGATGGGTTGCCCCTATGACTGATATTGAAATAGGAAATAATATGGAAGCTTTGATCCATTGAATTATTAATTGAATGTCTTTGGTAGGTCACCTTGTGAGTTACTAGGTCTATGCTAGGTGAGGAATGAATGAGGATTGATCATACATATATACCACTCTTTTCTAGAAATATCTCACATTAAATCACTTAGGCTTGCCATAAGGACATGTTACAATTATAAATTTGATGACTTTAGGGAATTGGACACTTAGTTTTGCATAGGACACTAGTGTTTGACTAAGAGGTAAGTGTCCAAGAAGTTGGAAAATAGTTACAATTCCAAAACTTGTAGATGATGATAATAAGCATGTTTATAACATTTTGAACAATATAGAAGGCCTAGTTATCAAAATAACATATGGTTGGACTAAGAGATAATAAATACATAGAAGATATAGTAAATATGAGCCTTTCAATAGTGGGAAGGTCTAGGAACTAAAGGGTATAACCATGATATCTATTTAAGTTTACAAGACTGAGGTGCTATATAATTCATATTTAGTGTCTACAGTATGATGGTAACTTCACCTTGTGGAGGGCATAGGAAAAACATCACTTTGTACCCATTAAAGAAATATTTTAAAAGAATAATTTTCTCATGTTACAATGTTTTCATATTAATAACAAATATGTATTATGTCAACAACAGTCATTAACCCCACATAGATTATAAGTGAATTCAATCTAACTAGCGAATGATGGAATAACGTTTGATGATGTTTTAGATACTTATCTACATTTTGAACATTAATAAAAAATGTTACAATTAAATCATGATAATATGACATCGATGCATTGTTAATACACATGGACTTCATGCTTTAAACTTGACAAACATAAATATTTTGATCTTTTAAAAAAAAATCTTATTATTGGACTTTCAGTTTTGCATTGTCATTATGAATGTGATAGAAGACACCTATATTCAGATCCACCTATGAAGAAAATTAAATGTGACTCAATCTCCATAGATTGTCTACACAAGTTATGTAGGATTTAAAAAAAAATAAAAATTGTGTATTACAATAATATTAAAAATATGTTATGTGAGTACTCTTTAATTAATAACATTTAGAGTTACATTAAATCTAGAATAATATTCTCAAATAACATCTATGGAATATTCTATTATTAATATGGCAAACTTTAGGTATAGGTTTAAAAATTATTATCATTATATACATTTCAATATCTTTGATTGGCTAAAAAAAAGTAGGCAATTCAAAAGTGACTCCATTAGCCCTACCTTGGCAAGGACTAATATCCTTTAAATTAAGAAAAAATGACTTTAATACCAAATGAGCATCTTGTAATTTATGTATGTATTGAAGTTTGTTTCACATTTTAATCATTTTATTCTTATAACTATTTAGTTCACACACTAATATTTTTTAGCTTTATCTTTTACTTACAATCCTTCTCGTATAACTCGTCGATACATCAATATCATTGAGTATGTTACATCATGTCCCATATTTAATAAACAACATTTATTTTTGACTAAGAATTAGTTGGAATTTTTGTTTATGTAAAATAGATGGACATATTCTATTGTATTAGTTTACTTGGACTGTTGCATTTTCTATTCTGAATCTCTATTTTGTATAACCTTTATTAATTACAAAATGTATAAAATATTACTTTAAATTTATGCAACTTAGCTTGATAGATAAATTGGTATTCTTATCATTTATTTTTGGTGATTGTTCATTTATAATGATATAAGTAGATTAAATACTTTTCTTGTTTTATGTGGATGAAGGACATCTTTCACCCTCATTGAGTTAAAAAGAGGGAAAGTGTCATATGAGAGAACGTGATAGATCATTCATATGGGAGAAGGTGATAGATCATGAATGTTAGAAGTACACAGAATGTGTCAATAACTACCATCAGTCACACTCATCAAGTTATTTGATTTATTGTTTAAGTTTTCATTTTATTTTCATAGTGAAAGTCTTTGACTGCATACTTTATTATTAGCATTGGTTGACTTCTTTTGAGGATGAGTATTCTTGTCATATCATAGTACTTGAGGATGTTTGACTATCTCATTTGACTAATGACTTATCGTGCATATGTATTTATTGCTTGATTTTGTGCTTATACTTTATTTACATTTTATCCATTCATTTTTTACTATGTATGGTAAGACTATCATCGAGCTCCTTTGTGATGTATGGCTTTGATCGATTGACTTTGATTGCATCCCTATTTAGATATGCATGAAATAAATCTTAAGGAGTAATAATTTACCTAGTCGATAATATTTAAGGTATAGTAGCCACTTAATGGTCTTAGAATAATTATTTATTTAATATTAAAAAAAGTGTGCATTTTATACTCAATGTTTTTGGAACCTTGGCAAGAGTTGAAAAAACTTAAGTCTCGAGTTAAGTTGAGATTAATGCATTGTTAATAATTAAGTTCCATCAAACTTCAAGTAAAGTGGTGAATTGGTGGCATAGGGGGTAATTTGTTTACAAAACCACTTTTCTATGGCAACTTTGATCAAGTTTCATTAACTTTGGTTTGGGACATAGATAAGCACTTAAGTAAAAAGGAAAATAAAGGATTTAGTTTTCATTATGATTGACAAGTATACATAATTATATTATAGTTTAATGGAATTATTTTGGTCAAAACCCTGAATGGGAAACTCATTATTATTATTTAGAGCCCATTTTTAGGGCATTATTGGAATCTATGTGAAAAAATATAATGAAATTACTTAGATATTTGTTGATAGTATAATATAACTGCAAAATCATAATGTAGATGAATGAAATGTGTCCAATGGATATCTACCTATATAACACATTATATTTTGGATGTATTCAACCTATGTATGTATTCTAAAAGCATGTGGAATGAGAAAAGACATGTATGCACTCAAATCAAAAGGATGGAATGTGAAGCGATAATGTATTGTAAAAGTATATAAATAGTGATCACTTGTAATGAAAAGGATTTTTTAAAGATAGAGATAAATATAGAGATATGATAATGGTTTCCTATAATGTATTTTATCCTTGTTCTATGTGTAGTGAATGCTCTATTTTTCTCAAATATGTTTAATCATTTTAAAAATGATAATGATTGTTTTTATACCTATTAGTTTGTGTTCTCAAAATAAACTAGCATAATTCTTAACCTAATTAAGTCTTTGCTTGTTCTGTGACCATGATTACATTCTAAATTTACTTCCTACTTTGTACATAAAATACAAATTAGCATGTTTTGATGGGTTTTATAGGAACCACTGCTAACAGTGGTGTGGTGAGCATGGAATATTAAAACACATTGCAATGGTTATCTAAATAAAGAGACTTAGAATGATGGTTCGATGAATGCATTCAAAATTTTGAATAAGAAGAAGCTAAAAGATTAAGAATCTCTATAGAAGAAGTGATTCATAAACATATATAGTGATACATATTAAATATTTTGGTGATAATTTCCTTTAACCACTAATTGAGTAGTTATCAAGACTTGAATACTACAAATTTCAGCCAAGAAAAACTTGTTAATTTGGATGGAAGAGAGACTAGAAAACTTGTGAAAGTCTGATATTGATTAGAATTCTATAATATATCATTGGTTAAAAAATACCATCGATAGATACATCATTGAATTTTACATATAGGGTTACATTACATTTGAGGTTGTGTATGATCTGTTTGTGCGAGGCATTATAGGTAAGTTTATTCAATGACTACCTACTCTTCTCAAAATGTTGGTTGTAAAAAAGGCCATAGTGCCTACTCCTACCAACATGGAATAGTCGCTATGAGTGAAGGGGGGATGTGTGTGATAATGAATTGAATGACGAGGAAATGAGAAGGGAAGCTTGGATTTGTATATAAAATATGGAGGATGTAGAGAAGTAGAGTGAAAATCAAAAAATGGGGTTAGAGTGAGACTTGTGCCAATAAAGAAAATAGAATAATCCTAATGTAGCTATGAGTATTAGGATAGGTAGTGTAGAAGATAGAGAAGGAATGAGAGCTCATATGAGAGCAATATAATATAGAGAGGATGGGGATAAGGAAAGGAATGAGCCTAAGAGAAAATAAAGCATAGAAATAGATAGATATGTCGAAGACATGGAAGAAAGTGGAAAGGAAGAAGGGGAGCATGTAGATTTGTTAGAAGGTTGTTTTAGAACACAATTATAAGAGAGGATATTGTTTAAATAAGATAAGGATAGTTTTTTGAAGAAGTTATGCTATGTCTCAATATTAAATCAAGTTCAAGTTTTAGTGCAACAAAATTCATAGACATGGATCATTTATTTCAAGGGTACACCCATGTGCCTAATTTAACATTATAAAGAATAAAAAGTGCATAATTTAGTAGAGAAAGTACATGGTTTGATTATTTTATAGATAAATTTGGGAAGTATAGTGTAAATATCAAGAAAATACTAGATAAGAAAAAACTAATTAAGGTAGGATTTTAAGTTTCACTAAATCTTAAGACATATATCAAGTCTAGTACACCACCACTACCAGTTTCAATTGTGAATACAAGAGGCATAGATCTTAGTGTAGGAGTTTTTGTCATGTTTACACCATATGACATGTCTATTAACCCTAAGCAAAATCTTCTAACTTGTGAAATTAAGTGGTAGATTAAAAATATAACTGCAAATGATGTAAAGAAATGTGAGATCATAAGAGCCCTAATATGAAGAGATTTGGAGTTCATATACAAAAGAGACAGTATCAAAATAAGTTTTTAGGATGTAAAATACTAGTTGATAGGATAATTCAAAGTAAATAAATGTGCCCATCAAATAATCTAATAGTTGTAAGAGATTTAGAAAAAATCAAGTTAATCAGTATGGGATTATGATCATAGATTTTCTAATGTAATGAATAGAGTAGACTTTTTGTTTCATGATAAAGATAAGGTTGCATGGTTTGTAGAAATATTATGACCTCATATTAGTTTTGTCATTATTTAGACATTGTTTGATAATAAACTAGATACTTAGGAAGCTATGCTCCATGTGGAATGAATAGAGGATTATGGAGATAACCCATAAACTACTACAAAAATTGATTCAAAGATAAATGTTTTATTATGAAAGATGGAGGAATTAAATGAAAGTAACATGCCCAAGCAAGGTCTCTAGTACATGGAATGTGGAAAATAGGGGTACCATCAAAATGACTACCCAAAAATTAAGATGAAATTCTATGAAATATATCATGTAGTAGGGCATGAGAATTTAAAATGACATTTATTACAATAGTACATTCGACAATGTTAGATTTTATACTATAATTTATATAAGTCACATAATCATGATGAATTTTTTTTTAGCCACTAGGAATTGAAGGAAGACTTCACCAAGAATGTCCACAAAAATTTAACATGATAGATTCCCTTTGCAAAGCCAAGAATCTCAAACCCAGATGTATACATGACTTTTATGACATAAACTATGCCTAGATGGGTGTCAATATCACCTCAGTATCAACCATAGACTCTCATAGGTTGGACACAATAGGCTACTCAATCTCCTTAGTACTAGGCATGATGAAATCCCTAATCTCTATAGTAGCAACAACCATGGAACTCTGCATCTCCTCAAAAACAACAATTAGGATGGGCTCCATCTTCTCTTTGAAGAATGTATGGGGGATATGATGTATAATAAAAATAGGGTTTGGGTTCTCTCATAAGTAAGGAGAATATGAGGGTCTATAGTAGTTAAGATGGATCTTTGAACAATTATAAGATAGATGTAGAGGAGGCCAACAAGGTGGATGTTAAGGATGAAATAATATATGATGAATGACTGCGGCATCCACCAATTATATGTTATTTATGTGGGGAGTATAACCACTTTGCATGAAATTGCCTATCTAATCCTCAAAGGCAAATGTTTTGTGTTTATTACATATTTTTAGAAGAAAAACACATTGAAGATTGCCTAAATTTAAAAAAATAGAGAAAAATATAAGCTTTTAGGTAATGTAAATTTAATCAATTTTCACCCCAAAGATCATGCATTTATACAAGTAATTACATGACATCATGTAAAGCAAGGATTAACTCCTATAGAAATGCCACATGATCATAGAATAAAAAAGGTCCATTAATATAAATATCTTAACCCTAAAATATAAAGGGGTTAAATATACCAAACAACTTAGGCTATACACAACATTCAACAATATGTTACATCAGATGGTGATACACAACCATTGATGCACAAATGTATGGGGAAATTGTACACATCATGAGATAAGATGGAGTAGTTACTACCTTGACTGATCTTATAAAAAGTTTAATTACTCTTCAAAATGAATATATATTACAAAATATTACAAATCTCTTACATAACATGTTGGAATGCACACAGAGGGGTCAACATCACATTGACAAGGTAGTATAGTATGTGAAGACTAAGAAGCCTTGGGATGTTAAATCTCATATGGATGTTAAATTAGTAGGATATGAAGTATTACATGTTGTGTTTGATTTTTAAAGCATAATCAATATGATTCATTGATCTACATGGGAAGCTATTAATTGACCAATGCTTAGTTATAGTCTAGTGACATTAAGCCTTACAAACTATGGTAGGGTAGAACATATTGGTCAACTGGAGGATGTGGAAATAAAAGTTATGGATCTGAGCTTATGAGGATATTTTGAAGTAGTTAATATGACTAATAATGAAACACAATACACTATATTTATTGGTAATAAATGGGCTTACTATGGTCAGATGACCATTAATATGGTGCATAATCAACTAGAGTTACACCAAGGGGATAAACTTATCATTATACCCCTATATAAAACTGAGAAAAATCCATATATTATAACCAAAGATCTAGATTCACCTTTCACCTATGGAGATAACAGTTGGTTCAAGGTGGGCACACAAGCCAACCATAGTACACTATGAGCTACAGAGTATCAAAATTTCCACCTAAAAATAGAATCTCAACCAGACTGGTGATAACAAAGGCACAAGACCATAACTTTAAATTAAAGACTGTAAATAACCATCTGTGTGATCACCAACTATGTCTAAAGTGGAATTATTATAAAAATTAGGTGTGATGGATATGGACTATATTGAGCCAATGAAAGGTCTTTTACTTTTGAAAATTACATCTTTAATCAATGGTGATTCAGACTTTCACATGTTGTATTGGGTAAGAGGAGATAATGAGGTATGTCCAATGCGCATGGTTTTTTATATAGAATGTTAAATACCTTAATATTTTGAAATTGATGATTTGGATCAATTGATTTTTAGATTGAAACATCATGTACCTAATATAGACCAATGGGTGAGTTTACTAAATTATGCATTGAAGGGAACTATTGTGACTTGGTGGGTAGTGCACAAAATAAACCAATTGAAATGGGATGAGGCTATCAAATTATTATGAGCTCAATTCCAAATACTAAATACCATCCAGCAATAATGACTATTTTTTAATAAGGGTGGTGTCTAGAGATGCATATCCATAGGTGTGTATATGTATGGTTTATGCAGGGTGTAGAACCCGAATACTAGGTACG
Source organism: Torreya grandis (assembly GCA_037957365.1). Lineage (NCBI taxonomy): Eukaryota > Viridiplantae > Streptophyta > Pinopsida > Cupressales > Taxaceae > Torreya > Torreya grandis. The sequence continues at coordinate 2,080,605 of JARHVA010001090.1, read as the reverse complement.
TGTATTTAGGTATACATTGATAATTCTCCCAAAAACATGGTACATGCATCAAGAATGCAAAAGGGATACTAAGGAATAGTCATAGGTCCAACAAGACTTTATTCAAACATTTGTTTTTTAAGATGGGAACCTTATGGTACACCTAAATCTACATAAATTGAATATATTATCATGCCATGACTGAGTAGAAGATCTTAGTACTACTCTGCTTCATAGGAATAAATGACTAAGGACTTGAACACAACTCTAAAAAGCTATAAGGTGATTAAAGAAAGAAACCAATTTTTGATAAAACTTTGCAATCGAATCATAGATGAGGAGGAATAGGTTGAGTCTAATGATAATTATGAGGACCTAGATTTAAAGGGATTATTTTAGATAGAGTGAGAAGTGGAGGATCCTAAATCAAAAATCATAGACCATAATGAATATAAACAACTATAAAATCTTAATATTCAGGAATGAGAAAGATACACATTAGTGAAAGACTCCATTCCAAGTGGTTCCAAAAAAAATATCATGATCCATTAAATAAGTTTGTAGGGAATATTAGGCTATATTATACACCAAAACTCTAACTTTGGGTAGTTAGTGGACATAAAATGAGGTTTTAGAAGGATTATAACTAGTGTAAGATTATCAAGATGTCTTTCTTACAAAGTTAATAAAAGTGAAATGGGTAGATATTTACCTATGAGATATGCACATAGATATAAAAGAGTGAGCATAACTTATGAAAAAATTCCCATACAGATTAAATACTGACATGAAGTTGAAGGTGAAGACTAAACTAGATTTGATGTAGGAAGAAGACATTATCTATCATGTGGAAAAAGTGGATTGGGTTAGCCCAATGGTGGTGCAACCTAAGAAGTTTGGAGAAACCATAGTGTGTGGGGATTATCTTGAACTAAATGATACATGTATTACTTATACCTTTCCAATTTTGTTCATAGATAAAGTCATGGAGTTAGTTTTACTCTTTTACATATGGGTTTAGTATCCACCATCATATACCAATTATATCATAAGATCAAGATAAATCCACATTTGCAATAGAACATGGATATTTTGCATAAAAGGTAATGTTGTTTAGGTTGAAGAGTGCTCATGCTGTGTTCTTCAAGGCTATGGTAACTACATTTAATGAATTCATCCGTGATTTCTTGGAATTATACTTACATGATTGGGATGATTTTTATTTTTTCAAGGAACATCTATCCAAACTAAGGTTGATGTTGGAATGTTGCCAAGCTCTACATATTGCACTAAACCTAAAGAAGTGCTTATTATTCACACCTTTTGGTGTCCTATTGGTGCATGTAATATGTGGTGATAGGATTTTGGTGGACCAAACCAAAATCATCATTATCATAGGCATGTCACCTCCTACAAACTCTATTGAGATGCAATCACTCTTGGGGTATACAAGTTTTTAACCTTAAATTTTTAGATAGGTGTGTGTTTAGGGTGAAAAAGATCATAGTATTTTTTACAAAAGGGTGGTGAGTGAATCTAATAATTAGGCGAATTAATAGAAAACTTGGACAAACAATATTATGAATTTATGTAATAGATTGATAAATTTAGTAAAGTATATCTATTGATGGATGTTGAAATAAATTGGAAACTAATGATACTTATTTGGTTTATTGTGTGAATGCAAGTCTGGGAAGGAACAAGCTAGACTTGGTTTGGAATATGATCTTAAAATATTCATCTGCTTATAGGAATATCCTTTATGTGGACTCAGATGCTTGCATTAGATCTATACAATTGCATTGATGTATATGTCTAACTCTGCTATATGTGTCTTATATGGAATATTGTCTAGATATGGATGCAATCAACTAAATCCTTCTATGTTTTTCATTGCCTTTATTTTAGTGTCTTTAAATCATGCCCATAACCTGTTATTCTTTGTCAAATGTTCAAAATCCTATCTCTTCACCCTTGGAATGACTATAGGAAAAGTGGGTTAATGAGTTCACAATGTTGAGATAACCCCAAAGGCCCCTTTGTATATGGGTGCTGCCTTTATATCTAATACTCTAAAGAGTGTCTTTGACTGATGTAGTTCTCCCATACATGTTGGCTTCTATGTGCACAATGGTGTAATATGTGATTATTAAAGACATGTAGTGACCTAGATTATAGCTTGGAAAATACAACTCAGGGGATACTGTTTGAATGATTAAAACCTATATAAATACTACTCCAATGATTGATATGGAATTAGGGACAAATAGGTCCAATTTGATCACTTTAATAATTAATTGAGTGCTTCTTGGTATATTACCTTGTGAGTTGCATGTGATTTCCAAGTGAGGAATGAATGAGGGTTGATCTTGTATATATATGAATCCTTTTTAGAAATATCTCACATTAAAGCACTTAGGAAAAAAATTTGGATATGTTTCCTTTGAAAATTAGATGACTTTTGGGCACTGGACACTTCATAGGAAAATAGAGAGTGTGTCGATGCATGTGTCTATCTAAGAAGTAAGTGTCTGGAGAGCTAAAAAATAGGTACATGTCTAAAACTGGTAGTGAATGATGATAATTAGGTTTAGATATTTTTTCATAATATGAAAGGTCTAGGTCATTAAAATAATAATGGTTAGACTAAGAGATAAGTAATTTTCCAGAAAGAGATAGTGAATGCAAGCTTTTTCAGTAGTGATAATGTCTAGAACTAAAAGTACAACCATGATAGGTATTTTCCAAGTGTACAAGACTAAGGTAACATATAAATCAGATTTAGTATATACATTCCCCCTTGATCTAGTATTGAAATTGTTAGTTTAAAGGAAATAAATCCAAACTTGGGTGTGTATAACACACCTTGTATTTGTATGAGCCCAAATGGAGTACTTTACTAGTGACTGACCTGTGACCAAGAACATTTTACAATATATAATTAGTGTATTAAATTTGAAATTTAAAGAATTTGAAATGATTGAAATTAATAAGAGCAAGGTTAGTTTGATACTTTGTGTTGATGCAACCATCTTATCTTTTAACAATTTGATTTGAAAGTATGCCTCATCATTAAACATTGAAGCTGAGATTAGGATAATTCTAAACCTGCAAGTGCATGCATATATAGATATTAGAGGAAACATGACCCCAATATTTTTGTAAAGGTGAGTTGTTACAAAACCATTGAGTTTATTTCATCTTAATTATGAAACCCAAATATGTGGATAATCTGGTGAGTATGAATAATTTAATCAACTCACACTATATATTTGGTGAGGGTGGACAATTTAATCAAATCCAAATCATAAGTATGGTTAATTTACTATGATTTAATAAAATAGAACTTATAATTTATGTAAGATTTATCAATTTAATCAACTCAACCCTCTAAAGGCAAACCAAATATAGTAGTAGATTGGCTCAATAACAATCCATAAAATTCCATCTTGGGTATGATAATAGTCCATAATAATATTTTAAATCTAGAAAATGATTTAGTTTTGAAAAATTTAGGTGTCCTTTGAATCTCATATGAACCTCACATATGTCTTAAGTTGAAATCAAGGTATACTAATAGGACCAATTTATAAAATGTTACCACACATGAATTTGAATCGTATACCTATGAAATATAGTGAATTTTAAATTGGTGTAAGTGTTGAGAACATGTTTTAGTAACATTAATTCCTTATAATATATATATGTTGAGTACTAAATAAGTGTAGAGGTCATGTATTTTTTACATGCCTCCATTTTAATCTAAAAATGTGGAAGTCATACCTCTATGACATGCCCCCATTCATATGCCCCACCTTTTGAGTTGAGGGAAAGTAGAATCTCATAGTTACCTTACCTTAAAAGGATAAAATAACTATATAAGATGTGTATGGATCATGTAACATATATGACTAACATGTTTAGGTAGATATAACATTGAAGTCTGTAGTTTGTGATTATATCAAGTCTTAAAATGCATGATATAGATCATGAGAATGTCTAGAGAGTAATAATACAAGATCAATAAGAAATCAAGCACACACAAAAGATCACTCAAAATGAAATAAAAAATAAATGGTCCAAGGATACCTCATACAAGGGGCATGTTCAAATGTTTCACAATTAAAGGGATATTACTTAGTCAAATGTACACAAAACATAGCATGACATATTCAAATGTTCAAATATACAAACAAAGGCACAAGGGCCACAATCAATGGATCATATTCAAATGCTCAAATAGGTAATTCAATACAAGATAATAGAAATCAAGACAAAAACTCAAGGAAGTGCATAAATGAAAGCATGGAATATAGGTAACCAACATGAACATATCATACTAGTTTCTAAATATATGTGTTTAAAAAAAATGTTAAGCACATAGCATATCAAGTGCAATGTGAAAGGTATAAGCATGAGTACCTATGTACTCATCATTTAACCCATGATGAGTACCTAATGGGTTGAATGATACCACCATATATTGTTGGAATGTCACACCAACATTCATCAACCTGAAAGGCATCCTTCTTCTTATTGTTGGGTTAATTATCCTTCCAAAGGCAACATCTATAACTTGTTCGAATGTCACACCAACATTCATCAAACTAAAAGGAATCCTTACATATACATAAGTTCCCCGTGGCATGATAAATGAAGTCTTGGACCTCTCGGATTCTTTGACCACAACCTAGTTGTAACTTGAGAAGCCATTCAATATGGACAACATTTCTGAACAAGTGATGCTTTGCAACAGGTTCTCCATATTGGGTAGGGGATAATTATATTTTAAAGAAGCTTTGTTTAGATTCCTAAAACACACACACAAATGGATATCACCATTCTTCTTCTATACACGGATTAAATTTGCAACCCATGATGAGTACCTAATGGGTTGTACTTAACATATTTGTTTAAAAAGAAAATGTTAAGTACATAGCATATCAAGTGCAATGTGAAAGGTATAAGCATGGATATATGTATGTGTAAGTATAAAAGTTCAAACATGATAATGGAAAGTGATCATAGAATAATATAACATGGGAATATACTTATCAAAGAACCAAATTCACCCAATGTACATAAGATGTAAGTATATGGGAAGCCTAACATCTGCATGTGATTATATCCTGTATCTAGGTATGCATGTATCACACTCAAATGAAGTGTGAAATGTATATGTATATAGGAAAAAAACATATATTATTTATTAACATATGTATAATAAATAGTGCAATTAGGAACATGTTAATTTTTTTTGGTATTTTTGAATTTTTTTGAATGTTTTTATATTTTTGGAATATTTGATTTTGTATTTTTATTTTTTTAGAATATTTAGATGTTTTAAACCTTATGTTAGATCATTTTCATTGGTTTGATCGTGGTTAGATAGGTGAAAATAGATCATGGCATGTTCTTCCTCATGATTTACATGTGAAGTAGAAGAATGAATACCATCATTTGGTATATGGATAAATTTTCCCTTATGGGAAAGGGAGATACTTTGATAATTTTAATCAATTTTAGCTTCCATTTGGTATAGCCAAAGTGTTCCCAATGTGAATGAATATTGATATTTTTATGGCATAACCCAAACCTTTGTCTGAATCACTTTAGGACCATAAGTAATTGGTATTATTATGTTAACCAAGGAGTCTTAAAATTCCTTTATTTTTAAGTCCTTTAAATCAAGGCAAAGTTGTTACAAATGTCTTACATTGCATATGTTTTTTTGTGTAGGCTCAACATGGTTATTCCAAAAAATAATCACCACCTATGAATAATGTGATTACTAGATCTTGTTGGCATAGATGATTTTGTATTTCTTCAACTCAAGGTGTTGGTTTTAGATATGTATCTTGGATTGGTCCCATATTGAGTAACTTTTATAAAGTTCTCATATGAATATGAGGAATACCACACGTTTTCTCATAATGTTCATTTTCTAATTCATCTTCTTGATTTATACGTGGAATAAAACTTTTGTATTTGGAAGGAGAGATGTTATGTTTATTGTGATACTTAATTATTAATGAAGCATATCTATGAACATCTGAATATATATAGGTAAATGATTTATATTATTTATTTAATATTTTTTCCCTTAATTGGGAACAAGACATGTACTAAAGATGAATTATAATTCCAAATATGAGGGTATCAATGCTAAGGCATGTATGTAATTTTAAATTGAACAAGACAATCTTAAAGGGATTCATTATCATGTGGTTTGAAATTATGCAAATGTTCTAATGTGAGTCTAGGAACCTTGTGTATGTTAAAATATAAAAATAATAAATCCTTGAATTGTATAAAAATGGGTAAGGAACCCTTATGTAAGCTATAGAACTAATTATGAGCTTCATCACTAATAATTGTATGAAAGAATTTTAGAAATAGTTTGTCATCTTTAGCCCATGAACCAAAAGAATTTACATATTTCATCATGTGATCAAAGGGATATTTATGTTGATAACAAAGAGGTAAATGTGGTAGTTTAAAACTTAGCGAATAGGGATATTCAAGTATACATTATGCAATCAGTTGATTATGGAATGAGGTAATATTAACATTAGCATTATGGTGAGACATTTTCAATCTAAGCATATATACTTATGTTTGAATCTCTTTAATATCACTCATAATTAACATGAGATCATCACTAGGAATGGTGGTGTTTGGCAAAGGTGTTATCGTTGGTTCTAATCCACCACCTCTTTTAAATTTAGGCATATTAATATTATCATCCCCATGAATAACAAGTGTAAGTTTGGAATCATTAAATTTAGGATAATTTGGTAAATTTAGACAATGTTTATGAAATATATAACACCTTAGTTTTGCACACTTGGCAAACTCAAACCTCAAATGTTCCTCTCAGTTTTGGACCTTTCCCACTTTCCAAAGTCTCACATCTACTTTATCTTGTGCATCTTGGCCTATTTATTTGTCTAATTAGTCTTATGTTGATGACCTAGACCTTTTATCTTTCCCATAATGCTTAACCCTACTTATCTTCCACCTTTAAAAGTTATAAGTCCATACCTATGTTTCTATTCCCTGGACACTAATGTCTAGGTTATACACCTGCATCGACACCAATGTCTTGACCTAACACAAGTGTCCAGTACCCTAAAGTCATTCAATTTTCAAATGAAATTTATCCTAATGGTCAGCCTAAGTGCTTTAATATGAGTTATTTATCTAAAGGGATTGATATAAATACAAGATCAACCCTCATTCATTCCTCACCTAGAAAAACCTATAAAAAACCAAAAGAGACTAAGGCAACTTATCAAAGCACTCAATCAAGCATTAAATTGAGAAAAGTTTCCCTACTTTATCCTATTTAAATATCAGTCATAATGAAAACACATATAAAAATTTGAAGTACTGAAGGTTTAGCCAAAGATCTATATTTTCCAAGTTACAAGCTAGGTCAATCTTATTTTTGCTTATCACATATTGAATTATTTACACACAAGCCAATAGTTAGGGGAGAAAGACATTAGTCTAAGGAAATATTAAAAGTATTGGCTATGCAATTAACACTTATTGATATATTGGTATTTGGGGTCAATTCAATATCATGTGCCTACTAACCCATTTTTCCTCAAGGTCACTATGAAGATGAAGAACTAGGGTTTTGATAATTAATGAAGAGTGACATTCCATGACCTAGATCTAAATGCACCAAAGGGAAGGTGAAGATAAACCCAAAAACATCCAATTGGTTGCATCCTTTTCTAGTAGATACTACATATAAGACACTTGTGTCAGGTTCAAACACTAGCATTGATACAACCATCTAGGGCTGATGTTAGTGTCTGTAGATCTAGAGGCACTTAATCTAGAATCTGATGACTATTTTAGAATCCTCTTCTAGTCTACTTTCTACTTATTTTAGATATAGATCTTCATTAACATCAGAACAAGCTAATTACATTACTTTTTTATAATTTTTATATCTATCATAGTTGTACTTACTATTTTTAGCCTATCCTAGCTTAAGAAATTTAGTGTATGTTTATATCTAAATTTAACACCTAATTAACCTCCTATAGATCTGATCATCACCCTTGTGCATTATCATTTGTATATTATTAACTCTATCTACCCAATTAAATGATTCGTAGATCGGATTTAGTGTTAAACATTTGGTGAACTCAATCTTTGAACTCCAAACCTTAGGTCAATTAGGGTTTTTTATTTTCTATTACTGATCCCTAATTGATATAATTTTATAATCATGTTGGTTATTACTCATTATATCTCATGCCTAGTTCAAAACATGTTTTCTATCATACTCTTTGTTTTTCTAATGTTTACAATGAGCTTTTACCTATCACTAGAAAGCACCAAAGGGAGTGCATGAAATAATCATCGTCCCTTGGTCATGTTACTACCTTGTCCAAGGATATTACTAATAAAACCTCACTCTTGGACTTGACACACCATTCATCCCATTACAAATATGTTCTTTTGGATACATTGCATATGACCATACTGCCTTATAATGTTAAACCAACATATGTGGCCTCTGTATCAAATTTCATCAAATGGAAAAAGCATAATATATCATTTGAAAGGGAGGATTTACTACCTCAACATCTTATAAATAATTGTTTTCCACTCTACATCTAGGAGTGCATTTACAAAAAAATGGTAAAATGAGTTCTTATGGACAATGGTTTAGGACTCAACATTTGTAACATATCCTTTCTCTCCTTAGTTAGCATTAGAACTTTAGATTTGAAACCATATAATATGACCCTGAAAGAATTTAATAATATTTCATGATGATTATTGGGATAAATATAATTGAATATTATTGTGGGTCCTCGTACATTACCCACTTTGTGCCAAGTTATGCTGAATGATTTAAACTATAACATTCTCTTGGGATGACCTTGGAGACATGAAATGTATGCAGTTCCCTCTATATTGTACACATACTTAAAATTTAGTCATTAGGGTTCTATTTACACATGTCCAATGTATACTAATCTATCCAAACATTGTGCAATGGTCCAACAAGCCTAATACTACACCATAATCCTATAATCCTGATTTTAGTTCTTGATATTTTGTCAAATATGGGTACAAGGGATAATGGTTGGTAAAAATAAGTTAAGAATAGATCAACCCATTTCTCCTATAAATAATACAAACCATCAAGTTTTTTTTTAACTACAAAACACAAGAATATCTCTCACAACATAATTTGTTATAAAAAGGACAAATACAATGTATGAATACTGCTACAACTGAGATCCAAGTGATCAATCATCATAAATTAATGAGGGTGTTTCTATAGGAATCATGAAATTGGATGAGTTTTCTAGTGATGAATCATTACTAGAGTACTTAGGGGAATATGAGGATATACCTTCCTTCTATAATAAGAATAGGTTTACTCATTCCACCTCTGCTTATGCTTACTTTGGTGAGGGTGATGATACCAATGTCCAACATGACATGTTAAACACTATTCTTACCGCACCATTTATCATAGATAAATCTACCTTGTTAAATGAAGAAATAGTTGAATATAACTATAGAACAAATAAGGGCCCTCAACTAGTTTTACTTGTGAAAATGATGTAAGATGATGAAGGAAAACCTATCGATAGGTCCTCCATGAGTTTATCAAACTCTTTGCTTAGGCTTATTTAGATATGTTTGAGATTGATCCATTAATTTTAATGCATAACATATTATTGTACGTAGATGCAAAACTGATAAAATAAAATATAAAAAAATGCATCCTAAAGAGAAGTTATTGGTAAAAGACAAAATTCAAAAGCTGTTAGAGGTCGGCTTTATAAGAACCATTACAATTTCAACTAGGTGTCTAACATTGTCCCTTTTACAAAACCCAATGGTGAAATTTGTTGTTGCACTGATTACCATGATTGAAAAAAGGATTGTCCTAAATATTATTTTTCATCACCTAATACTGACATGATTGTGGACTCTACAACTAGATATGAGACATTTTCATTTATGGATGGATTCATAGGATATAACCAAATCAAAATTAACATTGTAGATCAATAAAAGTCCATATTCACAACACATTTTATTGTACAATCATGGATTTTGGATTAAAAAACATAGGAACTATATATCATGAAATTCAAACATCAACATGACCATGCTATTGAATTATAAAAAACAATTGAGTGTTTGCATGAGTTTAATGTTTGATTAAATCTAAAAAAATGTGTCTTCGGGGTATCTTTGTGAGATCTCATAAGATACATTATTTCTTAGTGAGGCATTGAGATTGATACAAAAAAGGTAAATTCCACTATATAAATGCCATTTCCAACTAATCTAAAATAGTTGTGATGTTTATGGGACCAAATTTAGGCTATTCAGTATTTCATTGCTCAATTAGTTGACAAAACAATTGCTTTCAAGCATTTTCTAAAAAAGGACACAAAATTTGTATGGGATGATGTCAATTTTTTTAAATAAAATAAAAGCCTATTTTTCAAACCCACCAGTACTCATGCCTCTTATTCTATATAGACCACTACTTCTTTACATATCAGCCACCCATGAGGCCCTTAGAGCCTTTTAATGTAATCTGATGATAATCATAAAGAGCATGCAATCTATTATATCAGTCACCAAGTTGTTGATTATGAATACAAATATACAAAAATATAAAAATTATATTTAACCTTAGTTTTTAATACTCAAAATATATAACATTATTTAATCAATAATGAGGTTCATGTTATAATTAAACAAGATCCATTAAGGTTCATTATGAACAAAACGCTCCTAATCAGCCACATCACAAAATGGGTGATGTAGTTTACAGATTTTAATTTCAAATTTGTATCCCAAAAGTCAATAAAAGGTCAAGTCATAGCCGACCAATTAGTTGTGGCTCCCTTACCAGATTATTTTCCTCTCATCAAAGATTTTTATGATTAGTTCGAGGCATATAATATATCTTCTAATCCATGGAAAATGTTCTTTGATGGATCTAAATATAAAGTAGGGGTGGGTGTTGGTATTATATTTTATACACCCAATGGTGAATGCATGTATTTATCTTATAGATTAGCCTTTTCTTGCATCAACAATATAAACAAATATAAGGCCTTGATTATAGGATTATTCATAACACACAAGCTTCATATAAAATACATCTAATTTTTTGGTGATTTCCAATTGGTTGTTAATGAAGTTACCGATCATTACCAAAATAAAGAAGAGCATCTTTGGCCATATAAATAAATGGTAGATAAACTCACATAGACATTTGATACATTTTATATTAATAGTCTTCCACATAAAGATAACCACCATGCAGGTGCCATGGCAAGTGAAACATCCTTGATGGTTTTTGATATTAATGATGATTATATATACTTTAACATACAATAGTTATGAGATCTTTCCATTTCTTCTAATAAAATGAATACCTTGGCTATTCTTATTTTTACTTGTAGTACTGTAAACACAAAATGGTATAATGATATTTATAATCTTCTCTATCAAGCCTATATACCAGACCATTTTTCATGAAATTATAAATTAAAATTATAACGTGAATAAATTCATTATGTTATTATTATAAATGAGTTTCTCAAATGAAGTTTTGTTGGAAAATTAATTTGATGCTTAAATAAAGATGAGGCCTGCACTGAACTCTTAAAAATGCATGACAATAAGTGTGGTGGACATTTGAGAAGATGTGACATGTCTCAAAAACTATCATGCCAAGGATATTATTGGTTTACCATAGAATAAAAAACTATATAACATGCAAAACTATGTCTATGATGCAAAAAATACAACAATTTAAATCATGCACCATCACATGAGTTATAACTAATTATTTCACCAGGTTCTTTTCCCTTATGGGGGGTTTTAATTGATTGGAAAGGTAAATATGATATCCAACAATGGACACAAATTTATCATCATAGCTATAAAATATTTTAGAAAATGGGTTGAAGCATTTCCATTTGAGTTTACCATAGGGGATGACATATGCAAGTTTCTGATGACCAATATCATTTCCCATTTTGGCTTACCCTCAACTATTATTTCTGATAATGGAACATCATTTAAAAATAAGATGGTAAAAATGATTTTGTATTAAATAAAATATTAAGCATACCTTTTCTACACCTTACTACCCATAGGACAATGGCTAGACATAGGCAACCAATAAGACAAATGTGAAAATAATAGGTAAAATAGTTGAAAGATACAGTCCTGATTGACACTAGCAGATGGTATATGCTTTATGGGCATATATAAATAGTGTCCACACACCTACTTAGGATATAATTTATTCTTTTGTCTATGTTACAAAGGTTGTTTTACTGATTGAACTTGAGATACCATCTTTATGTGTTTCTCTTAAAGACATTGTCAAAGATAATGAATACCATGAAAGGAAATTGCATCAACTGAAATAATTGAGTGTAAGATGTACACAAGATATTGAGTGCTTTCATGTATACCAAGATTACATAAAATGAGCATATAATAAAAAGGTTTGACCACATAAATTTGATGTGGGTGACCTACTACTAAAATAAAATCAAAAGAATACTAATGCAAAAAAAGACAAGAAAGGAAAGTTCAACCATTTGTGGTTATAAAAAATTGGGAAAAGGTGTATGTCGCCTTATTACACTTGAAGGAAAACATTTAAAAATTCCAATTAAAATCATGAACTTGCGTAAATATATTACATGAGAACTCTTTAAATATTCCAAAAATACTAGAAAAATTAAAAAACACTAAAAAAAAAAAAAAAAATCTAGCATAAAACATGTTGTATTGGCTCTTTGACATCTATGTGTTATTTCCATGTTAATGGATGGAATGCCAATTGCTCCTACATATACATGTGTGTCATGCTTCTACTTGAGTATAATACAAGCATACATAGATACATGATTTATTCATATTTTAGATGTTGGGTTTTTCCTCTACTCATGTCTTATAGATGTTGGGGACATCCACCTTTATGATCATTATACTTCTAGGTTACATCATTCTACGGTCACTCTACATTTCCATGATTTGAACTCCTATATGTACTTACACATGCATTTATATCTTACACATTGTACTTGATATGCTATACACTTGACATTTTTACTAACACATTTGATCCATGGGCTACTATGACATGTTTATGTTGGTTGCTTATGCTTTCCTTTATACACTTCCTTAAGCATCTTGCCTTTATATTGTCTTGTTTATTCAAGCATTTGAATATGCTCCTTTGTTTTTGGCCCCCATGCCTATGTATGTCTTATTTGAATTTAAATATATTATTATTTTTAGATAGACATTTGAATATGTCATCCTTACTTTTATGGACATTTGAATAAGTCATGTCCCTTCAATTGTGTGACATTTGTACATGCCCCTTGTTTGCAATCTCATTGGACCATTGTATTTTGAATTTATTTTAAGAGATCTTATGTGTGTTTTTAATTTACTTATTAATCTTGTATTTTTACTATTTAGACACTGCCATGATCCTTATCATGCATCTTAGGCTTTTATGTAATCACATTATTTTATATGCTTTAATAATATATCTACCTAGACATGTTTCTTATTTATGATACATGGTTCCATTTACAAATTATATAGTTATCTTATCCTTTTGAGGTGAGGTAAATCATATTTTCTATTCTTCCCTTACCTTAAAGGGGGACATGCCATAAAGACATGTTCTTTACATTTGGTACTTATACCAGTTTTTAGATTTACTAGGGGCATGCTTTCGAAGCATATTCTCCACACTTATTCAGTATTTGGTAATTATATTAGTTTTTAGATTAAATGTAAGCATGTCCTATGAGAATGGATTTCACACATTCATAATTTTTGGATTTAATGGGGGCATGATTTGGAGGCATGTTATCTACACTTATTCAGTATTTAACATCTTTAGATTATAGTGTGGGCATGTTTTGGAAACATGTCTTCCACATTGGTACTTATTACAGTTTTTATATTTCTCCAAATATAGTGGGGATATGCTTTGGAATAATGTTATTCACACTTACATAGTTTTCAAATTGACCAAAACACATAGTTATATAATTTAGATTCATAATTGTGGTAGAATTCTATACATTCATACCATTGTTATACACAATTTCAGCATTTGACATATCCAAGGTGTATATGATATGCAATGTGCACCTTATATTAAAAAATCCAAATAATTTTAGATATTAAAATAGTCTCAAGTACTGTCATCACCCACTAGGATGTACTTTTATGGACTATATTTACCCAATCTACTATAATAGTTGGTTCACTTTTGGTATGGTTGAGGTGATTAAATAACACAATCTTGCCATTTTTTAGGTTGGAATTAATTATATCATCAAACCTTACCAATTTGATAATATGATTTGAATTTGTTCACTCATGATCATTAGGTTACAAGTATGATTGGGTTACATGGTTGAGATATTCCAAGTGGAAACTCACCTTTTCTCCAAGGTTGGGGGTATGTGCCTTCCAATCTCTCTCTATCTCCTTAGATATATGCAATTTCTATATTTGTATATATTTTTCCTAATCTTAGTTTTAGAGCCTTACAATGATACATATTTTAAATTAACTTGATAATAAGTAAGGCAATTACATTGATACACAGACGTACTCCTAAACCTTATTCTTTCAAATTCAAAATTTTCAATACTTTCAATTCCAAATTATATGCACTGATCATGTACTATAACATTCTCTTTGTTGTAGGTTAGTCATGAGAAAAACACTCAAGTTGGATTCAAGCAAGGGTAAGGTGTGCTATACACACCTAGGTACACATTCCTTTCATTTAAATTAGCAATTTTATTACTAGATTAAGGGGGGGGAATGTAGACATTATTTTTGAAATATATAGCATCTCAGTCTTGTACACTTGGAAAACTTAGACCTTAATTATTTCTCTCAGCTCTAGATGTTTCCCAATTTTTAAAATCTTATATTTTTTCTATCTTATGCCCCTTAGCCTATCTCTTAGTCTAATCAATTTCATGTTGATGACCCAGACCTTCTATCTTTCCTAGAATTCTTAAAACTTGCTTATCTTCCACCTCTGTAAGTTTTCAGTATATAATTACTTGACTACTCCCTAGACACTAATGTCTAGGACATAGACCTATGTTGATGCTAGTGTCTTGACTTGATGCAAGTGTCTAGTTCCCTGAAGTCATCTAATTTACAAATGAAACATATCTTAATGGTTGATCTAAGTGCTTTAATGTGACTTATTTATCTAAATGGATTGATATAAATACAAGATCAACCCTCATTCATTCCTCACCTACAAAAATCTATAAAAGAACAAAAGAGACTAAGGCAGCTTATCAAAGCATTCAATTAAACAAAAATTATCTATTTTCTCCTATTTCCATATTAGTCATAGGGACAACACATTTACAAGTCTGAAGTACTGAAGGAGTTGCCTAAGAGATATATTTTCCAAGATACATATTAAATCACTATCTTGATTATCACATATTACATGATTCACACATAGGCCAACACATAGGGGAGAACTATATCAGTCTGAGGCCCTCTTTAGATTATTGGCTATGTAGGTAAAACACATTGATAGAGAGGTATTTTAGGTTAGCTCAACACCATATACTTACTAACCCATTTTCCCCCAAGGTCACTATGAATATGAATAAATAGTGCACCAAAGTGAAGGTGAAGACAAACCCAAAAGCATCTAAGTGGTCACATCCTTTTCTAGTAGGTATTCTATACTAGACACTTACATCAAGTTCAGATAATAACATCAATGTAATCATTTGAGGTTGACATTAGTGTCTATAGATCCATATGCATTCAATCTATAATCCTCTTCTAGTTTAATTTCTACTTGTTTTAGATCTATAATTGAATTAGCATTAGAACAAGCTAAATACATTACTTCTTTATCATTTCCATATCTAGCATATTCATACTTACTATTTTTATCATATCTCAGCTTAATAAATTTAATGTATGTTTATATCTAAGTTTAGCACCAAATTGGCCTATTGGAGATTTGGTCATCACCCTTGTGCATTGTCATTTCCATATTCTTAACCCTATCTATCCATAAAGGATCCATATCTAATTTAGGGTTAAACAATAATGGTATTAGATCTTTGAATTTTAAAACCTTTGTCATATCTTTTGGAGAGTTTAGAACTTTTGATATTATAATATACATTAAAGGTTAATCCACCTTTGGTAATGATATAACAATTGGAAATTTAGTGGCTTTGGTGAAGGTACTTCTTTTGGTATATGAGTAGCTTTTTTCATAAATGATTTTTTCGAAAGGTAAAGATCCTTTTATTTAGATGTCTTGGTTGATATTGATAAGAGTCCATTATTTATAAAATTAAAATCCTTTGCCACTTTAGGTTCATAATTCACCCATATTCATGGTGCCTTAATGTTATTTAGTAAATATTCTAGGATGTCTTTATTTACCTTTCGAAAAAATTCACTATCAATTGAAGGAAAAAGAGAATAATCACCCTTAATGAGGGGGATATTATTTGGAAATGTTGTAATTATGTGATTTTTAACCAATTTTATTAACATAACACTTCCCTTAATACTAGTGTTTAAATCATCCATGATATCCTTATGGATTTGATGAAGTTTATCATGACCAAATGAAGGAACAATTTACCCTTCTGTAGCCAATTTGGTTATAGAAGGTAAAGGAAAATGTTGTCTATCTTTCTTAAGATTGTTTAACTTAGCTATTGGAATGGTGGTGGAATAAACCTATTTAGAGGGATGGTAGCTACCACTATTCAAATATTTGAGATGATATGTTTTTGCATTTGTAAAAAGACAAAGGTAATCGATTTTCACTCCTTTCTTGATATAAAGTCAGATAATTTCATAATCATTGTCATTAAAGTAAACTATATCATCCATGATGAGGGAAGTAAATATAAAAAATACTAGGGGAAAAAGGGTAACGCAAAATCAAATATAGAATGCTTATATGACAATGAAATTCATAGATCAGGTTTACCAAATGTTTAACCCTAAATTTTTAGACAATTGTGTATTTAGGGTTAAGAATATTATATTAGCCTTTAAAAAAGGGTGGTGAACTAATATAATAAGTAATACAATTAATATAAAAATAAAACAAATAATATTATGAATTTATATTATTGAGAATGCTAAAAATAGTAAAGTACATGTATTGATGGATATTACAATAAATTGGAAATAAATGATATATGGTTTAATGTGTGCATGTAAGTATAGGAAAGAACATGTTGGTAGTGGATTGGAAGATGATATTTTAATAGTTGTTAGATTTTGATAATATCATTTATGTGGCTTCAAATTCTTGCATCTAATTTAGAGAGTTGCATTGATACAAGTATTTAACTTTATCACATGCATACTATATAGAATATTGAATGAATATGGATGTGACCAACTAAAGCCTTCTAGGTTTTTTCTCATGTTTTTTTGATGTCTTCAGAGTAAGTAAATAGTAATAACTCTTTGTCATAACTCTTTTTGAATAGTAAGAAACAAACTTGACAAAAATTAGAGACTTGCTTGAGGATCTATACAACTAGATACAATACCTTACCTCTTCACCCTTAGAGTGACAATTAGAAAAATGGATTAGTGGGTTCAGGATGTTGAGCTGATCCCAAAGACCCCTATGTTAATGACCACTACCTAAATAACCAATACTATAAAGAGGTCCTCATACTAATGTAGTTCTTCCCCATCTATTGGCTTTGTTTGTGCACAAGAGTGAAATATGTGATGAGCAAAGACATGCAATGACATAGCTTGTAATTTGGAAAATATGGCTCATGGGATACCCTTTGAATGTTACAGACCCATATAAATGATGATCCTATGACTGATATAGAAATAGGGATAAATAGGGCTAGTTTTCTCACTTGAATACTTGATTGAGTGTTTCTTGATATATTTGTTTGTGAGTTTTATGTGATTTCTAGGTGAGGAATGAATGAGGGTTTATATTACATACATACCAATCCATTTTGGAAATATATTTCATTAAAGTGGTTTGGCCAACCTTTCATATACATTTATTTTGTAGATTGAATGACTTTTGGGCACTAGACACTTTGTAGGAATGGACAGTTACATTAATTAATGTGTCTACCTAGGACATAAATGTTAGAAGAGATAGATAATAGGTACATGCCTAGAAAATGTAAGTGAAGGATAATAATTAGATTTATAAATTTTTTCACAATATAAAAGGCCTGGGTCATTAGAATAATAATGGTCAAATTGAGAGATAAATTTTTTGGCACAACAAGATAGTGAACACGAGCCTTTATATAACAGGAAGGTCTAGAACTAAAAGGTACATCCATGAAGGTATTTTCTAACTAAAGTACTTTATAAATTTAATATCTATAATAGGATACTAAATGAAATTAATAAAAGGCTATGCAACTATATCTACCCTTATGGAAAATCTACTGCACAAAGATACCAGGTTTGAATGTACTAAGGAATTTCAAATAAATTTTGTGGATCTAAAGTATAGACTGGTAACAACTCCCATTTTAGTCTTTACTGATTAGATCAAGCCTTTTCATGTTCATGTTGATGTTTCAAGTACTATGGTATGAGATATTCTATCAAAACCATGGGATGGAGAATTTTTATCATCCTATTCACTTTGACAGTCATAAACTCTCAGTTACAAAGAAAAATTATACAACTATAGAAAAGGAATCTCCTATAATGGTGTTCACATTGTAGAATTTTAGAAACTACCTTATAACAACACCGTTAAAATTATTTATTGATCACTAGGCTTTATAATACCTGGTAAATAAGCCTATGTTAGGAGGAAGAATATCTCGATGGTTGTTATTTTTAGAGTTTTAGTTTACATCAGTGTGAATCTTGGGAGAGAAAATATGAGACCATACCACTTGAGTTAAATATACAATGTATAAGAACCTAAATAAGTCTAAGATTAATCATCGAATGTTTATTTATTTTACATCTCTATGATTATAAAAAACATGGAAGATAGATTATTTTTTAGAACAAAGAATTTTTTCTTTGAACTATGTGAAAAGGGACAAAAAATAGTTGAGCATGAGATCCATTCCACTCAACATCGTTGATGGTTTCCTATATAAGAGATGCAAAGATGATGTATTGTGCATAGTGGTTTTGTAGCATGAGTGACTACAACTTATACAATAAGCACATCAATGAATCATAGGTGGAAATTTAACAAGAGAATCCACTACAAGGAAGATCTTAAAAGTGGACTATGGTGGCTTATACTATTTCAAGATGCACATCGAGTAGTAAACCATTGTGACATTTGCCAAAATATGGGGAAGCCTAATTAGAGAGATAAAATTCCATTGAATCCTATGCTAGCTAAACAACCATTCAAATAGTAGGGAATCAATTTTGTGGGACCAATCAATCCACCCAATAAGTATAGTAATGTAAGGTATATAATTACTATGATAGACTACTTCATTAAATGGGTAGAGGATATTGCAACACCAAATTGCAACACTAATGAGAACCAAATTTATATATGAAAATATTATAATGAGATTTGAATTCACTTTGAAATTAGTTAGTGATAGAGGAAAACATTTCATAAATAACACCATCAAGGTTCTAATAGATAATTCTATGATATCATACCACAAAAGTATATCATATATAAGCTAATGCATATCTTGAGGCATCAAACAAAGTCATTAGAAAGATACTCTTAAAAATATACAATGTGCAAAGAGATGATTGGGAGGATTAAATTACTATAATACTATGGGCATATAAAACAAATGACAAGCATGGCAAAGTTTTCACTCTATTTGATTTGGTTTATAGACTATAATTAGTCATGTTAATGGAGTACATATTTCCTAGTCTACAAATTGCAATGATTATGTGACTAAGAGATCACGATTCTCTTTAGGTGAGGCTAATGGATTTAACAAGGATGGAAGAAGATAGGTAAAGAACAGACTAGATGCAAAAGTCAATAAACAAAGTAAAAAAGTATGGCACGATCACAATATGTAATCTAAATAATATTTTCCAAAATATGTAGTATTACTATATGATAATATATTTAGAGAATTTATGGGCAAGTTGTGCATTCAATGGAAGGGACTTTACATAATTCATGACATCTTGCAACAAGAGATAATTATCTTAAAATATCTTTAGGGAACCATTCTATTTGGACATGTAAATTGTTATAAGATTAAACATGACCACCAATAATCTCTATTAGATCTTGTAAAAAAAAATTAATAAATGGTGCTGAGTAGCACCATGTAGTTTAGGATTTTTTTAACGTATTTTTTATTTTTTGGATTTAGGTTTATGTGTTTTTGTATAATGCAATCTCTATATTTTAGTACTTTAGAACTAGGGTGGAAAATTCAAAGTCATAGAGTATGGTGTAAGAAACAACCTAACATGGAAGGGAAATCATAATGTAAAGTCAACATACAGGTCACCAATTAAGTATGTTAATAAGGCATTGACAAATAATTTATGGAAGAGGGATAATCAATGGTCATTCAAAAATTTATTAATAATGACACACTTGAAAGATTGAATCTTTCCCAAAATGGATAGTGTGTTAGATTTAGGGGATGTACAATAAAAGAAAGTGGATGAAATAAATGATGGTGTGTCACATTAACAACTACTATCAGCTAAATGAATGCCTAAGCCATTAAATCACTAACATCACATCATGAATAATTGGTTACAATTAACTCAACCAATAAAATAATGCAGGGGCAACTCATTAAATTCAAAGTAATGTGTTAGATGGATTTGAGTTGGGAAAATCTATGTAATCCATGGTTATTGTGAATGGGTTCCTTTGTTGAACCTCATCTAGTGGAGGAATTTAAGATATAGGAAGCTCACGTGCCTAAAAAATAACCCCTAAAGATGAATCAAACTTACAAGCAAGTAAAGAAGACTCTAGTCCCTCTAGCTAGATTGAAGGCATTAATACATAGGTACACTATGGTATTATCAACTTCTTCTTCTTTTAATTTATAGATACTTTCATCCCCTAATTCTTGAATTCCTATGTATGAGCCACAAGATGCTACCCAACCATAGCCAGAGTAAATATCCACATAAGCAGGTCTTACAATGTAAGAGCAAGCTATGGAGGATCAAATCAAGCAAGATAAGGCTCAAAAGGTGGTTGAAAATAAGTCTAGAAAGGAGAAAAAGAAAGAGGAAAATAATAAGAGGAAGGAGAAATAAACACACAAGGTTTATAAAGAGGAGGAACATAAGAAGAATCAAGATGAAGAAAATAAGAAGAAAGATTAAGAAGCTTCAAGGAGGGATAATGAACAATCAAATAAAGAAGTGAAAGCACCAAAAAAATAGAAGGCTAAAGTTGATGTAATAACAAATGTCAAAGAAGAGGAGAAAGAAAAATAAGCCTTAGGAAGGTAAGAGGAGGAAACATAGAAGCAGACCTAGGAGTAAATGATCAAGAAGTAGTTAAACACAACTTCAAAAGGAAATGTAGAGGCAAAGTGAAAAACATAGCAAAAAACTACAATGAATCAAGAAACAAAGTCCACCAATAAAGTGATGATATCTAAGGCCCAACAACCATATTCTACATATCAAGGCTTGAGGTCCACTCAGGGGGGTGCATTAGAGGAGACCTTGCATCATAAGCTACAATTTTACAACCAATGGTGGTGGGATGTCCCTACTCCTACAATGCAATGCATGACCTTCTCTCTTCCAATGGTGAAAATAAAAAATGCACCTCTAACATTTGCAACTTCTAGTTTGGATATTTCCAAAATTATGTAAGAAACATTATTTGATGTTTCCTAGATACCATTATCAAAGCAAATTGAAGGAGTGATTACATTCTACTAGTCTATCACTTAGAAGGCTTCTATGTTGGAATAACAGGCATCTTAGCTAAGGGATGAAAAATCAAACCTACACCTCCACCTCACCAAGGCTCTCCAGTATATTGATAACACTTGCCTAATTAGACCACTCAAGTTTTAGGTGACCAAGTCATGTCTGAGGATAAACAGTTCATAGCCATTTTTTCCTAGCTAAGAAAATACTATCTCATTGCATAAAACCTATAAAAATTTCACACATAAGGTCATAATATGAAGGCCAAATTAAAGGATACTTTTGAAATATTGAAGAATATGAGCAATTCTTAGATATGGATATGCTCTAAACTTAACACGGCCCAAAACATGCTCAACTAAAAGCAATAGTTGAACACCACATAAAGTGAGGCCAAACCAGAGTTCACCTAGGCTGATAAAACTAAATAAATAATTGGAGATCAATCTACTACCTTAAATACACTAGATGTTGTATTGAAGTAGTGTAATGAAATTACTTAGATGTTTGCATAGAATGATTTTATATTGCACAGAATAATCAAATATGATAGATCACACAGTGATAATTGATAGCAAAATAAAGTACTAGATAATATAGCAAAACCACTTTAAGGGGCCAAATTCCACATCAATGCACTAATATTGGAATACTTAATATCATGAATAAAGACTAACCACTACCTCCTATATATAGTCAACTTAGTCAAGGTTATTCCATAGGTTGACCTATCTAAGAACATAGAGAAATGTAACAAGTAATTAAAAGAGGTATGTAAGCCACAAGTCGACCACACATATCCCTATACACACCAATGGTTAAGGGTGTAACAAGCCCCTCCCCTTCAAAATAATATTGTCCTCAACATTGTGGCAACTCTAGATGCTGCTACACAAATGCTTCATCCTCCTAAGTGGCATTTTCACATGGTAGATTCTTCCATTTGATTAGGTACTCTATAATTGCTCTAGAATGCAAGTACTTGGTGCACCTTTGAAGGATAGCCTCAGGGTCAAGAACAACTCTACCTTCCTTATCTAATTTTGGTAATCCTATTTGAATGGCAACTCTATGTCCAATGAATTTATTTAGGCATGATACATGAAATACTAGATGTATGCGAGTGGATGAAGGAAACTCTAACTTGTAGGTCACACTACTAATTTTTTACAAGATTTGATAAGGCCCATAATACTTAGGGGACAACTTGTTATCCTTTTTTTGTTGCTTCAATGACATCTCTTTGTATGGTTTCAAGTGAAAAAATACCCAATCACCAATGTCAAAATGCCTCTCACTTCTATGTTGATTTGCTTGTTTCTTCATGCAATTCTGGGCCATAGCCAAATTTTCACACAAACTTGCAAGGACCTATTATTGATGGTGAATATATTATTCAAATACATGAACCTTAGGATGGAAATTCAAGGTTGAAGGGATGGATGGAGGGTGGGATTCCTTTCACACATTTATTGAATACCTTAGTTTTTCCATCAGATTGAAGATGATAGGATGAACTATGAGCCAATTGGGTTCTCAAACATGTAAATAACTTAGTCCAAAAATTACTAGTAAAAATGGGATCTCTATCACTGATAATGATCTTAGGTGTCCCATGCAATTTTTGAAATATATTGAGAAAATTAGTAGCTACTATATTGGAAATAAATGGATAGGGTAAAGAACATACTTACTGTGATGATCTACAACAACCATGATAACATTTTGACCATCAGATCTTGGTAACCCTGTAACAAAATCCATAGATACCTCTTACCAAGGCTAGCTAAAGATGGATAAAGGGTATAAAAGACCTAGGGTTTTGATGGTTTTGCCTTTGTTTTATTGATAGATCATACATTTAGCCACATATTTCTAGACATCCCCCTTGAGACCTTCCCCAAAAAAATCTTGCTTGATATTGTGATAGGTTTTTTCAAAAATCCTGAATGACCCCCAATTGGAGTTGCATGAAGTTCTTGAAGGATTTTTTGTTAAAAAAGAGAATTATTACATAGGTAAAATATGTTTTAATACCATAATGCATTACCCTTCCATGTGAATTTTTCAAATCCACCTAAACCTTGCTAAAGATTTTGAATCAAATCATGGGAAACACTATCATGTTCCCATTCTGATCATGCTTCATCTAGCTGATCTACTTGAATAATGGTTATGGCACATAGTAATGCCTCAAATGATTCATATTTTTTTTATAGTGCATCTTCCACCACATTGTCCTTGCCTTTTTTGTATACTATTTCAAAATCATATCCTAACATCTTAGTTATCCATTTCTATTGTTCTTCAGATGATAACTTTTGTTCTAAAAAATATTTGAGACTATCATGATCAGTCTTTACTTAAAAGTGATAACCCATCAAATAGGGTCTCCATTGTTTGAATACATATAGCTTATGATGATTTTTAACCTTTAGTTGACAACTTTCAAATGCAAGTGGTCTACCTTCTTGCATGAGTACAACACCCATACCATACCTAGATGCATCACATTCAACCATAAAAGTTTTAGAAAAATTAGGAGTAGCCAATACTGGAGTAGTGCACATAGGCAATTTCAAGTTTTCAAATGCCCAAGTAGCTACATCAGTCCACTAAAAGGAGTTTTTATTTAATAAAGAGGTGAGTGGGGCTGTAATACTACTATAATTTTTGACAAACGTATGATCATAACCAGTAAGGCCAAAAAATCCCTAGAGTGGCTTGAGTGTCTTAGGAATTGGCCATTCCACCATTGGTTGGATTTTTTTAAGATCCACTTTCACTCCTTCATGAGACACCAGATGACCAAATATTCAATCTCACCAACCCCACAAGTACATTTAGAAGGTTTGTCATAGAATTGATTTTTCTCCAAAGTGAAGAGTACCTATTTCACATGTTATAAATGGTCTTCCCAATTTTTACTATAAATAAGGATATCTTCAAAGAATACTAGAACAAATTTCCTCAAAAATGGCTTGGAAATAGTATTAATCAGACTCTAAAAAGTAAATGGGGCATTTTTTAGACCAAAAGTCATAACCAAAAACTCATAATCACCCTCATAAGTCTTGAAAGGGTTTTGGGTATGTTTTCATCATGGATATGGATTTGATGATACCCAAAATGTAGATCTAACTTGGTAAAATAGAGAACACCATTCAGTTCATCTAGCAAATTATCAATGATAAGAATCATAAACTTATCATTGATAGTGTACTTGTTGAGTTATCTGTAGTCAAGGCACATCTTCTAGGTATCATATTTCTTTATCAACATGATAATTGGTGAAGAGTATTCACTTCGGATATGGTGAATGATTCCTACATCCAACTTCTCCTATACCATCTTTTTAGTTTCACTTTTCTAGGCATAGGGATACTTATATGACCTGATGTTGGGTGGTGTACTACCAAGAATAAGTGTGAAAGCATGATCATGCATGTGACTAGGTGGAAGTCATTTTGGCATGTCTCCAAAAATAATAGATGAGCACCAATTATTTATTATAGATCAAGAGGTGGAGATGGCTGAGTTGGCTGTACTTCCATAAAAAAATTGAGCTATAAATCACTCAACACCCTTATAGAGAATATTTGTCATTTGATGGGAGATAACAAGTTATGGATATTTAGCCTTTAATCATTTTATCTCAAATGTCATTTCTTTAGAATGAAAACACATGAATAATTCATGAAAATTAATCTCAATAATGACCAAAGTGGTGAGCCACTAGACTCCCAGAACAATATCCACTCCACTGATGGGAATAACAAACATAAGAGAATCCAATAAGTAGTCTCCCATGACCAACTTAATACTACAAATTTTTTATAAATAATTGATAGTACCACCATCTACAATCATAACCTAAAATTTTGGAGTTAGATAAATGAAATAGTTCAAAAGAGCAACCAACTTACTGTGGATGAAGTTGTGTGTGCTCCTAGAATCAATCAAGATAGAGACCTTCTAATTCTTAAGGAAGCCCATCACCTTAAGAGTTTGGAGAGTACTAATACCTGATAGAGCATGAAAATAAATAGTAGGCTAAGAGTCTTCAAATTTATCCTCAAGAATTTTTGCATCCTCATCATGTACTTCTTCATCATCTTCATCATCATTGGCACCTTCAATGTACAATAACTTCTCTTCAGCATAATGATGGTCTTTATTCCATTTTCTATCATAGACATAACACAACCCTTTGGCTCACTTCTCCTCAATTTATCATTGTGTTAATTTGATGCGATGTGGAAATGATGGTGCTAGAAAGTTGTGATCATGATCAGTAGTGAAAGTTTTCATTTTGACGATCTCTTTTTCTTCTATCATACATGCCTTATGGATAGCTTATGATATAGATGTTGGGTTAAAAATTTGAACCTTGAATTGGATGCTATCTTTGAGGCCACCAAAATAAACATTAGTCAAATTTTCCTTAGTGATATCTTCCACCCATAAAGAGTGATTCTAAAACTAATGAATATAGTCCTTCACAGTTCTTAATTTCCATAGCTTGGCTAATTGGTTGAAATAGTTCTTAGAGACATTGTTTTGATAATGATCTAACAAATCCTCAATGAAAATAGACCATGTAATAAAAGTACAATTATTTTTATTTTGAGCACATAACCAATGATACCAAATGAATTACTCTAGTTCTAGATACAGGGACACCACTATCACCCTTTGAGAACTAGGGGTTTGATGTAGCTTAAATAAATTCTCAATTTAGGTAATCCAAGTGAGAATATCCTTATTATCAAACTATTCATTTTTAACAACATCAGTTTCTTACTAGCATGGGAATTGTTGAGAGGAGGATTTGAATGCTAAAGTGGAGGGTTGTTAGGCTAAAATTGAGATGTAAGGGCATCCAATTACTTAGTGATATGATAAAACTCATTGTGAACCCCATTAATCTCTCTGTGCATCCTTGAAACATTATCTTGGATTGCAAAAAAGTCATCATGCCTCACCAAATTCTTTATGTGTGCTTAAAGCTGAGAAATCACCAAATCTAAAGTTCTAGATTCCATATCATCAACAAAAGGAGTCTTAGGAGTTTATTACCCCCTTTTCTTCTTTGAGTACCTAGACCTACCATATAAAAACCCTAGGAGGGTTTTGACCCTAAAAAAAGTGTACCAAGAAATGGTACCATTATTATCACCTAGTTAAAATGAATCCAATGACTACCTTTGTGCACTAGGATAAAAATTTTGGTACCAAAAAAGTGTACTAATAGAATATATTGTTGTGATCATCTCATTGAGATGAATCCAATGACTGCAATTGTGCAAGGGGAATTTTTTTTTAATCAAATATTTTTTTTCAAAAAAGCATTTCAAGCAATACTACATCGATGAAAAAAATTAATTCTTCCCAGATTGCAAGTTATGTCTTTTTACTCTCATCGCTCCCAAAAGCCACACCTCACCAGATTTAAAAATAATGCTATATTAAACTTATCTAAATTGAAGCTCTGATACCACTTGTAATGAAATCATGTAGATGTTCACATAGAATGATTTTATATTGCACATAATAAGCAAATATGATAGATCACATAGTGATAAGTGATAGCGAAATAGAGTACTGGATAATATAGCAAATCCACTTCAAAGGGGAAACCTCCAAATCAATGTACTAATATCAAAATACTTAACATCATGAATAAAGACTAACCACTACCTCCTATATATAGTCTACTTAGACAAGGTTATTCCATACGCTGACCTTTCTAAGAACATGGAGAAATGTAACAAGTAAATAAAAGAGGTATGTAAGCCACATGTTGGCCACACATATCCCTAGACAGACCAATGTTTAAGGGTGAAACAAGTAGTAACTAGAATTAAGGGAAAATATCATGCATAAGTTTTATACATGGAAAAATGATATGTTACACAATAATTTTACAAGCATTTAGACACAAAGGTATGCAAATAGATTAGATGAGATAACACAATAAATACAAAAAAAAGTATCAAATGCTATGGCGACCAATGTTTAAGGGTGAAACAAGTAGTAACTAGAATTAAGGGAAAATATAATGCATAAGTTTTATACATGGAAAAATGATATGTTACACAATAATTTTACAAGCATTTAGACACAAAGGTATGCAAATAGATTAGATGAGATAACACAATAAATACAAAAAAAAGTATCAAATGCTATGGCCATTCTCATGATCATATAAGATGAAGACATTTAAAATATGATGGGGTGTCAAATATTGTTTCACATGGTGTTCACTTTTGTGTGAGAAGTTCTCATGTATTATAAAATGTTTTAAAAAGACTTGTCACATGTGGATAGCTCCATCACAAAAATTATTAAAGATCCACAATTCATCCCTCCAAACCAAATCTAAAAGGATCTCAAGAAAAGAAAGACTACCCCATCCACATAGCCATCCATGCAAACATAGTCAATGCCACTAACACCAAGTTTATTCTATAGCTGTGACACTTCTTCGATAATAATTCTAATAACATCATCTTCAAATTATCCATCACTTCCAATAATGTAGCCTATTCCTCCCCTTTATTTGTAGGTATTATGCACACTCCAATTTTGGAAATTTGAAGTTCTAATAGGAAATCCTTATGCAAATAGGAAATCCTTATGCATTAAGAGTGAGGTTAGGTTGTTTGAAAATCCATAGAGGGTGGCCACCTGATTAGGCTAATATATTGAAAACAAGGTGGTAGATCAATACCGTATTTAGTTAAAAACTTGAAAGTGAGGATCAATGGTTTACAAGAGGTGAAAAATGGTAAATGACACCTTGAGTGATTACCATAAATAATGATTTTGGACTAGTTCCTTAACATAGGCAATTTTCTCATCTTCAACATAAATCATAATTCTTGCGACTTTATCTTGGGTTGAGATATCTATTTAAATCTAGGAAAGTGTTGATAGTAGAATAAAACTATAAAATCATAGAGTGTAGATGAATGACAAGTGTGAAATGTATATTTACCTATATAATATATTGTATTTTGGATGTATTTATCTTATATATGTATTTAAAAAGTTTATGGAATGCAAAAAATATGCATTTACACTCGAATCAAAAGGATGGAATGTGAAGCGATAATTTATAAGTCTGAAAATAGTGATCACTTGTAATGAAAAGGAGTTTAAAAAGATAGAGATTAACATAGAGATATGATAATGGTTTTCTCATATGTCTTTTATATTTGTTTTGTGCACAATGAATGCTCTATTTTACTTAAATCTATTTAATCATTTAAAATAAATAATGAATGTTTTGTACTAATTAGTCTACATTCTTAGTGTAACTTCATACTTCTTAACCTAACAAAGTCTATTTATTCTATAACCATGACTATGTACTAACTTTACTTCCTAATTTTCAAATAAAATATAAATTAAGATGTTATGATGAGTTTTTTAAGAACCTCTACTATCAATGTTTCACAAAAATGAAATAATATATCACATAATTAAGAGTAGGATAATAAGGTCCACAATAATAGTTGATAAAATAACATAATACTTGATAATTATGATCGAATAACTTCGAGGGGGCAACCTCTAAAATAATGCAATAAAAGAATACTTATTAATATGATGATAAAATACTAAACACTACATATATATACTCTACTTATCCATAGTTGTTCCATTAGCCAACCATAATAAGAACATAAAGAAATGCAATAAGATAATATCAAATATATGTAAACCACAAGTTGGCCACACATATCCCTAGAGAAACTATAGGTTAAGGGCATAACATTCCACTCCCATTAAAAAAAATGTTGCCCTCAACATTGAATTAAATATAGATGTTTCATGAAAGTTTCATTCTCCCATGTTACATCTCTACAATTTATATTCTTTCACTTGATCAAATACTCTTTAAGCTCTCTTATTCATAGCCTTTGTGTGTGTGTGTGAATGATCTCCTTAGGTTATATAATGACTTTGAATTCTTCATATATATTAGGTAACTTAATCTACGTATAAAATCTTTGTCTAATTACCTTATTCATGAAATATACATGAAATATAGAATGTATGGAAGTGGATTGGGGTAGATCTAACTTGTATGCCACACTGCCAATTTTTTGTAACATTTGATAAGGGCCATAATACTCAGGATAAAGTTTGTTAACCTTATTTTTTTACTTTAAAGACATATAATTATATGGATATAAGCATATAAATACCCAATAAATTATATTAAAATTCCTCTCACTATGGTATTGATTATCTTGTTGCTTCATTCTATTTTATACCATTGCTAAATTCTCCATTAAACTAGCTAGTACCTCATGTTGATATTGAATGTGTTCCTCAATAACTTGAAACTTGGGTTTTACCTTTAGAGATGAAGTGATGGATGGGGGATGATATCCATAAAGTTCCAAAAATGGAAACATTTTATAAGAGGTATGGAAGGAAGTGTTGTACCACTATTATGCTAGTGGTAGTGAATGGAACCAACATTCATGTTTTTCTGATGCAAAATAATAAAGATACCCTTCTAGCAATTTGTTTACAAACTCTATTTTCCTATCAAATTGAGGATGATAATATGAGATACGAGCTAAATGAGTACCCAAACATGTAAATAACTCATTCCAAAAATTACTAGTGAAGATAAGATCACAATCATTTACACTGATTTTGGGAGTATCATGCAACTTTTGATTGAGAAAAGCAACAATTATTATACTAGCTACAATTCATTGTGATAAGGGAAAAATAAGCATATTTTATGAGCCCATCCATCACTACCATGATGACATTTTTACCTTCAAAACTTGATCACCCTATAATGAAATCCATGGAAAGCTCCTCCTACCATTGGCTAAGGATGGATAATGGCTATAAAAGACCTGGTGTATTAATTATTTCTCCTTTCTTATATTGAAAAATCATGCATTATACCTCAAAAATTTATGTTTATCCCCCTTTAATCCTTCCCAAAATAAATCTTTATTGATATAATATGTCTTTAAAAATCCTGAGTGCCCCTATTGGAGATGCATTAATCTTCTAAATGATATTGTGTTTGAGGACAAAATCCTTACATAGGTATAATCCATCTTTATACCATACTGTGTTCCTTTTTCACTCAATTTTTGTAAAAAAACCCAAACCATGCTAAAGATTCTAAAACAAGACATATGTATCCTATTCTCCCATTTTAATCTTTTTTATTCTAACCAATCTATGTTCTAAATGGTCATTGCACATAATAATGCCTCAACTGATTCATCCCTCTCATGTATCTTCTACTACATTCTATTTTCCTTTCTTATAGACTATTTCAAAGTCATATCCTAAAATTTGAGTCACCCACTTTTATTATTTTTCTGATGACAATCACTATTCCAAAAAATATTTTAGACTAGCATGATCAGTCTTTATCTAAAAGTGTCTACCCATCAGATAATGTCTTCATTACTTGACTTCCTAAAGAATATCCATCACGTTTTTCTCAAGATTGGATTAAACTTATTTTTTCCCTTAAGTTGATGATTCTTGAATGTAATAGGTCTTATTTCTTGCATGATTACTACCCCCATGTCATATCTTGATGCATCACATTCAATGACAAACATTTTGTAAATATTAGGGCCCACCAAAATTAGAGTGGTGTACATAGCCTCTTTCAACATCTCAAATGCCTTGGTAGCTAGTTAAATCCACTTGAGGGAATATTTATTCAACAAGATTATGAATGAAGATGATATGCTGCCATGATTTTTTATAAATATATGATAGAAACATGTTATCCCAAAAAATCCACAAAGATTTTTGAGAGTCTTTGGCATTTTACACTCCATCATAGCTTTTATCTTCTTAGGGTTGAATATAAATCCTTCATGTGAAATAATATGACCCAAATACTCCACCTCATGGAATACAAAAGCACATTTAGAAGGTTTCACATAAATCTAATGTTGTTTTAGGACTAACAGTACCTATTTCACATGCTTCAAATGTTATTCCAAGGTTTTTATATACATTAAGATGTCATCAAAAACACCAACATAAACTTTGTTAAAAAATGCCTAAAAATAGTATTCATAAAACTCTAAAATATAGATGTGAATTTTTGAGACCAAAAGGCATGAACATAAACTCATAATGGCCTTCATGAGTTCTACAAGTTATTTTAGGGATATCCTCATCTCTGATCTAAATTTGATGATACCCATAACAAATATCTAGTTTGGTAAAATAAACAACACCATGTAATTCATCTAACAAATCATCAATTACTGGAGTAGGAAACTTATCTTTGATGGTGTACTTATTGAGTTCTTTGTAGTTGTGGCACATCATCCAAGTGTCATCCTTATTTTGTACCATGACCATTATGGATGAATGTTAACTTTGGCTATGTTAGATAATACCTACATCTAACGTCTCTTGTACCATCTTTTTAGTTTCAATTTTATAGGCATATGGATACTTATATGGTCTAATGTTCAGTGATGTACTACCTTAAATCAATTTGATGACATGATTATGTTCTCTACTTGGTGGTAGGCCTTTTGACATTATGCCAAAAACTATTGGGTGGTCATCAAGAATAATTTATAACTTAGGATGTTTAAACACATTTTTTGGCTGAGCTTATATGGAAAATAATTGTGTTACAAATCATTCAACCTATTTTTTTTAATAATATTCATCATTTGATGTGAACTAACCAATTGGGGAGACTTTTCCTATAATCCATAAGGGCATGAGCCATTATACGCTAAAAATAATGTCAACTCCACCCATGTGAATAAAAAACATGTGAGAATTAAGTAGATATTTCTGCATGGAAATCTTAATACCATGACATTTTCTTGGATAATTGACTATGCCATAATCTACAACCATGACTTGAAATTATGGATTTGGATAAACAAAATAGTTTAAATGAGTAGCTAACTTACTATTGATGAAATTATGTGTATTTCTTGAGTTAATAAACACTGTCACTTCGTATTTCTTAAGGAAGCCTACCACCTTAAGAGTTTGAGGTGTAATTATACTTGAAAGGGCATGATAAGAGATAGTAGTTTGAGAATATTTAAATTCCTCCTCTTGCTATTTCATACCCTCTATTGAGGCTTCACCATCTTATTCATCTTAATTGACTCTTTGAATGTAGAAAAACTTATTTTTAGTAAATTTATATCCTTTACTCCACTTACTGTCACAACCAAAACATAACCCTTTGGTATGTTTCTCTTTAATTTGTATAGGGGTCAATCGTATAGGTTAAAAAAATGATGGTGTTATGAAATTATGTTCACGACCATGATTGAAATCCATTCTTTTGAATATTTTTAATTTTATCTAGCATGTGAATGACATGGATTCAAAAATGGATGCATGATTAAACATGAAAACCTAAAATTAGATGTTATCCTTAAATATGTTCTCATTCATGTCATCCACACATAAGGATAGATTGTAAAATTGATGAATATAATCATTAACAATACCTACTTGTCATAACTTTACTAATTGATTTAAGTAGTTTTTTGAGACATTGTGATAGTGCATCTTTAACTCCTTAATAAAAATTGACCAGGTAACATGAACACCCTCCTTTATATTTTGAGCACAAAACCACCTATACCAAATGAAATACTTAGGTTCTAGATAGAGAGATGTTATGATCACATTTTTTGCACATGGTGTCTAATGTAGATTAAGTAAATTTTCTATTTGATTGATCCAAGTGAGTAGATCCTTAATATTAAACTTGTGTACTTCCACCTTTGGTAACATGTGCTTCAAACTAGTATTCGAGTTATGATTATTTAGATTGGGAGAACTTACTTCGATAGTAATGGAGGATTATTTTTTGGAAGTTGATTCGTAATAGTGGTCAATTTATCACTCAAAGTTGATAGTTGATTCTTCATATAATCTATTTCCCCTTTTACTACATCAAGATCATCTTTCCTCACCATGATTTGTATATTTGACTAAATTTGTTGAATGAACTTATAAATTGATGGATTTAAACTTATGGACTCCATGTAATCCTTATGAGGAGTTTTTGGAGTGTCTAGACCTTTCCCACACCTGTGAATGTTATGATTAGCCATGCACAAACCCTAGGAGGGAGAATTTTAGGTTTGAAAAAAGTGTATCGATATATTATTTTATTATAATAATCTCACTGAGATGAATCTAATGAATAATAATTTACACAAGTGTGAAAAAATTCCAAACTTTTTTAAAATATTTTTTTAACAATATTGCAGTGGTGAAAAAAATGAATTCTTCCCAAATCACAAGTTATGTTTTTTTCAATCCTACAACTCTTCTAATTACCACAAAACTAGGCTTAATACATAATGCCACATAAATTGGCCCAAATAAATGTTTTGATACTACTTGTAATTAAATTACTTAGATGTTTCACAATAATGAAATAATATATTATAGAATTAAGAGCATAATAATTATATCCACAATAATAATTGAAAAAGTAATAGAATACTTGATAATTATGATTAAACTATTTTGAGGGGAAAACCTCCATAACAATGTGATAAGAGAAGAATTCATAATGTGATGATAAAATAGTAACCACTAATTCCTATATATACTCTACTTAGCCATGCTTATTCTATAGGTTGAACATACTAAGAACATAAAGCAATGAAATAAAATGATATGAAAGGTATATAAGCCACAAGTCAACCACACATATTCCTAAATGCATTATAGGTTAATGGTGTATCAAATAATAATGAAAAAAATTAGAAATGATTTTTGAAGTAAAGTTTTGGTTATTTTTGGACACCTACAAGAGTTTAGTTGAAGATTTTTTGGTAGAAAATGTTAGAGTAAACATTAATCTTAATTAGGAGTTGCTTATTTAGTTGATATATGGTGAATATTTGCATTGATATTTTATGCATATAAATATTTCTTATAAACTAATCTTGGTTTCACGCAACAAATTGTCATTGCATGAAATCAACTCATTTTGCCTATTTACTAGGCACTCCTTATTCTTCTCCTACTAGACAAGTGAAAGAGAGAACTATAGATTTGTATTATTCTTTTGAGGAATAATTAGACCAGACTGTGCATAATTATTATTGTGTCTCTACATAATGTATCCATGATTATCTAGCTATGATAATGGTGTTGCAAGAGTGATCCTATAGAATTATGAGTTCATTATAAACTTTGACATGGTATTAGAGTAGCTCCACGCAACCATTACTCTGGTTTGAAAAATAGTTGTAGAAACTATTACTTTGCATTGAATAAATCTTGCATTCAAGTTTGCAGATCTTGCATTTGATTAGTTTTACAAGTCCATATACCTCTCCATCTAGGCCATATAATTTTCCATTAATTGTGCATTGTTTATTTTTATTGGTTATTAGAGTGTCCAAACATGCCATAAATCTTCATACAAAGACTATGCAATAAAATACCTCAAAGCTGGCTAGATCTCAGTCTAAAATGAAATAGAAGGTGGAGATCAACATTGAGCCCCTATTTTATTTTAGTAAAGTTAAAATATCCTAATAATAGATTGGCATTTTTGGGATACTTCAACATTGTTTTGTCAAGTGATAGTTTTCATATTGATCTTGGGATTCAATCACTGTCCTATATGCACAGGCTGCTTATTTTGACACATGATAATGACACATTATTATTCAATCTACATCAGATATCAATAGTTGGATTTTACTTCTTGATTGTCTACCATCAGGGTTTATTAAAGGCACTATTTTGTTGACATTACATATTTTATTTATCTCTGATTAGATTTGGTGTCAAAGGATGATAAATTTCATTCTGGATGAACCTGTTCATGTTTGACAGATTGGTAGTAGTGATGTTCGATCTATAGACCTAATCTTGCATAGTATAAATGGTGTGGCTTGGATCTATATCTTTAAAAATTTCATCATTATTTTAACTTTATCAATCTCCTAATAAACTTAGGCACATGCTAAAAGACTCAAGGTTGAGCTTAGTGCTTTAATCTTCAAACACTCTACTGTTTATTAGGAGAATTATTTAGCTAATTTTTGAGAACATTTATTGGCCTTCTTACCTTTTGACTAATCCTCAACCTTAGTTATAGGCTATATGTTATATTGAATCATTATCCAACCACTAATAGTTTCAACTATCTCATCGATGATTTTTTAATAGTTCTCCTTGGCTTGCTACTCACTAGTATTTTTACCATGTGGTTTAACTGCTAGCTTCTTGTCACAACCCACATGCTTGTATAGAAGAGGAATATTTTTCATCTAGACTCTCACTATCATGGCCAAGAATATGAGTTAGATAGATGGTAGAGGAGACTCTTCATCGATAGTGGTTCGATGTGATTTCAATAAGACATTCATTTCTTTAAATCCTACAATTTATGTCAAGAGGTGTGTTTTATTTTTTTAATCACAGTCATGAACTATACATCAAAGAGATTTTACTTGTACATTGATGATTGAAGTTATTAATCTCTAAAACAGTAGCATGATCTCTACTAAAAACTTCAAAAAACATTTTTGAGGTCTTGGGTCCAAACACACCATTTTCATTTTTTATTAAACAAGTTTCTTATAAAAAGTGGTGGCATATTATTTTGTAAGGCAAAGATTTTATATTGAAAGGTGGAGTTATATTTTACATTTTTGGTTATGGGTTTGATAACCCACCCCTTCAAAGTGGTATTTTTTTATAAGTCTTATTTATTTATTGACAGGGTTATAAAATTTTGTCACATGGTGGCAAATTATTTGTAAAAGGGCTCCTAAATTTTGTCTTGGGAGGAATTTTGTTATAGAGGACCTATTTTTCAAGGTGTATTTTTTTGAGTGCTTTTGGGCACCTACACTCTATCATTCTCATGTTGTCAGAGATGAAGGGTTGATCTCACCTTCTTTGGAGGTTGATTTTATTGTTCTTGTCACATTGTACTCCTTTCACTTGCAGATGCATTTTTGACTATGACTGAAATCCCATTTTGAGTGTGCATTGTATATTTTTGGCCATGTGTTTTATTTGCAAATCCATTTTTGATAATGATCAACATCTATTCTGGGGTCCCATTTTGTTCTCATTTGGCTATTTTATGCCACTTTGGTTTTTCATGTATTTGGGTATGGATTCATGTATATTTGAGCCCCTCAATTCATCCAATTACACCACCTAAAAACCAAAATGATGCTACACTTGTAGATGAAGAGATTGTGGAGATTTTTCCTTGGTGAATTTCCTATTTTTATAGATAAGGATGATGTTTTGTGACTTGCATCCATGCAAAAGGAGGCACTTTTATTCATTCACATCCATGTTTTGAATTGTTTGCAGTCTCATATTGAGCATGCTACATTTCCTAAAGTAGCTTGGGATATTATTTATACATTGTTTGATGAGGTCACTTCACCTCTACATGTTCCTATTTCTTTTCCTCCCTCTCATAGTGAGGATATTTTTCATGGTGACAATGTTTCTCCACCATCTTCTCCTAGTTGTGAGGATGTTAATCTTGATGATGATTTACATGAGGACTCTTTGACATCTTCATCTTCTCCTATTAGTTCTTATCCTTTTTCCATTATTAATGAGGACATGTTTTTTGAGGATGAGATAATTATTCCATCTCTTACTACTGATCATGATTTAGATTTGACTACTAGTGGTCACTTAGATGAGGTACCTTCACCTTTTCCACCTACTAATGCACATTCTAATACAATGGTATGAATCTTGACTATACCTTACCAAGTCTTAAGCAACCCATTGATCACATGGCCTCTTTCCTAGTAATTTAGGAAGAAAACATGAAAATTTTGATGTAAAAATTTCTTATGAATTCGTTGATTCATGGAAAGGATGCCCTTATATGTTCTCTATAGAAAAAACTAGTTGGTACACAACATCAATCTAACATTCCATCATGTAGTGTTATTGAATTTGGTATGCATCCACTTGATACACTTTTACAGTGTGACTTACTAGATCTTGAGCAACCCATTATTCATGTTACTCCTATTACTATAGATGATACTTCTGGGCCAAGTTTTGTTTTACCTTATACACATCCCACTTTAGTTCCACTTGTATATATGCCTACTTATTTTGAGAAGCATACCACTAGTTTTGGCTCTTACATGCTTCATTCCATGGGTCACAATACTAGAATTTTGGTCATTAGGAAGCATCTATAAGGTATTGCTAACCTTATTCAACCTATTATGTGGATTGATTAGCATGGAATTAGTTTTTAGTAGGTGTTTCATCTTCATAAGGATAATTTGATGACATAACTCCTTCCTTTATTTGCTCCAATATTTATGAGGATACTAAAGTTCATATGATCTCTACTGCACCTTCACTCAGGTCTAAAAAAAAGAACATGAGATTATAGTGGTCAGACATGATCTACTTAATACTTATTTGGATGTTACCTTGCATTATTATATCATGGAATTTGCACCCACACATATGTGGCCATCTTCATCTACCATTCATGTTCATTTGGGGTGGATTTCTGATTGTTCTTGGTAGTGTAAGAAGTATTCTTGGCAAGGACATTATAGGCATCATTACTCCATTATTTAGCTTCTTCAATTGCATATTACTCCTCTTGCCTGTTGATGCTCCTTTTATTTGAGCTCCTTGATTAAGTAGATATGTTATTTTCAAGCACATATCTCTTATTGCATAGATGATGTATTCCATAGATTTATTTGATTATGGAATTTCTTGTATCACTTGGTGATATTATTGTAGGATGAGACTTTTGTTTATAGTCATACTAAGATTTATGGAGATTTTTTCTTCATGTGTGTGCTCCATTATTGAGCACTTTTTTCTCCAGTTGTATGAGTTGTTAGCCAAATTTGTTACCTTTATTTTGAAATTTCCTTTGGCTAAGTTTAACATCTCTTGTCTATTTTAAATTCATTGTGAAGGAATTGTGAAGAAACCAGTTGTTTTCTCTTCTTCAGAAGTTTTGTTTCAGCCCTATTCAAGTGTTTTTCACCCCTTTTGCCTAAGTGTTGCCTCTCTTGGAAAGGTTCCTTTGTTTTAGTTTTTTTTTCCAAGCCTTGGAATTCTTTCAGACCTTTTATCTTAGACAAAAAGTCTGAAAGAATTCTACCTTTGTCTTTATTTTGGCCTTTTTGTCTCAGATAAAATGTCTAAAGGTTTTATCTTCTTTTGTCTTTTCCCTTCATAAATTTTTTGAAGGGTATTTTCTCTCTCTAAGTGCCCTTTGAAACTTTTTTAAGGGCCACTTTCCATCACTTTTCTTCCAAGTGCCCTTTAAAAAGTTTTGAAGGGTCACTTTTGCATCCAAGTGCCCTTTAGAACCTTTTTTAAGGGTCACATTTCTTCCAAGTGCCCTTTAGAAAAGTTTTGAAGGACCACTTTGCCTTGTAGTATCCTTCAAAAAATTTTGAAGGGCCACTTTGCCTCTGAGTTTCCCTTTGAAAAAGTTTTGAAGGGCCACTTCCCTTTGAAGTTCCCTTCAAAATTTTATGAAGAGGCACTTTATTTTGAAAGTTCCATTCAAATTTTTTTGAAGGGTCACTTCCTTCCAAAAGTGCCCTTCAATGTTTTTTTGAAGAGTCACCTCCTTCCAAAAGTGCCCTTCAAAAAAATTCTAAAGGGTCACTTTCCAAGCCATGATCAAAAGGCCTAAAAAGGACAAGGACATTCAAAGGGGAAGAATCCCATGGGAAATCTTTACAAGAAAATGTCTGAGAGAAGTGCCCAAGAGAAAATTGTTTCAGACGTTTTGTCTAAAATAAATAGTCTAGTTTTGATGAGCAAGAAGAAAAGATGGACAAAAAGTATAAAGGAATTTATTTGAACAAATTACCTTAAAGAATTCCTTTAGGAAAAAAGGCTGAAGGAAAGAGTTTGAAAAAATACCGAAGGAAATATTCTTGAAGGAATTGTGCATATCCCATGATGGGTTGAGGG
This sequence comes from Torreya grandis, assembly GCA_037957365.1. Taxonomy (NCBI): domain Eukaryota; kingdom Viridiplantae; phylum Streptophyta; class Pinopsida; order Cupressales; family Taxaceae; genus Torreya; species Torreya grandis. Next base: position 2,040,690 of record JARHVA010001090.1, on the reverse strand, counting down.
ACGTCAAAATTAGCATCATGAACTAGCTGTTGGAAGTAATTAGGTTTGGAAAGCTTGTAGACTTAAGGCTTGAAAATCCCAAAGTAGGTGAGTCCCAAAAACCTAAAGTTGTCAAGCTTGAAGGACCCAAAGTAAAAGAGCCAAGAAACCTTGAAAAGATCTTTACAATGTAAATAGAGATTATCCAAAGACTTTACTTATAAGATTTATACGTCAAGTAGTTAAGAAAGCCAATAAAGACTTTACTAAACACCCTCTTCTAGGGTGAAATATTTGGAGATAACAATTTTGGCATGCCGAGTGGGACCCCAGTTCTTGGTTATTTGCATGTCAAAGTGAATGCTGGTGTTGAAAAATTTGAGTTTATACTCTTAATACAACATTTGGCAACTCTAAAACACGAGAATCTCTTGTTGTAGATCAAGTTTCCCAAATTATACTTTATGGTCCTCACTAGGTCATCTAGGACTTTTGATCAAGCCCCTCTAGCTGAAGCTATTCATGAAGAACAACACCCTGAACCATTCCCAATGCTTAGAGATCCTTGGAAAGGAGGTTTTGGAGAAGAAGAAGTTGAGAAAGTTAGAGAAATAGGAGATTAAGAGGACATAAGAGAAATGGAGAGATGATGATCTTTCTCAACCTTTAACACATAAAATCTGATTGACTTTATTGTATACGACCCTATTCCTCCCAATACTACCAAGAGTCTCCCTTGTTTCAATAGAGAGGGTCCTATTACCCCATCTAAGCATATTAGGGACATCTCAAATTTCTATAATTTTCATAATGTCACCTGAGCCAACATAGCCATTAGATTGCTTGCTATGTCTCTAAAAGGCAAAGTACTTGATTGGTATAGTATGTTAGAAGGTGACTACATTATAAGCTAGGATGGCTTTAGGGAATTGATGGTAACTAGATTTGAAAAAAAAAGTGACCATACGTCCCTGATCCATTAGCTAAATGTAATAAAGAGAGGTCATAATGAATCCATGGGGGATTTCAATCAAAGGTTTCAGAGGACATGGTATAGGTTGCCACTTGTCATGAGACCTCCTCTAAACTTTGTGTTCTCCACATATCTCAAAGGTATTGGTACTAATGTAGTAGTGATGTTATAATCTATGGGAGGATTTACTTTGCCTGATGCATATGAGATAGCCATTAAATATGAGAATAGCTTTATATAGGCTAGAAATCTACCTCTAAGAGTTTCCATGCCTTTGTTGTCTCACAATATAGTTGAAGCTCCAAGAATAACATAAGTTCCTAATGCTAATGTGAAGCCAAGAGCCTTTCCAAAGAAGATGGATAATGTTGTGGACAAAGATGAAGAGATCTGATCATTGTGAAATTCACTCAAAAAAGCTTAGTTCTAGATGAGTGATCCACCTAATCATTATTATTATCCTCATTAAGGATATAGAACTCCACCCCAATAGAGCTACCAAGGAAGAGGACAATGTCAACAAGTTTTCAATAGGCAGCCCAATGCTTATAATCTTGGTCCTACACCTTCCACTAAGGCTATTATTCTAGTACATGTGAATTTGGTCTAAGGAGAAGATCATTTAGACCAATGGGGATAGCCTCAAGGTTAGTTCATGTATAACGATGGAAAAGGCAGCCAATATTTGGTGGCATAAGAGGAGACTAATCCTTATGTAACTTCAAAGGAAGTAGACCTTATGTAAAGAGATAATCATGGAGAAGGTAGCAACCAAAACATAGGAATGATGAATTTTTAAGCTAAAGATGATTACGTGTTGTATCAAATCACATCAGTTATATCCAACATAAGATCCAAGAAGAGAGCATTGGGAGAAGGTCAACAAGCATGAGTAACTCCAAATGATGCCTCTCGAAGGCCACAAAGTGTGAATCCTAATTCAACACCTACTAACACTCATGATCCTCAGCAGAATTAGAATGCAAGTGGGGTTGTCAAGCCTATAATGTATCAATCTCAAACTCCCTCACTAGTATCAAAAATGTTAGAGAGGGTAAACTCTTCCCCTCTAAACATTGTTGATTCTTTGAAGAATGCCAAGACAAGCATATCTCTATGGGAAGTCTTGCACATGCCTGGTCAAAAAGATCTCTTGCAAGAATAACTTGCAAACATTCATGTAGCCCCTCAAGATTCTAAACACAATGGTGTGGATTTTAACAATTATCCAAATCATATCTTTGATCCCTCTCCCAAATCTAGAAAGCTCCACCTTTTTACCTCACACTCATTGTGGGAGTCAAGTTGGTCCACAATCGTATTGTGGATAGTGGAGCAAGTACCACTGTCATGCCTAAAGTGGTGATTGACAAATTGGCTTGAAGTATTAACTACATAGAAAAGGTGTGTTACATCTTGATGGGAGTCCAACCAAGATAGTAGGAATGGTCAAAGGTTTGAAAGTCTTTCTACCTAGCTGCCCAAGTTTCCCCATCATTCAAGACATTGTGGTGGTATACCTTCCAGTGCATTTTGCTATTTGCTTATCAAGGGACTTCACAATAAAGATAGGAGGATACATTTTTGCTGACTAGTCTTTTTTAGCCTTCAAAATGAGATATGGAGTGAAGGTAACTATGAGGACTCAGCCCTTAGCAAGGTTTCATATTGAGCCATACATGGAAATAAATTCAAGTTAAAATTGTCTAATTAGCAAAGAATAAGAAATGGTCATAGATGGTGAAACATCCTCCCCCTTGAAGGTATTTCTAATATTTTCCTTGATAAATACAACATTGAGACACATGGACTCAATATTTCCACCTTCATAAAAGAGACTAATTTGGGAGTTTACTGTATGCATGAAAAGGATGCTCTAACCCCTTCACTCACTAATAAAGATCATGAGCTTGAAGGGATGTAGAATTTTTGTTTTGATGGTTTAAGGAGAAAATTGGGTGCAAAAGTTGGTGTCATGATTGTTTATCCATCAAATAATCAATACTCCTCCTTCTATAGATTCCACTTTAGCTGCACCTACAATGTGGTATAATATGAAGGTCTAGTTCATGGCCTCTAATGTGCAAAGAGGAAAGGGATCAAGAATTTGAAGGTCTATGGAGATAGCGAGTTGGTTATCCACTAAGTAAGAAATCAGGCTATAGCCATGAACCCCTTGCTTAAATCCTACAAGCATAGGTTATGGGACCTACTTAAAGACTTTGATGCCTTTAACATACAACTCGTACCAAGGGATTCCAATAAACATGCTAACAGATTGGCTGTTATAGGTGCACAGTTTGATACATCTACTGATGTGGGACAAGAGAAAGATCAATCTCATATCAAGATCATTGTGAGACCTTATATTCTAGATAATGAAGTGTCATGGCAGGTGTTTGAAAGTGATGAACATATTGCACACTTCTTACAAAATGAGGCAAGTTTCTCCTCAAGGAACCAAAAGATATTACATGATCATTATGAAGAATAAATTATACAACTAAAGATAAACAAGATACCCAAGGGGCTGATTACCTTAGAGAGTGTCTTCAATTAAGATGATCAAAATAAGAAGGAAAGAGTGAGCATGCCCACAAAGGAAGAGAATTATGAGGGAGCCATGATTTACAAGGTCAAGCTCCTGAAGATTGGTAAGCTTTATTCTTTGTCTAAAAGATAGGCCTTTGTTGAACTATGCAAAGATTTCCATGATATATTTGATTGAGATTACAAATATTTGAAGGGTTTTGATCCAAGTCTAGCTCATCACACCATTGAGCTAGAACTTGGAGCTAAACTGGTCAGGCAAAAGTAATGGCCTATCAATCCCAAGATAGAAGAACTGATGAAGAAGGAGCTGACCAAGCTGATTGAGTCTAGGATTATCTTTCCTATCAAGAACTTGACTTGGGTGGCTAATCTTATACCATTCTAAAAAAGAATGGAGAAATCAAGCTTTGTGTGGATTTTTGAGATCTTAATAGAGTGTCTCTTAAGGATCATTATCCATTGCCTTCCATGGAGAAAATTTTGTAAGTTATTTCAGATTCTCAATGCTTCTCACTTCTTGATGGTTATTCATGCTACAACCAAATATTGGTGAATGAGGAGGATCAGTTCAAGATAGCCTTCACTACAAAGTGGGGAACCTTTGCCTATAAGAAGATGCCTTTTGGTTTGTCCAATGCTATAGCCACTTTTCAAAGAGTAATAGACATGGCTTTTAAAGGTTTGATCAATACATTTATACTTATGTACCTAAATGATGTAACTATTTTTTCAAAAGATGATACTAATCATATAAAACATCTAAGGCAAGTGTTTAAGAAATGTAGGGAGTATGGCATATCCCTTAATCCAAAAAAGTGCATCTTTACTATTCATGAAGGTAAACTTTTGGGGCACAATGTTTCAGAAGGAGGCTTGTCTATTGACCTCGAAAGGATTGAGGCTATCCTAGGCTTGTCCTTACCCCAACACAAGAAGGGACTAAAAAGCTTCTTAGGGAAAATAAACTTTGTTAGAAGGTTTATTCTAGACTTTTTAGCTATGGTAAAGCCTATCACAACTATGCTAAAAAAGAATCAAGTTTTTACTTGGACAAAGGAGGGAAAGAGTAGTTTGAGAGAATCAAGTAAGCAATTGCAAAATCTCCTACTCTCTTGAACCCAAACTTTGCCAAGGATTTCATACTCTCTATACATTTACTTACCTTGGTACAATCTTAACTGTGCTCATGTAAAAGAATGATGAATAGGTAGAGCAACCAATTACATTCTTCAACCAAAGATTGGAGGATTATGAGGTTAGATATACATTTATTGAGAAAAATGATTTGATATTGATAAGGGTATTGAAAAAATTTAGGCACATGGTCTCAAACAATAAGATACATGTCATGGTTTCTCATCCCAACACCAAAGAGTTTCTCCCAAGCAAAGACCTCAATTAAAAAAAATCTGGTTAGATCACAAAGGTGATGGAGTATGACATGGACATCAAGGTGACAAACTTGGTGAGGGGAATAGGATTATGTAGACATTTAGATTTAGATCTACAAGAGCCAAAAGAAGAGGTCTTAATCAACCATGTTCAACCCCAACCAACTGATCAAATGCAAGATCAAAGTTGGACATAAAACATCAATGGTTTTCTTCAAAATGGTGAGTGTCCTAATAGCTTGAACAAGTCTCAAAAGTGATATTTTAGACTATAGACCATTCCTTACTATCTTGTGGATGGTATTATTTTTATAAAGGATATGAATAGTGTGTTGTTAAGATGTGTTAATGATGATCAATTTGATATTCTACTAGAGAAGTTCCATAATAGTGCAGATGGAGGTCATTTCTCTCCTAAGATGATAATTAAAAAGATAATGAAGGTTGGTTACTATTGGCTTAGTCTTTTTAAGGACTATTACTAGTGGGTTAGAAATTGTCTTCAATGTGCCTTTTTTATAGGCAAATAGAAACTTGTAGCCCTTCCATTAAAACCTATCCAAGTGGACTAGCCTTTGATGTAATGGGGTCTTAATTTCATTGGCAAGATCAACCCTCCATCATGTGCCAGACACAAATGGATATTGAATACCACTTATTACTTTACAAGGTGGGTAGAGGCTATTACAATGAAGGAGACAAGTGAAAATTCTATCTTGGAGTTCTATGACAACACTATGACAAGGTTTGGAGTTCCCCATGTCATCATTTTGGATAATACACATGCTTTCATAAGTGTTAAAACTTCTGATTTGGCAGAAAAAAATGGAGTTTACTTGAGTACCTCATCCAATTATTACCCTCAAGGTAATGGATTGGTTGAGTCTACCAATAAGAACCTCATCCAAATAATCAAGAGGATGTTGGAGACCAATCAAAGGGCATGGCATAATAAGCTAAAGATAATTTCATGGGAAAACAAAATTACTCCTAAGAAATCAATTGGTAACTCTCCCTTTGTACTTATTTATGGGAGAGAAGCTAGGTTATCCATATCCCAAGAACTCCCTACCTTGGAGCTTTCACAATAGCTAGAATTACTTGAAAACACTCCAATGGAAGTTAGGTTGATAGAACTAATAAAACTGCATGAGGCAAGGGATGATGTCCACAAGGCCATGTAACACCATCAAGTGCTCATGAAGATATCCTTTGACAAAAGGACAAGTGTATGAGTTTTAAAAGAGGGTGACTTGGTTTTGAAGTGGGATGAAGAAAGAGCAAAACTAGGCAAGCATACAAAGTTTTAAACTTTGTGGAGTGGCCCTTAAATCATCAGTAAGTGAAAGTAAAGTAACGCCTTGTAGCTATCCAAAATGAATGGAGAAGTACCTATCATTATGAATGGGATACACTTGAAATCTTTCTATTAGCCCTTGCTCATATTTTTGTAAATATTAGTTTAGATGTATATGTTTGCTTTTGTTCACTATTGTGTTCCCTAAGTGCTTTGTATCACAAGTGTTTTCCTTATTTGTCTCTACCTTGTGTGTTTTTGAGCCAAATCTTGTTTAATTCTATTTGAAGTGCCTATATGCATGACTCCATGCCCAATGGAAGGATTTAGGTGACTAGTCTTTGGCATAGCAGGCATGCCTCCCTTGGGAATCACCAAGAATGTTAGCCAAATTTACTACCTTTGTTTTGAAATTTCCTTTGGCTAAGTTCAACATCTCTTGTCTATTTTAAATTCATTATGAAGGACTCATGAAGAAACTGGTTGTTTTATCTTCTTTGGAAGCTTTGTTTTAGATTTGTTCAAGTGTTTTTCACCCCTTTTGCCTAAGTGTTACCTCTCTTGGAAAGTTTCCTTTGTTTCAGTTTTTTTTGTCCAAGCCTTGGAATTCTTTCAAAACTTTTGTCTTAACAAAAAGTCTAAAATAATTCTCCCTTTGTCTTTGTTTCAACCTTTTTATCTCATAATTTTTGTCTCAAACAAAAAGTCTGAAGGTTTTCTCTTCCTTTGTCTTTTCCCTTCAAGTTTGCCCTTCAATTTTTTTTTGAAGGGTCTTTTCTCTCTCCAAGTGCCCTTCAAATATTTTTTGAAGGATCACTTTTTGTCACTTTTCTTCCAAGTACCCTTTGGAAAGTTTTGAAGGGTCACTTTTACATCCAAGTGCCCTTCAAAATTTTTCTAAAGGGTCACTTTTCTTCCAAGTGCCCTTCAAAATGTTAAGAAGGGTCACTTTTGCATCTAAGTGCCCTTCATAACTTTTTTGAAGGGTACTTTTCTTCCAAGTGCCCTTCAAAAAAGTTTTGAAGGACCAATTTGCCTTGTAGTACCCTTCAAATTTTTTTGAAGGGCCACTTTGCCTCGGAGTTTCCCTTCAGAAAAGTTATGAAGTGCCACTTCCCTTTGAAGTGCCCTTCAAATTTTTTTGAAGGGGCACTTTCCCTTGAAAGTGGCATTTAATTTTTTTTTGAAGGGTCACTTCCTTCCAAAAGTGCCCTTCAAAAAAATTCTAAAGGGTCACCTCCTTCCAAAAGTTCCCTTTAGAAAAATTCTGAAGGGTCACTTTCCAAGCCATGAGCAAAAGGGCCAAAAAGGACATGGACATTCAAAGGGGAAGAAGCCCATGGGAAATATTTTGGGGAAAATATTTGAGAGAAGTACCCATGGGAAAATTATTTTAGACTTTTTGTCTAAAACAAAAAGTCAAAAATAAATAGTCTAGTTTCGATGAGCAAGAAGAAAATATGGACACAATTTTTGAAGGAATTCCTTCAGACAAATTGTTCAAAATAATTCCTTTAGGAGAAAAGGTTGAAAGAAAGAGATTGAAAAAAGGCCAAAAGAAATATTCCTAAAGTAACTGTGCATATCCCATGATGGGCTGAGGGACATCAAAATTAGCATCATGAACTAGCCATTGGAAGTAATTGGGTTTGAAAGGCTTGAGGACTTAAGTCTTGAAAAGCCTAAAGTAGGTGAGTCCCAAAAACTTGAAGTTGTCAAGCTTGAAGGACCCAAAGTAGAAGAGCCAAGAAAGCCCAAAAATGTGTTGACAGTGCAAATCAAGATTCTTCAAAGAATTTAATGATAAGATTTATAAGTTAAGTGGCCAAAAAATACTAAAAAGGTATTGACAGTACAAATCAAGTTTTCAAGACTACTTAACTAATAAAGCTTGATCCAATGACTGATCTGTGATAGGGAGATTGATATTGCAAATCAATGATCTGTGTCATTGTAGATAGCTAATGTAAATATCAATCAATGAGCACATAAATTCCTAGAAATGCCTCTCTAAGGAAAAATTGAAATAAAGTGACTTTTTTCATGCCATTGGACAAATTGACAAGCCAAGGAGAAGCATCTTCAAGAGGGCAAGACAAAGGTGTTCAAGAGAGTGATATGGATTAATCAGAATGCCCTAATGAGCATCATTGGCAAAGTTATTTGTATCTTAAGATGGAGACTTCCAAAAATATTGATTCCTCTCCTTGGTACCAAGAAAATTTCCTCTCTCTCTTCCTTCTGGCTATATATACAACCCCTTAGCTAGTGAATGAAACATCCACAAAAAGTATGACGAAGCCCTGCTGGAATGATATTACATCTTGCCTTTGAGAATTGAGTACTAGTCTATTTTTATTTCAAGTTCTAAGAAATTTTATGAGTGTGTGGGAGATGTATAGTGATAAGCCAATGATGGTTTTCATCCTTTTGTCCATTATCTTTCATGCCTTAGCAAGAGTTTAGATCTAAATGGTCATACATAGTGTGTCTAAGTGTATTAACTTTTTACATGCATATTACTATTTTGAAATGTGCAAATTTTGCCTTTCAATTCATTTTTCCTTGTGTCATTTCATACATCTCACCCCTATGTTGAAATAATTTTGTTGGAATCCTTAGAATTTAGGAGTGATCTTTAAATTTTGTTGTATTGTGCATCAATATATGACCTTCATGTGGAAGAGAAATCTTGGTGTATCACCACACTTAGAATAGGATTTCCTTTTCTACAAATTTCTAACTCTTTTCCTTTTAAACAAGTTGGTTTAGTAGAGATTATCTTGTAGAGACATATATAGGGACCTATCCCTTTCAATCTAGAGGTCCATTTCCTCCATAGGCATATCGATAGGCTTGGAAATGTTCCAACATTGCCCAAATTTGGGAGAGGACTAAACACCCTCTTATAGGGTAAAAGATTTGGAGACAAAATGACTATCCCATCATCACTAGGGACATAATTATTGAGATATTTCATAGCTATATCTGATTATTGATAGTCTTCTTTAAATTTTTTGGTAGAGCTTGTTCTTCTTATGGAGATAGCTAGTCTGGTGTAACCCAGTGTTAGAATTTAGTTATTTGTATAGTGGGATTGGCCCATTCGTTTAGATGGTTTTTTAAGTCACTACACCCATTTTAACATTATGGGGGGTGTGAGTGTAGACATACTACTTCAGGGTTTGTGCTCATTTTTAGTACACCACGTTTTATTTTGGAGGCAGTTGATTGAGTGCATCTTATGTTTGATGGGCTTCATTCTATTGAGTGCACCTACTAGAGGATTATGTTAATATTTTTGAGTTATGATTCTTAGGATGTCTTGAATCATATATTCTATTCTTCACTATCATTATGGTTATATTTTTTTAGGTACCTTTCGATGATACATTTCATCCATGGTAACTCTTTTTCTCAGTTTGGTGATTAGTGTTTTTATATAGTGAGCCTCGTACATAGTATTAGTTCATATTTGACTTGGTGGTTATAGTGACTTGAACTTGATATACATGTACTCCAGTAAGATGGATTGGTTACCATAAAGACATTTTGTATTTCACTATGATTTATACATGGGTACTTGATCAGGCCTTATTACGAGGACCCATTCAATCTCTTTGCTCTCTCTTTTCTTACTCCCTATTTTGTGCTTAAGGGAGGGTGTTGGAGTAAGCGTTAAGCTTAATTAAGAGTTGGTTATTTAGTTGATATATGTTGAATATTTGCATCACTATTTTATATGTGCAAATATTACATATCAACTAATCTTGGTTTCATGCAATAAATTGTCATTGCATGAAACCAACTCATTTTGCCTATTTACTAGGCACTCCCTATTCTTTTCCTATCAGATTGGTGGAAGAGAGAGAGCGACAAATTTATATTATTATTTTGAAGAATAATGATGTTGGACTGTGCATAATTATTATTATGTTTGTACATAATATCTTCATAATTATTTGGCTATGGTAATGGTGTTGCAGGACTGATCTTGTAGAATTATGGGTTCATTTTTAACTCTAAAAAAAAATTTAATTAATAATGATGCATGTGTGTAGTGGGTTTTGGTGGTCATGGATCCTAACAAAACTAAAATCTAAAAATTAGGAGATAAACATGTAGAGAGGAGAATGGAAAGCCATGAAGATATACAATAAAAAATAAGGAAAGAATGAGTTGTAGTATTGGTTGGAAATGACATTTTTGAGGAGCCATTAAACAATAATGACAATGTCCAAGTAAGTGGTTTCTATGACAAAGTCTAAAGAGTAGGTTTTAAAAATGAAAGGGTTATTGGAGAATTATCTTTAATATAGGTCCTTCTTAGGTTTATAGGCTTTTCATAAGTCTTATTTATATGTGCCTTTATTATATTTGTACATATATTTTATTCCTACGTTTATGAGGTTTCACTCATCTCCCTAATCCACTTGTTGTATTTAGAGTTACTTATATGTAACTCTCCTTCCCCCATTTGGCCTACACTACCCTCCACTCTCTAAAGGAATAGGCCACAAGTGGCACACACATATGAGGATTTTAAAGTAATAATGGGTTCATTGTAACTCCTATTATCTTCCTCTATCTCTATAAAAGAGCATTTTCTCTCCTTATTTCCTCACTAGAATCTCATAGCTCTCTCTCTTCTTCTCTTGTCTTCTTGATTCTATATTTTACTTGTGGAGATTTGGGTTGCAAGACTTCTAATAAGATCACATGGATTTTTATTTGATACATTTGATTTCACACTTTAAAAATCTATCTCAACTTTTGTGTCTTAATTTTATCAAGGTGTTGCTATTCTTTGGCTCATCATTTTCTCATTTATTTCAATGTTATCTTGACCTAGAAAATAAATCTATCATGGTATCAGAGCTTATGGTTTATAATGTTGATCTTTGAGAAAAATTTCCCTAGATTTGGAGGTAGAATGAATTTTTTGTCTCCTAATCTCATTTACAGGCCTTTCTTGGAGGAATCCTAGATTTTTTAAATCCATCCCCTTTATAGCATACGTTTTTTGGATGCATTCTATTTTTTCTAAATTAGTACATTGAATTTTTTGTTAAGAAGTTTTGCTTTACCTAGGCATTTATCTTACCCTTGTTTGGCAGCGTACCTTCTTACTGAGTTTTATTCTTATGCTCTCAATACCATTACTTTTGTTTTGCATAGGGCTTTAATGAGTTTTTAACGCTCTACATTTTTCTCTTAGTTTAAGGTATTATACCAAATTTGTGTTTTTTAATTCACCTTTGGATTGTAGTGTCATTCTCTTTATTCTATGCATGGAGTTATTTTTTTTCTTATGCATTGAAATTTTTTACTCTCACATTTAAGTTTTTTTAATGTTTGCTAGTTTTGTGCTTTACTTCTAAGTTGCTCTCCTTTCAACAACTCGGTGTTCTAGCTTTAATTTTTTTTGATATCTTATTTGGTAGGGTGGCATTCATTTATTATGCCTTTATTTGTGTACTTTATATTATTTATTCTACCAATCATGATATTTTTTCTATGTTGATTACTATTAGGCATTGGCTCTTTATTCTCACCTTTACAAATTTTAAGTAATTTCTAATTTGCATCATTCTTTTTTGACTTAGTCTTTCATTGTTGTGATTGCATTTTTCATTGATATTTTTTTGTTTACACCATTTCATTATAAAATTTAATAGTTACATTGAAATATATCAAAATAAATAAAATAATAATAAAATATGGAGGTAGCATTTGGTTCTTTTCACCAATCAACTTAGGTGTTTTCTTTCTCTCTAAGGCCATATTTGCAAGCTCTAACGACTTGTTTGCAGAAACACAATCAAAGTTTTTTTCTATTTTACCTTTGTACATTCAATAGACTTAACATATAATTTTTTTTATATACTTGTTTAACATCGTTCATCATTAATTTTTCTTCCTAGTGTACAACTGTGTCAAAATTTATTTTTTTGCAGAGCCTCGAGTGCATCATTTATTTTACCTTGTGACATTTTGTTATTATCATCTATGCTTTACTCAAATTATAATGTTTTAAATATATCATTTTAAAGACATTTTAATTTGATTTTGTCTTAGGGAACCTTATAAATAGTATTTCATTATTTGGTTAATTGAGTTCCATATGGTGCTGAACATAAGGAAAAGTTTTTTGTTTTATATATTAAATAAATGCTTTCTCATATAAAATAAGCAATTAATATTTTTTTTATCAATAACAAAATTATTGAGGATCTTTCATGTTTTAAGTCCATTACAGTTTCATTCATTTATTGATTCTTTAAATCTATCTTACATGTGTTTAAAAATAATTTAATCTCTTTTTTAAACATCAAAACACATGTTTTGATTTATTCATATCAAACACACCCAAAAAAAAGGTAAAACACATTAAACTGCCCCATGTGGAAGATATTTTTTAAAGTTTTTTTTCCCTTTTATGAGACATACATTTAAAATATACTTGATTATGATATGGTTAAATATATCTAAATCTTATTCTTTTAAATTTTATTTTCAAAATATAAAAAAATAATTGTTACTTATATTTATAAGTGAATTGATCCAATAGATATGATTTTTTTTAAGTAAGGTAATTTAGCTCTCAAATTTGGTTCAATCAGATTCAAAACTTTTATAAGTGTATTGTCATTTTTCGAACAATATTTTTACGCAATTTTAGTGAAATTAAAACATATTTTTTTACTTCTCATTAATTTCAATGGATTTTCAATTAGCCAAATTTTAGATTTAAATAAGTTTATGCAAATAATTTGATTTAAAAATGATGAGATTTTTACATTTAAACATCAAATCGCATGTCAAAATGACACTCTTAATGCTCTTTAAACCTATTTTATTGAGACAATGATGACTATGCAAAAATATATTGACACATTAAATGTAAAATTTATGTCTTTTGTTACTATTTCTAGTTCCAATGATGATGAATCTCCTTGCATTTTTAAATGAAATCAAACTCATGTGCACAGTTATTTTACCAACCTTGACTTGAAAATTATGCACAATATGGGCTATTCGGGTGGTGCACATGGTAAGTGTGAAGATGTTATTCTCAAACCTCTTTTGCCTATTTTTAATGCAAATTAGAAAGGTCTTGGTTTTACTGATTCACCTAATTCTAATGCAAATTTGGAATCTTATTTTCCTCCTCATCAAAGGACTTATAATATAATTTATTTTGATTATACTAATTCTAATGCTCATGCTTTGGTTAAAACTGGTAAAACTTATGCACATTAGGGAAATAATGAACATTGTATACATAAATTTTGGAAATTGCATCCATGCAAATATTGTGGTAAATACACACACAACACTTTGCATTATTAGAAAATGATTAAATCTCCTACTTATAAGGTAAAACTATTTGGATTCCAAAAAATAATGGATCTTTTAGAGACTTTGATATGTCTTTTTGTGATCATTCTTCACATAGAATATCTTTTACAAGTGACACATCTTCTTTATCTCCATTTTGATTAACTCAAATCTTATATGAATTTCTTTCTTTTTGTTTCAAAGAATATATGTTTTATTTAGAGTTTTTAAGTAGCTTCTTTTCATGTAAGTATTTACACTTTATGATGGAAGTTGTCTTTGTTCATATTTGACTAGTTGTACATCTACTTTTATTACGTTATATTTGTAGATTGTATTTTTGGCATAATGGTTACTTATTTGAAAGATTGGTGTTAGCTTACTTGTTTTGTAGGTTTGTGGATCATTGATACTCCTTGTTTATCTTTATTCCATTATGGATTGATCACATTATCTAGAAAGGATTCTTGGAGATTTTTGGTGATCACACTTTCATTTTTGTAACTTTTAGTAATTCTTTCTCTTCTTTCTTCTCTAAATTATTGTAGTTTCTTTTGAAGGAAGTTTTTATTAATGGGGAGTATTATGTAATTTCAACTCCCTTCTTTTTTGTAAAATATTTTTTCTACTTTTATACCCACAAATTAAGTTTAAGGGAGAGTGTTGGAGAATTAACCTTAATTTGGATCCTTCCTAGGTTTATAGTCTTTTCTTATGTATTAGTTATATATGCATTTATTATATTTATAAATATATTTTATTCCTACCTTTATGAGGTGTCACTCACATCCCTAATCCACTTGTTGTATTTAGAGTTACTTATATGTAACTCTCCCTCCCCCACTTGGCACACACTTACCTCCACTCTCTAAGGGATTAGGCCACAAGTGGTACACACACAAGAGGCTTGTAAGGTAATAATGGGATTATTTGTAATTCCTATTATCTTATTATATCTCTAAAAAGAGTAATTTATCTCCTCATTTCCTTACTAGAATCTCATATCTCTCTCTCTCTCTCTTCTTCTCTTATGCTCTTGATTTAATCTTATACTTGTGGAGGTTTTGGTTGTAAGCCTTCTAATAAGATCACATAGGTTTTTCTCTGATACATTCAGTTTTCTACTTTGAAAATATTTGTCTCAACTTTTGTATCTTGTTTTTATAAAGGTGGTGTTATTCTTTGGCTCATCATTTTCTCATTTATTTCAATGTTATCTTGACCTAGGAAATAAATCTATCAAGGGTTTTGCTATGGGTTTATGTTTAAAAATTCTTGATTATGTTACAATTATAGTGAACTATGTATTTTATCAAGCTATAAATTTTTCTCAACTTATTACTAGAACTTGGAAAATCCCCCAAAACTTAGCTTATTGCTTTGAAAACATTTCTATTTGCAAGCTTTGATCATTGCTTTGACATGGTGGATGCTCACTAGGTTTTTCGTGTGTTAGTGTGTGTGTGTATTATGAGTTATTTTATTTAAACCTTCACACCCATATGGATGTGGGGGGAGAGAATTATTTGTCACCTAAAATCCCACATAGGTGTGCAGGTCAAAAGAATAGCAGGGAATTTTTGTATTACAAGTTGAGTTTATCTTGAGAAAATTTATATCAAAATTATAAGGCCAATTAGTAGTAATCAAACCTATAACTATCTATTTTAAATATATTTATATTGGGTTAATTTTAAGGTATGAAAACTTTAACTTTTCTTATGGCCATCCATTACTATATGTGTTTGCATTTGGTTCATGTAGAAGTATGAGAACTATAGTAATTAGTAATAGGAAATATGTAGTTGTATTATGAAATGTGGAAATGTTTACTATGAAAATATCCATATGAATAATTAAATAGCCTATTTGGAATGGAAAGTCATTTTTCACAACTGTAATGAATTTAGGGCAAGTAACATGTTATATTGGGTATTAGTTAATGAATTTTCCTTAGAATATTATACAGATAATTAACCCTTGTGCAAACCCTATTGTAACACATTTTGAAAATAGGATTAAGTCAGTTTTATATTATTATTTATTACTTAGTTATAAGTGTTAAAAGGATGGTAACCATCTTAAAGTCTTGTTAAATTATTACTTATATTGTATCCTTATTATTAGTTATTTAAAAAGAGATAGAGATAGATGGAAATTAGGTTATAAGATTAGCATATCATTATGAACATTTGAGTGAGAGGTTACTCTCACTCACAGGGTCATAATGAGCTAAGTGATAAATATTTAGAGTCTTTTTATGTAAATATTAAGTCATTACAAGTGTATTTTTTTTCAAATAAATCATAATAACATTTAATCCTTAAGCTGATATACATATATATGAATGGGACTCTTTTGTAGTTATGAACTAGTTAATAGAATGGGGTCAGGATTGATTCTAAATTAGACATGTAGGATTATATCTAATAATTATGATCAAATGAATATTGAATATAATATGTAATAAATAACATGGGATTTTAAATAACTTGAAATACTTATTGAATATATTATTACGAGATATTGAAACATGTAACTTATGCATATAGCTAGAATATTCTTAGAAAATTTAGGGGTTCCCTTAAAAATAAGAGTGGCTTTGGGATGTGAATGTGTGTGAATGATTATGACACTAAGTTAGGAACCAATTAAAATTTGGATATGATTTTAAGGTATACATGCATTCAAACTAACACATTTATTTCTATGTATTATCTATATAAAATAATGATTATGAAAACCTTATTTGAATGATGTTGACACTATAGTAGTTTTAGTTATGTAATTTCTATGAGGTATTTTTTTAATATTTATTCATATTATGATTTGAAATATTTTATAGATTTTCCTGCTTGTTAGGGATGATGAGGAATAGGTAGGGATCCTAATGGTGATCACCCATCATTGGATAACAAGAATATAAAATATAAATATGTATAGTAGAGGGTATGGATAAGGTAGACTATAATCCAAATGTGAAATATGATAATACTATAAAAATTATTTGCCCAAAGTAATGTTATAACTAAATGTATTTTTAGTCCATAATATATTATAGTTTTCATGTTTGAATAAATTCATATTAGATAGAGGCATACCTAGAGTCTATATGAATGGTTATGTGTAATAGTGATTGTATTTTTAAATGTGATATACATATGCTTCTAGACACTTGCATCATCATTATCTTCCCCTTCCTAGTGGGGAGGTGTGAAGGAGTGTGATGGTCTATGGTTGGAGGTAAAGCACCTAGATGATGCTCTCCCTCTCTATAGCTAGATTTAAACCTATTGTGATAGATACTCATGTCTACTATTTTAATTTGATGGTCTATTTCATGAAATATATATTGTACTATTATATCATTATACTTAGCATTATCATATTAAAATACTATACACAAGAGTGCACATTTTTATGCATGCACATTTATTATTTATCATATTATATCTTAGGAGTGGCTATAATTAATGAATGTGGACTATATATTATGTTGTGATATTTTTTTATAGAGTTGAATTTTTATTCTTGTAATATTTTTTTGATAGATAATTAAAGGTTAAAAGGGGACCCTCACACATAGTAAATTTTGATCCAAAAAACCTCATTTGCCTCAAAAATTTCCATGAGGGAATGAACACTATAAAACTACCATCACAAGCCCATACCAAAATAAGACCAAGATATGCCTACTACAATTAAACTATACCAACATAAACCATGAAAAAACTAATACATATGATTCAACAGTAGATAAAAAACTCAAAAGCTAACCATACTAATTGAAAGTGAAGATAATAATTTTGAGATATGTTCCCCTTGAAGAGACCTCCTAATTTTCCTATGCTACCCCAAGACCAACTAGGCCACAACTAACACCATGCACTATCAGTCTATCCTATGTCACTACACCTATCACACCTAAGACCACCTTTTCAATAAACTCCAACACACTCTTTGATGCTTAAATAGATTATTCATAACAACCATTACCTCCACATGCTCTAGTTGAATATCCCTGACCAAATCTTGGACAGGGGTTAGTAATCCCCTACCACCCCTAAAGACTTTGGTTAGACGTCGAGATATGTTCCACACCCAAGCCAATGAGTGATGAACATACACCAACCCATTGATGGTATGGGGGAAATCATAAACATGCCATTAATCATATAGATACACCTTCCTAAATGCTTTGGTGCCTTGAAAAGGTCTTGAATTTATTCCATAAAAGCCAAACATTTATCCAAACAATCCTCTAATTTTTTGAACAAAGAGAGTGGTATGATTCCAACTATTTACCTATCTAAAAGTGGGAGATTGACTTGGATTTTTAGAGGGAAGTATATAAGAGATTACACTAACCCTACTTGATATTGAGGCTTAATCAATACTTTTTCCACCATCTTAACAAGTTCCTTAAATTCCATTACTAATAGTAAATTCCTAAGAAAGAGAGATGCCATGTTCAAATTCACCTTCAGCTTGATAACTATTTCTAGGAAAACATATCCCACCATTATTTTGATAGCATCTAAGATTTGACTTGATTGCACCATAAAGACATGTTTAATTCTAACATCACTCACCGAGCCTTCAAAAGACATATCTTGATGCTCCACAACCATCCTCACCAAAGGTTTACTTAGAGAAATTTGCATGAATAAATCCATTACACCAAAAGGATAAGTAATGATCTTATTTATATAGCTAAAAAACTCACAAAATCACCACACACAAGCAATGCAAATGGGAAATAAATGGCAATCATAATCTATGCTTTCTATGAGTCAAACAGTCAATGAGCCCTTAGTCATTAATGCAACATAAATGATTAGAGCTATCAAAATGAAATAATAACTAACTAGCATTTTATCATTCTATTAAAATACTCACATGTTTATCAATTATAAGCAAGGGGGCATAAGCCATGCACCCCAATATTTTGTCACTAACAAAGTCATCACCCTACTTAATACCTGGATTTGCTAGAAAATCTACTTTGGAATTCACTTCACAATAGTAACAATTAGTTTTATAAAATGAAAAAGAGTTTATATTACACCAAGTTTACCATAAAATATTTTTGATGTGTCACACAAATGCATGTCTATTGCATAGTGCTTGTATTAAGACCATATAGTACCATTTAATAATCACTTTAGAAATGCTATATTGAACTACCATATTTATTCACAAGGACATTACTTGATCCTCTGATTCATTTTTATTTCCATCAATTAATATGAAATAAAATTCCAAAATCAAATATCTAACACAATACCATATGATACAACCTACCCCCGATGCTGAAGGGTTTCCTAGTGATGCCCCCTCAAAATTGAGTTTGAAGGCTCTAAGGGGAGGCAAAATCCAAGTTGTGTTGTTCACCTTGTGAACCTTTTTACCAGATAATACTAACCCATTAACAAGGGGATTATTGCTATAATATTATACCAATGTGAATTTAATGACTAAATCAATGAACTATCACACCTTATTACTATAAATGTGTGTTGTTGTGTGATCTTATGGGTTGATACATTGTTGAAAACCTTACAAGGGATTAATTAAATAAATATGTATTTATGGATAACAATTAGGTTTATAAGGATTTATTTATTGCTATCTTTTATTACCTTCAATATTAATTTTTTTTTGAACTAAGTCTTATAATTTACAAGATTACATTGCTAATACATATGCAAATGATAGTTCATTAGACTAACAATAGTTAGTTATATTAGTTGAGAAAAAAATAGTATAATTAATGAATCTAAAATAGTTAACATGTGGTATCAAAGCATATGTTTAAACACTCAAATCTAATGATTCCATGAAAATTAACCTAACTCTCCTTGTTTATAGAAGGAGAATGTGGTGCGTGGAAGAGTAAACACTGAGTGAACATCTACTCAGGATCAATAACTTGATCCCAAATAGATAGAAACTAAGTAAGCTAAAAAACTTGATCAAATCCTCATAGTCTTTAATGAAACATGAAATATAATAGCATCCCTAAAATACGAGGTACATGGGCATGACAAGAAAGAAGAGCAAGAAGAACCTAGGGAAAAAGAGGTAGATCAGGAAGAGCACCAATATCAACATGCTAAAGAGTATAAAGCTATAAGAGTATAAGTGGTTCTAAAGATTACATGTGATATAAATAAGGTGAATCCACTTGATTTTTTTGGAATGGTTTTAGGGGATGGAGCTAAAGGCTAGCTCATGGAAATGGAGAAGTATTTCAAAAATTGAAATTATTCTAAGGTGACTAAAGCCATATGGGGAGCACACCAACTTGTTGGTGAAGAAATAACCCAGTAGGCCAATAAAAATATGGAAATGGGTATTGAATAAAATAAAACCACTTGGGATTAGTTCATTACATTATTCAGAGGAAGGTGGTTGACACAAATTTATTTTGATCAAAAGTTGATAGATTTATAGAATCTGATGTAAGAATTATCAGTGACATAATATTGGGAGTAGTTTACAAAAATTCTCGAGTATGTGCTCCAATATCACAAAGTTGAATGATTTCAGATAATTTTTTTTATCATAGGTTTAATGCCACATATTAATTGTGAGGTGGATGTATATAAACCTAGTTCTATGGATCATGTTTATGAGAAAGTCATTAAGCAAGAGTAGAAGCTCAAATCACTTGTAGAAGTTAGAGATAAGTATCAAAATAAGTTTGGTGGGTCAAAAAATTATTTAAAAAATAATAATTGAAAGTGTAATGAGATTTGGGAATTCCAAAAATATATTCAATAATCAAAATTCTAGGTTTAAAATGATTTAAGGAATAACAAACTAACTAATGGCTTTAAGGAAGGGAACAAAGGAGGTAAACAACTAGAAAGAAAAGGACCACATGGTGGATGTTTCACTTGTGGAGGATATCACTATGAAAAGGAATATAATAAGTGCAAGAAAATAAGTAAATTATATAATCCTTAAAAATTATCCTCATAACAGGAAATCTTCCAATAATAAATTCATGTAGTTGTTGATAATCATCAAGTTGAGTTTCAGGCCTCTCTAATTGAGGTGTTAGGTACTTTGTTTAGACATTCTATTGAAAATTTGATAGATATTGAAGATAATGAATGTTTTATTTATCCTATTATGATAAATAAACTACCTAGTAAAACTTCACATATTGAAAATGTATGGACTATGCAGTATGGAAATCAGTCTAGG
Organism: Torreya grandis; assembly: GCA_037957365.1. Lineage (NCBI taxonomy): Eukaryota > Viridiplantae > Streptophyta > Pinopsida > Cupressales > Taxaceae > Torreya > Torreya grandis. The sequence goes on along the minus strand of JARHVA010001090.1, from coordinate 2,019,941 downwards.
GTCAAAGTAGATAAATGTCTAGTTGAAGCAAAGATGAAATTACCTAATTTCACCACCATTGTAGACCTATTTTTTACTCCACTAGGGTCATATGATATGATATTATGAGTGAATTGGATTTGAAATCATAAGACAAAGGTTTATTACTTCATAAATAAGTCTAAATGCTTAGATGATTTGGGAAATCAAACCCAAATCCAAGGTGAAAAGGAGTTAAAGTTAAGGCAGATTTAAACAATTCAATTAAAGAAGGATAAATAGAAATATTTTCAAGTGTTTATGGTAAAAATAGATGAGGTTCAAGAAAATAAAGATCTTACCTTTAAGGATTTTCCTTTTTTATGGAATTTTTAGGATGTATTTCTAGAAGACCTACTTGGAACACCTCCTAAAAGGGAATTTATTTTCACATTTGATATCATTCTGGGATCGAAGCCCCAATCCAAGGCATCCTAAAAGATTAAAATAATAGAGTTAGTCTAACTGAAAATCCAACTTCATAAGATGTTATCCAAAGGGTTAAGTTCACTGAGTGATTCATTGTGAGGATCACCAATGGTGTTTGTGGAGAAGGACAAGACTCTCTATTTGTGCATAGACTATAGTATGTTGAACAAGGAAACCATCAATAATATGTATCCCTTACCTTGTATTGATTATATTTTAAATTAAATGTGAGGTGCAATGGTATTTTATAATATTGAACTTAGAGAAAGGTACCATAAATTAAGAATCAAGGAGGAAGATATTCCTAAAATTACTTTTAGGATGAGGTATATGCTCTATGAATTCACAATTCTTCTATTTGGGATAACAAATAAACCTGTAGCATTCATGAATATCATAAAAAATGTGTTTAAATATTAATTAAAATAATTTGTGCTTGTCTTCCAAGATGATATTTTGATTTATTCCAAGAGTGAGGAAGAACATGTTGAGCACTTGCATCTAGTTTTGCAATGCTTACAAAAACATAAGCTCTATGGAAAACTATCTAAGTGTGATTTATTTAAAAAAAAGATGCAATACTCAAATAATATATTTTTAGCATAAGGTATATTTTTTGATCTTATAAAGATAAAATCCATCATCAAATGCCCAACACCTAAAAATGTTCACAAGGTGCACAAGTTTATGAGCTTCGTAGGGTTTTATAGGAAATTTGTACCCAAATTTCCCAAAATAGATAACCCAATCACTTCTTTGCAATGGAAAGAAAAATATTTTGTATGGAGTGAAAAATGTGAATAAGCCTTTAAAAACCTAAAGGAGATAATTAATTCTACACCAATATTATGTGTTCCAGATCCTAGTGGTTATTTTTATGTGGTAATAGATGATTCTAAGGATGGCCTAGGTTGGATATTAATGCAAGAATGCTTTATATTATCATATGAGTATAGGAAATTGATTCCTTGTGAGGATAATTATAATCCACATGGTTTTGAGTTGGTATTAATAGTGCATTATTTATAGGTTTGGAGGCATTATTTGTTAGGTAAACCATTTGAGATCAAGACAGATAACCTAGGCTCAAGTATATCTCTACACAACTAAATATGAATGTGTGACAAAGATGATGGTTAGATTTTTTATATGATTATGATTTTGATATCATATATATAAATGGAAAAGAGAATAGGTTTAGTTATGATCATATTAGTAGAAGGTACATAAAAACAATGGATATAATTAGAAATACATTTTGAGATCCTCACTAGGAGATGAATTTTATGATTAGGTCAAGAAAGCTCTGACAAAAAATCCTCAAGACCATAGGTATGAAAGATTTTATTTTGAGAATTATGGGATCTTGAGATTAAATGGGAGAATGTGTGTGCTAGATAGAGAAAACTTGAGAGTTTTATTTCTTAAGGAATTGCATAATGCTTCTGATTCGGGTCATCTAGAAGTAACCAAGATTATGGCTCAGTTAAAATCATTGTACTTCTATAAGGTAATTATGAAAGATACATCTAATTTTATGTCTAAATTTTTAGAATTATAATGAGTAAAATTAGAACACGTACATCATGTTGGTTGTTGTACCCATATGGCATTCTAGAATTGAAGTGACAAGTCATTTGTATGGACTTTTTCTAAGGGTTTCCCATGTTAAGGAATAAACATGATATGATCTTGTTGGAAGTTGATAAACTCACTAAGGTGGTATATTTTATTATTGGTAATTTAATTGATAATGCACAAGTGTTAGTTAAATGGTTTTTCCATGAAATTATAGACACTAAATTTGAATCATATAGTACCTTAGTCTTGTATACTTGGTAAATACCTATCATGACTGCACCTTTTAGTTCTAAGACCTTATCACTGCCAAAGGCTCATGTTCATTATTTTTTGTGCCTAAATTATTTATATATTAGTTTGACTACTATTATTTTTATGATGAGGCCTTATATAGTATGAAAAATGATCTAAACCTAATTATTATCCTTCACAACTAAATTTTAGACATGTACCTATTTTATAGATTTTAGACACTTGCATCCTAGTCAAGTGCCTACATCGATGCAAGTGCCCCTTTCCAAAATAAGTGTCTAGTGCCCAAGAATAATAATTTTTTTAAATGAAACATATCCTTACTGTCATTCGAAGTGATTTAGTATGAGATATTTTCAAAATGGATTGGTATATATATATATATATATATATATATATATATATATATATATATATATATAAAAGATAAACCCTCATTCACTCCTCACTTAGAAAATACCTAGCAAATACCAATAACTCACAAGGAAACTTACCAAGATCACTCAATCAAGAATTCAAGTGAGAAAATATATCGTATTTATCCCTATTTACACATTAGGTGTAAGATCATTATATTCAAAAAGTTTTTAGTACTGAAGGAACATCCCATGAGATATATTTTCCAAATTTCAAGTGAGGTCACTCTATGTAGTTATTTATCACACACTTAATCCTTATACACACATAATCCATAAAATATGGGAGAAATACATAAGTATGAGTCCCTCTTTATATTATTGAATATTTAGGGATTACCTATTAATAAAGGGATCTTTGGGGCAACTCAACACCATGTGCCCACTAACCCATTCCCCCCATAATCATTGTAAGGGTGAAGAATCTAGGGTTTTAATCATTTGAAAAAGAGTGAAAACTTGTGCATGTGATTTGAAAAAAATAAAATAAAGATGATATAAAAACCTAAAGGGTTTAGTTATCACATCCATATCCAATCACTATTTTATATTGGACACTTGCATCCAACTCACACACCAATATCGATGCAACTTTATAAATCCAATGCAAGAGTTTGAAACCATAAAGTATAAAATACCAAAATGTGATGATTGTTACAAAATACTAATCCATTACACTTATATATTATTCAAGTGTGGATATGCATATTAATAATAAACTAGGTAAGTACTCTTGTTTTCAATTTATTAGAATATTAATCAATAGTCATACTTTTTATTTTTGGCATGTCTCAGTATTATAAATTTTAAACATTGTTTATTTTAGTTTAAAAATTAATTGGCATGTTATAGATATATTTATCACCATTTTAATTATTAATTTTTATACTCTTAACCCTATAGTACCCTTGTAACTAAAAAACAATTTAGGGTTAAACATTTGATGAACCCAATCTTTGATCTCAAAACCCTAACATTGACCTAGGTTTTTTGTTTGCTATAATTTGTTTCAAATTTAGACTTTTAATTTTATAAGTAATGAAATATTAATAAAAAAACATGTTTTCAAATGGAATATAAATAAGCATTAGTTATTCATCTTAATAACAACAAGGGCTTAATGGATGTATTTTTTCATGTTATAAAAGATGAAATCAATAAGCATGCTAAGGATAAGTCTTCTTCACCTAATGATGGTGAATCCTTATGTGGTAATAAAAAATTATATACTAATAAAATTACCCTTGAGCACATTACTACTTCATAATTCCAATGGGGGAATATGTTATGTGTTTACACCATTTTTCCCTAAAAAATTCCTACTATTGCTACATCTTCCATGCGAAACATCAACTCTTTAACCCAAACACTAGTTTCAATCCATATATAAATTTAAACTATGGGTAAAACTCCTTTGGTGACTTCTCAAACTTCAAACCTTAGTGATCAAAATGTGTCAGATCTTATCCAAAATCTAAAACTTTTGTAAGCTAATGTTACAAATATTAAACAAAATTCTATGAAGTCATCTTATGCTATTGATTCATAAGAGGTTTTGTATAACCCTCTTGCACTTGAAATATTTTTTCACCCATTTACAACTAGTTTTATTAAACCTAAGTTCAAATTTTATGATGTCAAGGGTGATCCTAAACAACATATTTGATCTTTCTATAAACCATGCCTTGATTATGCCTCCAATGATAAAATTTTAATTAAACTATTTCCAAGGAGCCTCAATGATTATGCTCTAAGGTGGTTCGATGACTTACAATCCAATAAGTAAAATAATTCAAACCTATTATAGATTAATTTTTGGCACTCTTATCTATCAACATTACCAAAAATAAAAAAAAGAACTAATGAACCTATCAATGAATATGCCTTACTTGATACAAGACAATGTTGGATAAAATAACCATTCCCATCGTAGAACAAGAGCCTAAAGACATCTTCAAGCAAAGTTGACTTTACCCATTACATAAATCCATTATTTTTAAAAAGTTCAAATATTTTGATGACTTATGCCATATTATTTGTGATCATGAAATGAAACTTATCTCATTGAAAAAACTTAAGTATGTAGCAAACACACTGACTACATCCAATACCAAGTTTACTATCAAAGAAAGTTATAAGGTGAAACCTATATAAATTAAAAAGGAAACAACTAATACAATTAATTTAGTGTCACAATAACTTAATTGGCTTGTCTGATCCAATTCACTAAGGAAATAATTTTCAAACTTACTAGAGTATCCATCTTTGTTACTTTTGAAGCTTGCAGAGTGTCAACTCATATATCTTCCTCATCCTATAAAGGTTGATATGAGTTAACCTATACCCAAAGGGTATGATTCAAATGCTTATTTTGATTATAACCAAGGCCATAGGAATTATATGAAAAAATATTTTACCTTGAATCATAAGATCCAAGACCTTATTAATGACCAAAAAATTAAATTTGATGATCTTCTAAAGGAATAAGGTTCACAACTTGGTGATCACTAGATAAAAAAATATTTAACATCTCTTTATAAGATAATCATAAGAAGTAAATAAAATTACAAATGGCATATAATGCACATTCTCATTCACCACATTATGGCACTCATTAGATGGGAATATTGGTGTTTATACATGACATACACCTTCCATGATTCATAGACATTTTATTACCTTTGATGATAGTGAGGTTTTGGATGATGACTCAAATCTTCATAATTATTCATTCGAGTATACATTGATCACCAACCTATAAAAAACATTATGATTGATAATGGTATGAGAAAGAATGTTTTCACCATGAAATTTCTTATAAATTTAGGATATACACATGAAGATTTACACCCTTAGACCAAAGTGGTCAGAGCATTTGATGGAACCTCAATTAGGTCCTTGGTGAGATTGACTTACCTTTATAGGTTGGCTTAACTCATGTGGTTACTATATTTTTAGTTATACCATACATGGGAGTCTTTGATATGTTATTGGGATGAAAATGGATACAAACACTCCACATAGTGCCTTATATAGTATATGGACGTGTTAAATAAATTCATGCCAATAAGGTAATTATAGTTTCTAAAATTCCATATGACCATCCAATTGAACAAAATAAGTTTATACCTAGGTAGTTAATTATCAAACCTACTAAGGTTAATCCTTCATGAAAGGGTAAGTAACAGGTAATCCTATTTCCTAATTGGCTAGTATTTAAGAGACCACTACATTAGAGATACATAGTGGAATCCATAGAATCCTCATCTACTACTACACAACACATTCAGTTACCCAGAGAAACAAAACATGTTACTATTTATGCTATTACAAAGAAACCACAAATAATTTAATGATGTGTTCCATGAACCCCCATTCTTTATATTGTTACATCATAAACATAGATTCCTATTATACACACACACAACATCATAGATCATGTAATTATAGATTTTACACCTATACATTAATCTTTGGCAATACCACCAATTTATTACACCAGGTTATAAGTGGGGAGATAACTATGATCATCCCTTGGATGAGATCATAGGATAGTCTTGTCCTTTCAGACATTCCAAAAATACTTAAAAAAAATAAAAAATTCAAAACTCAAAAAATATTCAACATTTTCATGTTTTATTAGTATTGGTTTCATGTTGATAGAAAACATATCATTTCTTTCTATACACACATATGTTTCACACATCTTTTGAAGTGTGATACAGGTATACCTAGGCACATGATCTATCACATAAGGATGTTGGGACTTCCTTTTAATCTCATCATTAGTATATTAGGGGAATCCAATTATTTAATCTCAATATGCATAGGTTACATTATTATATGATCATTTTACATTATCATGTTTGAGCTTATATACTTACACATGACTTTATTCATGCTTATATATTTCAAAGTTTATTTGATATGCTATGTACTCAACATTTTTTTCTAACACATATATCCATGGACTAGTATGATATGATTATGCTAGTTGATTTTTATTCCATTATTTCCTTTTTTATACTTCCTTGATTGTGTCCTTTACTTCCTATTGTCTTACATTATATTGTTTGTTCAAGCATTTGAATGTGCTCTATTACTTATGACCTTCATGCCTATGTTTTCCTATTGTGACATTTGAACATGTTATAATTTTTAAATGTGGACATTTAAACATGTATTTATATGACTTGTAGACATTTGGATAAGTCACATCCCTTTAATTGTACAAAATTTAAAGATGCCACTTATATGTAATCTCCTTGGACCATTGCCTTTTGTTTTACTGTTAAGTGCTCTTGTGTGTGTGCTTGATTATTTATTAAACTTGTACTATTAATCTCTATAAATTTCAATGGTTTACATCATGCATATTAGGAATTGATGTTATTGAATACTATGTAATTAATTTCTATATGTACCTAGACATGCTGTCCATACATAGATCATACAAGTTATCTTATCCTTTGAGGTAAGGTAACTACCATTTTATACTTCCCCTCATGTAAGGGGTTTATATCAATGGGTACATGTCATAGAGGCATGAGTTACACATTTTATTAGTTTTAGATTACAGTGGGGGCATGTTACAAAAACATGTTTACCACACTTACAACACCATTTCTCATATTCTCTAGATTTAGTGGGGACATGTTATGGAAACATGTTCACATTTACACTAGCTATCAAATTCTCCAGATTCAATGGGGGCATGTCATGGGAACATGTATTCCACACTTAAATTTTTTTAAATTGACCAAATTTCATAGTAATATGATTTAGATATACATTTGTGGTAACATTATATATATTGGTACCATTGTTATACCTAGGTTTCATCTTGATACATATATGAGGTGTATATGCCATACAAAAGAGCACCTTAAATTGCAAAATTAAACCATTTTTTTATATTTTAAATACTACTATGGATTATTATCATATCGTTGTCATGATTTTTGTCTATTTAAAAATTAACATAAAATGAATTATTTCTTGGCTGTTTTTTTGGTTTAGGCCTAAATTTTTCAAATTTAAAAAAAATTGGAAATCAATTAATTAATTTTTATTAATTAACTAATTAAATTGAAAATTAAAAGTATGACCAAAATGTATTATTTCCTTGTACTGTGTAAATTTTCTTTAAAGTTCTCATGTCATGTAAAAAACTGTTAATGTTTCCCATAACTGTGCAAAAGTTTCATTAACTTTTTTCAAGCTATGCAAATGATTTTTATTTTTCTCCAAGTTGTGCTAAATTGCCTTGACACTTTTTTCAAGTAATGCAATTTTATTTCCACCTTTGCATGCGGTGTAATTATGAAAGTAATAATTAATAAATTTAATTTAAATAGTTTTTAATTAAATATGAAAATTCACATTTTAAAAAATCAAATTGTGCAATTGTCTTGGTTACTTTCCCAAGTTGTGCAAATGAATTTTGGAACTTCTCCGAATCATGTAAATAGAATCTTCCCTTTCCAATGTTGTGCATGTAATATTTTTCTTCCCTTGACCATGCAATTTACTTTTTATTCTCCCCACTCCATGTAAATGTCATTGGCACTTCCCTGAATCATGAAAAAATAATTTTTTTTCTCTTCTAAACATTTTGAAGCCATTCCACACCATTCAAGTATGAAAAAAATCCAAATTATTTTGTAAACACTCACTTAACACTAGATCAAAAATAATTATCTATGATTTTTCCAAAGGGGAAACACACAACACCATCGCCATTGAGAGTATGAAGTGAAATAAAAAAGAAAGAAGTTTTTTTTTTTGGTTATTGTTATCATTGTGAACAATACAATGAAATGGAAATGGAGGTTTTTGTTTATTTTTCATTCTTTCTTATGAAGAATCCATACTGTCATACAACCAAGGAGTTAAGTGAAAATTATAAAAAAAATGGAAGTAATTTAACTTTGTTTTGCCTATCAGAAATGAACTATATAATGATGAAATAGTGGAAGAAGGTAAAAGGGAGACTAGATAAACAAATTTAAATTGTTTTTACCTATCTAATAAGTGAGTGGTATGCCCGTATGACCATATGGTGTTAGGAAAAGAATACAAATGAAAAAAGGGGAATAAATCAAAACATTTTTGTTTTTTCTTGCATAATAGGTTGTATAGTGACACCATAGCTGGGAGGTAAGAAGTGAATAGTAGAAAGACATCAAAAATTTGTTCTTTGCCTACTTAAAGAGGCCATACAACCCAAAGAGAAGTTTAAAAATTAAAAAACTGATTTGAAATTATTTTTGGTTTTGCCTGTAAGTGAGATGTATGACATAAATTAGGAGAAATAAGGTTTTTAAAACAAAGGAAGAATGAAAAAATTTCATTCTTTCTGATCACCAAAGGAAATTGTACCACCTAGTGAAGATTAGAGAAGTTTAAAAATAAAAAAAACAAAGTAGTTGATCAATTTTAATTTGTTTTTGATACCAAACACTGTACAACCCAAGAGAGAGGAGCAAGGTTATAAATTTGAACATGAAATATATAGGTTTCCCTTTTTCTTATTTTCATTTACCAAAGGAGACCGTATGACCATGTTATGGGGTAAAAAAGATAAATGAAATGAAAAAAAAGTAATTAATTTCTATTTTGTTTGCTTGTGAAACTGTATGGCTATATGGTAAAAAATAAAGGTGATGTAAAAAAGCTTCATTAAAATTATTTTTCCTCTTTCCATGTGGAAGAAGGGTGATTGAATGTGGAAATGAAACTCAACAGATGAAATTAAAAAATCACTAAAGTAAATTTACATAGGTGAAGTTGTGAGTACAATTTCCAACCGATTCTAAATAAAGACAAAGCTAATATGAAGTACTAGTTTTAGGGAGTAAAGCCTCTCTTACCATTAGAATATAATGTGGATAATATTTTAGGTATTGATCTAGGTCAAATTGAATTAGAAAATTTTTTAGGAATAAATGTAGTGCCTAAAACTAAATTTGGTCAAACTATTTTTGATAGTGGATTGACACAAGCTATAACTTTTCCAATTTTAGTGTAATCTCCTAAGTTGGTTTTGGTCATGGCATAAAACTATAGTTCATAAATAATGGAAGTGAGAGATCCACAAGGTGAATTGGTAGCAATATTAACTCTAGATCACATTGATAGTATGTTACATGTTCTAGATAGATAATAATTTGTTTATTTAACTCCTAAGTTTTCTTAATATTTTTGGGATGATAATAATGTCTCATATGTTAAACATGTCAATAATGGATGGTTTATAAAATTAAGGTCCTCTTCTTCATGAATCTCAAAGAATATTGGAATATCTTACTTAAAGAATGAGATAAATGATATAATAAAACTATTGTACAAAAAAGTGGGGAATCCAACAACTAAAAATTCTTAGACATGGATGTATAGGTTAATTTGGATCATTCATAGGAATATGTAATATCTCAATTGGGGACAACTAATTAGTGATACAATCCATAAAAAACTAATGGAAGTAAGAGTCACATCAAAATTTTATATGACTTCATATCTTGTCTACACTGTTGCTAGTCAAAGATATTTTTGATGGATTGCATACAGTGGGTGAATTTAAAAAAATAAAAGTACGATTTTTATCCCTAACTTGCATTGAAATAAAAGAATTGACACTTTAAGAGGGTGAATGATTGTTTCCTTCATTTATTCATTTAGTTGTTCAAGAAATAACTTTTCAATACACAGATATAAGTGGTAGCTACCACAAAAATAGCCAAATGGGTAAATTGGTTCATAAAATTCACAAATTTCAATTATTTGATTATCAGTGGTAGTTAAATTACTCCATACATGCTTCCACAATATGAAAATGATAAGTGGAAATTAATGGAACTAGTGATACAACTTGTTAAAACACAAGTTTTTGACAGGTAGACATATAACATAGGGAAAATTTCTAATTTATATTGGTAGGTACACTTGTCCATCATTAATTAAAGATAAATAATTGAACAATATATGTTTCATTACAATCTCAAAACTTTTGAAAATGTGTTTTCATTTGATGTAAGGGGTTTATTTGAACATAATCTTAGGCCTTCATTTCAACATCTCTCACACTTTGAAGATTATTGGATGGGTTATGATGATGAAAAATGGTTAGAATTAAGGTGTATTCATGGTTTAGTGTGAAATAAATAGTCAAATTTTGTATAAAAAAATACTAAAGTAATTGGTAGATGATGAAGTCACATTGGATCCCATTTTTGAAAAGGAGGGCATTGCAATAAAACCACTATTCGTAGTTCATTGGAATAATAAAGAATCTAATTCCCTTAAAAGTAGAACAAAAGGAGTACTTAAGAGGACTCTTAAGTGGTTAAGGAGTAAAGGAATTGATGTTGGGAATATTGATTTTTGTACACCTCTTGTGAAAGATGAATTTGGTAATTTCTATAAACAACATGTTAAAATAGAGAAAGTAAATGAAGCAAGTCCAAGTAGATATCTCTTGGTGATAGAGGAAACACAAGAAACATAAACTATCCAAAAGCATATTCCATTACGAAGGTTTATTAATCTAAAGATAAAAAGGTCAGGTAAAAATTACCCCTCTTCTCCTAATCCCTCAATTTCCCAATAAGTTCTTATTGATAACTTCTTGTAGTCCCACGAGCTTCTATGAAATGCAACTTAGAAATTCCTTGCTTCTAATGAATATTACTCTCTATATCATTTATTTCCCCATAGAAATAAATCACTCTTATTTATTATTCTCTCTTAAATCTTAAAATGCATGTTATTTCCTCTCTAATAACTCTAATTGATGTAATTAATAAACAAAATCAAGGATAAATGTATTTTCAAGTTGTCACAATTGAAAGAACACCTTATTCCACCCTATAAATGTTGTCCCCACAAATATAAATTTTTTTTACACCTTAATCAAGAACAAAAATGTTAGATTAGTTGTCCATAGTGGTAAATAAAATAAGAAAAAATGTGTAACTTGAAGAGATTGATTTTGGGACTCTAACAATTCCAATTCCTTTTTCAAAAAGATCAAGGAAAGCAAGAACCATCTCATGAATGATTACAAATGAAAGAGGAGAAAAATATGCATAGGTAATAATTCTTATAATTGAGAAAGATAAATCAAATCTCAAATTTGATAAATATCAAGTATTAAGAGTTAATTTAGGGAAATATACCAAAAGAGGGGTGAAGGAAGAAATGTAACTAGCAATTGGCATCATTTTTGAGAAAATGGATAAAGATAAAGCAAGGAAAGATGAATTAAAAGAAAAAGTGGAGTAATTGAATTTAGTAACACAAAGGTTTATTATAATAGTTATGTTGGAATCATAATTACTGAGAGGGGGGGGGAACTAGTCCTCAAAACATTCATTCAATTCTATTTAACATTCATGAGCCATTCTTACAAACATATAAATTAAGCAAGCATAAGCAACTATCCATATAAGCATGAAACACAAGAATACATCACATATGTGGGAAACCCTCAAGGTGAAGAAAACCCATTGATATTTATAAATAGACTACAATCATATAAGACAAAAAATAAATTTAGTGAAGTACTTACTCCATATGGAACACCAACCCCAACTAGCCAATCATCCACTTGACTAGGCTTTAAAAAGCACCTACTTGTAAGGAAGAACCAACCCCATAGATGACTTATCACAAATTAAGACGCATAATTTATTTTATGAAATTTATGAAAATATTTTTATAAACCAATAGATGATGACCACCTCTTCAGCTCTTCACACTATTATCCCTCTTAAACTAACTTTTAGGCCTCTTCGCTCAACTAGGTCTCTTCAAGACTTATTAGGTCTTATGAATTTGATATTCACATTAAAAAATACTATTATATATTAATTATAGTCATTATAATTTATTATTATGGTATATAATAACTTATTCCACTCAAGGATCTTTTATCTCATTCGCTCCTTTATCCAATAACTAACACTCCAATTAGGCCTAAAAGGCCTTGTTTTTATACAAGCCTCTTGCTCATACACACCTTGGTTAGACACACACATAATTGTAAAATTATATTTTAAAAATAATATGACTTAGGACATGTTAAAAATAATAATCAATAATGATATTTAGGTTAGTCACAACTCAATAGGCTACATTCCTTCTTTCGGTCTCATGGAGACCTATTAAGCCTTCTTAGACACATGTTACACTTTGCATTCCTTGAAACACTTTAAAACTCCAAAAATGATATTAAAATATCATATAAAAATAAAATAGACCCCCAATAATGTATTCTAGGCTTGATAATACATTTTACAACAAATCACTACTTGAAACCCCTCTTTAGTACTCAATACTATTAGGCCTGTGTACACCAAAAAATCTACCTTTCAATAATGAATCTCAAAATTACTTAAGACACTAAAAAATTATTAATAAAAAACATAAATATAATATTAATTACCCTAATGTCATTAAAATATTATTAAAACACTTCAACTCAAGGGAAAAAGGCTTAAACTCATCTCTTTAGTATGCTCACTTAGAACCACTAGAACTATCAAAAAATAGTCAAGAAACTACTTGACATACAACACATAAAAGGACACTTTATAAGATTATAAATAAATTAATAAACTTATATAATATATTTATAACAACCTCAATAAAAAAACGCATAATCTCTTATGGTAAACATTAGTCTTGCAGACCAACCTCCTGACCTTATCTCACATAGTCTTGCTTGAACCAGATAAGTCATTTTGGCTTCAAATTTTCAACCTATTACAATAACTTCAAATATTTTAAAAATAATTAAAATTAATTTCAGTAAAAAAAAACAACACCATATGAATTAGACACTTCAACTCAGGGAATAGAGCCTCAAACTCATCATTGTAACTTGCTTACTCAAAACTACCAAGACTGTCAAAAACACAGTCATGAAACATTGACCTTCAACACCTGTATGAAAAATTTAAAAGACTAATTATTAATTAAAATTATAATTATATACATTTAAAACACATTAAAATATAAACATCATATGGTCTAGTGGAAACTATTGGTCTTATAGACCAATTTGTTGACCTCACTACACACAAACCTATTTGAGCCAGACACACCATTTTGGATTCATTAATTTCACCAATATAACTATATTAAAATATTTATATAAAGAATTAATAGGACATAAAATTTATAAAAAACATTTTCATGTAATTTGATCTATCATTTTACCCTAAAAACACACTAAAAACCAACTTCTTACACTACTTGGGTTTTGCAATGTTTGCACCATTAGGCCTGTTAGCGACTGGCCTAATTGGATCACCATCTTAGAGAATTTAAGGAATAAAAAAATAAAATAAAATACAATGGAAATAAAATAAAATTCTCTACCTTCTCCATCTAATCATTTTCAAACTTTGTACAATACAAATTTTGATAGCTACAATATCTTATTCAAAAATAAGCCTATAACTTAACATTTTCTCTCTCCTCTTTCTAAACAATACCACTTGGAGGTAATTTGGAGATTAAAATATAATATAAAATATATTATCTAAGCATAAAAATCCATTTTGGTCAATTTTTATCAATATATTCAACATTGTGTCCTTATTAGGGTTTCAAGAGGGTTTAAACCTATTTCCACTCTTAATAATCATTCATATAGCATAACCCCTTAATACAAAAAATAATGAATATAATTTTGAGATAGGAACCTTACCCATATAAAATTAATATAATGTTCCCATGCAAAGGTTTTTCAAGCTAATGAGCACAGTAAAATCCTTCTCTGGTTGAGAACCCTTCATTTTGAGCACTTGAGAGACCTTTAAACAACTTTTCATGCCTTGTCCTTCAAACTAAAACCTCAAATTGCATGAAAAAAATTGAAAAAATATACACCACCTTTTAAAATTATTAAATAATCTCAAATACCTTGAAATATTATCAATATCCCTCATTAGGTCACACATTGTCTCTTTTATCTCTAGACCTTGACTTGTAAACCACATTTGGCCTTAAAATTGACCTTCATGCCTATTTACATGCAATCAACACCTCATTTTCATGATAAATATCTCAATATAATTCCATTAAACCTATCTCATGATTAAATAGTACCATACAACCTTCACATGCCTTGAAAATAAATCATTATACCTTATTAGGCCAGGTAGGGTCCAAGAGAGGTTTAGATGTAGACGTAGACTAAAGGTCCTACCTGTGTAGGATCACCCTAAAACTATAGTGAGTATTCCAATACATCAAATACATAATCAAATAACCTCATACAACCACTAATGCCTATATGCGCTCATCTCACCAAGCCACTATACTCATAACTTTTCACAAGGTCTCTTCATTCCATGATTGGGCTTAGGCTACATAAGAACTTGATGCCTTGACCTATTCCTTCCATGTTTTAACCTAAAAAAACATCAACCAAGTATATATAAGACATTACACCTCACTTATATCATAACACCATTCTCTTTATGATGCAAACAATCTTCCATAGCCTCATACATACCTAAAACCATATGATTAAACATTATATGATTTGATATCTCTATTCCATGCACTTAAACATCTTTGACACCTTGAATTGTGCCTTCATAAAACTATAAGACATTAGTTTAATTAAAATTATCTCTTGAATTAAAATTCTCTCTTACCTTAAAATACATATTGTCACATGGATTCCTTGT
The DNA here is from genome assembly GCA_037957365.1 of Torreya grandis. Classification (NCBI taxonomy): domain Eukaryota; kingdom Viridiplantae; phylum Streptophyta; class Pinopsida; order Cupressales; family Taxaceae; genus Torreya; species Torreya grandis. The sequence goes on along the minus strand of JARHVA010001090.1, from coordinate 2,004,544 downwards.
TACATTAAGCTCACAAGCTCATACCTCAAAGATCATTCATCATGCATCTTCACCAAACGTACCTTGACATCAATGACATCAACTTTTACATCAATGACAACACTTATAAACAAAATACCCCTTTGTCATTGATGCTAAACATACTATAACCTGATCATTCTCATCTCCCCATTCTGGTCTTTCCCCCCCTTTGACATTAATAACAAAGGGTCTTCCACAAATTACCATCTAATCTATTGATGATTCTCCTCACAGACACTAGATGACAACCACTCTTAGAAACTGATTATTCTATAAAAAAGATACATATTCCTTTGGTATTCATTCTCCCAAAATTAGATCTTTTCTCAAATGATCACACCTACAAAAAAATCTCAACACACAAAATATGAAGTAGTACAGGAACATGCTCCCCCTTACTCCATGCATACCTCTATTATGATATCAAAGGAAACCACTCTCTTGACAAAGAAATTAATTTCCTTCCTTGACATGACTGAAGATGACCAAACTCTTGATAACTCACTAAACTATCACACTCTTGACACCAATTGAAAAATTAGGGACTTCCCCTTTTGTCTTCATAGTTTGCACACCATATGAATCAATAGAACTCACTGACCATCCTCAACTACATCTCATATATCAATTGGATAATTTTTTAACTTAGAATCCTAATGTCAACCTTAGATCTCTCACCATGTTGCCTACTAACTTCAAACCTTGTAACACAAACAACTTGGAATCCTCTCAAGATGAATTCTTCTTTGACTAAAACCTCATGCTTATATAGATGATGAGTATCTCTATGAAGCTTAATGGAGTCACCCATTTTTATAGGGAACTAAAAGACCATGAACTTAGGAGATTCCTAGATATCTAATCCATTATTCTTATCCATCTTACAATCATGAGTTGAGAGTCCCTCTTTAGAATCCACTTAGGCTTGACTTTAGCATATGACTCATCCACCTTATCATCCTTATTATTATCTTTGAATATCTTGTCAATATATGAAAATAACACATGTTCTTGACATTATTTCACATCTGATCATTGCTCTACCTTAGCAAAATATCCATTTTGACTAGTATACTGATCACGACTCACGTTGATTGTCTTTGGTTTCCATACAAATGTTTGAACCTTATCATGCACTCTGGGAGCTCCATATACCTTGTTATGTATTGAGATCCTTTTAAATTTATTAGGACATAATATTGTAATGTGTTACAAATTATTAAAACTATAATAAATAAAATTACTATTCTTATCTCTTGACTTATCACTCCTTATCCCATGGTCACATGACAACTCATCCCTTGAGACCATTCTATAATCACTTGCTTTATGACCAAAGATATGACAAGTACAATAAAAACCATTGAAATAATTGGAATACCTCATTACATTGGGATACCTAATTGGTCTCTTCATGTTGACTTTTATGTTGGTGCTCTTAACTTTTTCTAGATTCTCACACTTTTTCTCAAACTTGCTCATCTTATAATGAACTACTCATGATCAACCTTCAAAGAATCTAGCTTTACCTTAAACTAATCATAATCAACTTATTTTGATTTTAAATTTTTATTAACACCTTCTAACTAATTCTTGAGATCCTTGATGATATTCTCATCCTTTTTAGCTTCTTTGACCTATTCACTCTTCAAGGTACATATCTGTTCCTTAAGACCCTTGACCATAGGTATCAACTCATGCTTCCTCTTTTTTTTGTGCTTAAAATAATCTAGGGAACTTATGAGCTTAGATTTAAGATATAATTCAAATTATACTTCTTTATTGTCATAATATACTTCTTCATCATACATGTTGTCTTCTTCCTTGGAGCAACCTACTTCTTTAGCCAAGAATAGAACTCTATTACCAACTTGATCAACATAGTCATCATCATCAAAAAAATTATTATCACTTACCTTAGATGACTTATTCTTGCCTTAAAACTTATTAAACATATCTCTTACATCCTTATCTTGTGAAATGAATTGATATTCATTGCTATCATGATAAACATTGCCATCATCACAATCCATGATTGTGATTCTAGGATCTCTTTTAGGCTATTAGGCCTAATTAAAAGGACATAATTTGATACCAATTTTTGGAATAATAATAAATGAGAGGGGGGGTGAATTAGTCTTAAAAACATTCATTGAATTCCACTTAACATTCATGATCCATTCATACAAACATATTGATTAAGCAAGCATAAACAACTATCCACATAAGCATGAAACACAAGAATACATCATGTATGTGGGAAAATATCAAGGGGAATAAAACCAATTTATATATTCAAATAAAATAAAATAATATAATATAAAAATGAATTTATTGAAGTACCAACTCCACATGGAGCACTAACCCCAACTAGCCAAGCATCCACTGGACTAGGCTTTAACAAACACGTACTTGCAAGGAGGCAACCCCATAGATGAATAAAAAACAACTCAACCACATAATTGATTTTGTCACCTTAAAAAAACTATGTTTCTCAGCCAATATATGATGACCATCTCTTCATCTCTTCACACTCTTATCCCTCTCAAACTAACTTTTAGGCCTTTTCACTCAACTAGGTCTCTTCAAGACTTATTAGGTATTAAAATTTGATATTCATATTCAGACCTCCTATTAGATATTCATGAGTAGTAATTATAATTTATTTATATGGTATATAATAACTTATTCCACTTAAGGATATTCTATCTCATTTGCTCCTCTATCCAATAACTAACACTCTAATTAGGCCTAAAAGGCCTTATTCTTATACAACCCTATTGCTCATACACACCTTGGTCAGCTACACACACTTTTCCACTTATATTTTACAAATATTAGGACTTAAGCCACATTATAACAATAATCAATCATAATATTTAGTTTGGTCACAACTCAATAGGTTATATTCCTTCTTTAGGTCTCAAAGAGACCTATTAAGGCTTCTTAGACACACATTACACTTTACCTTCCTTAGAATACTTTAAAAATAAAAAAATGAAATTAAAATATAATATAAAAATGAAATATACCCCAACTAATTTATTATATTCTCAACAAGATATTTTACAACAAATCACTACTTGAAACCCCTCATTAATACTCGATCCTATTAGACTTGTGTACACCAAAAGATCTACCTTTCAATACTAAAGCTCAAACTTAATTAAGACACAAAAAAATGATCAATAAAACACATAAATATAATATTAATTACCTTAGGGTCATCACCATATTATTGAAATACTTCAAATCAAGGTAAAAAGGATTAAACTCATATCTTTAGTATGCTCACTCAGAACTACCAGAACTATCAAAAAGTAGTCAAGAAACTACTTGAAATCCAACACCTAAAAGGAAAATTTAAATTATTATAATTACTTAAAAAAAATATTGTAACATATTTAGAACAAACTCAATCACAAAAACCATAATCTTTTATAGCAAATATTGGTCTTGAGAACCAATCTCTTGACCTTATCTCAAATAGTCTTGCTTGAACCAGACCAGTCATTTTGGATTCAAAATTTTAACATATTACACATACTTAAAAGATTTTAAAAATCATTAAAAATAATTTAAATTCATAAAAAAAAAACCATATGAATTAGACACTTCAACTCAGGGCATAGAGCCTCAAACTCATCACTGTAACTTGCTTACTTAGAACTGCCAAGACTATCAAAAACATAGTCATGAAACATTGAATTTAAACACCTATATGACCAATTTAAGAAACTAATTATGTATGGAAATTATCCTAATATAAATTCATAACATCTTAAAATATAAACATCATATGGTCTATTGGCAACTATTGGTCTTATAGACCAATTTTTTGACCTTACTACACACATACCTCACTGAGCCAGACAAGCCATTTTGGATTAATAATTTTCATGACTATATATATATATTAAAATATTTAATATAAAATCAAATTACCAAAAAAAATATTCATGCAATTTGATCCATAATTCTACCTTGAAAACACACTAAAAACCAACTTCTCACATTGCTTGGGTTTTGTATTGTTTGCACCATTGGGCCTATTAATGAAAAACATATTTGGATCATCAAATTAGATCACTTAAGGAATATAAAAAATACATAAACCACCATTTAAATTAAATACAATTCTCTACCTTCTCCATCCAATCATTTGTAAATTTTGTCTAATATAACTTTTGACAGCTATAGTAACTTCTTAAAAAACAAGGTTATAAGTCAACAATTTCTCTCTCCTCTATAACCAATACCACATAGAGGTACTTGGGAGAACTCAATAAAATATAAAACATCTTACCTAATCATACCAATCCATTTATGTCACTTTTGATCAACATCTTTAACATCAAGTCCTTATTAGGGTTCTAAGAGGGTTTAAACCTATTTCCACTCTTAACGATCATTCATAAAGGATAAACCCTAAATATAAAATATAATACCTATAATTTTGAGCTAGGACCCTTAAAAATATACCATTAATATATTATGTTACCATTCAAAGGTTTTATGAGCTAATGATCTCAAGAAAATCCTTCTCAAGTTGAGAACCTTTCATTCTGAGCACTCAAGAGACCTCCAAACAACTTTTCATGCCTTATCCTTCAAACTAGAACCTCAAAATGCATGAACAGACTTTAAAAAACATACCTCACATATTAAAATTCTTAAATAGGCTAAAAAAACTTGAAATATGATCATGGCCCCTCATTAGGTGATACTCTCTCTCTTTGCTCTCTAGACCTTGACCTGCAAACCACATTAAGCCTTAAAACTAACTTTTATGCATGTTTTCATGGACTCAACACCTCATGTCATGATAAAAATATCACTCTCATGCTTAAAAAATTACATACATCCTTTGCATGACTTGATAATAGATCATAATACCTTATTAGGCTAGGTAGGGTCCAAGAGAGGTTTAGATATAGACCTAGACTAAAGATCCTACCCTTTTAGGCTCACCATAAAACTATCACGAGTGTTATAATACCTGACATACATGATTAAACAACCTCATACAACCAATCATGCCTATATTCACTTATATCACTCAGATACCATGTTCATACCTTCTCATAAGGTCTCTTCATGCTCTGACTTAGGCTAATTAAGCACTTGATGCCTTGACCTGTTCCTTCCATTTCATAATCTCAACAAAAATTCAACAAAGAAGATATAATATATTTCACATAACTTATACCACTACACCTTTATCTTTCTAATAACAACAATCTTCCATAACCTTATACATACCTAAATCCTTATGTCCAAACATCATATGACTTGACATCTCTCTTCCATGCACCTGAGCACCTTTGGCACCTTAACCTATGCCTTCATGCAATAATAGGACATTAGTTTCCTTCAAATTATCTCTTGCTTTCAAATTCTCTTTTGACTTCAAATGCATCTTATCGCATGGCTTCTTTGTCACATCAAACTCACAAGCTCCTACCTCAAAGACCACTCATCATACATCTTCACCAAATGCACCTTGACATCATTGACATCAACCTTGACATCAATGACAACACTTCTCAACATGTTCATCTAATATTTGTTTTGTCAAGTATTCATGCTGAAACACTAGAGAAAGTAAAAATAAATAGGACAAATGGGTAATGCAATAAAATATTGGATTGAGAAGATCACTAATTAGGAAGTTTCAACAATTCTTGCAGTAACGATAATGTTTTCTAGAGTCTAGTTAGAATGTGAAAAATTATATAAAGGAAATACATAACTATGAAGAGTTCATTTATAAATTTATTGTATTCTCAAAATTTCCCTCTCATAATATTATTTATGGAGTCATCAAATGAGAAGTTATTTAAAAAATTGAGTTCCTTTAGGCCACAAAATTCAAAATTAAATCACTTCAAGAATGTGTCAATAAGTTCAATAGTGCAAGGTCACCTGGGAGTGACATAATGATTGAAATTAATGCATAAATAAAAAATTCAAGATGTATTTTTATCAATGACAAGGATCAAAATGGAAGTCCTATTTTAGTAGAAGTTATGGTTGAAGAATTAAAAAATCATATTTAGGAAGTTGTGAATCCCATGTCTTCATTTGATCATGAAATACTTCATCAATTGGCTAAATATCAAGTCAATGCATATAATCTTGATTTGATGATAAATAGACTTTAAAATAAGTGATAGGAAATAAGAGAGTTGAACTACTCAATAAATATTGCATACAATTATACAGATGGTCTTGACAAAGATTTGATAATGGTATTTTTTGAGAGATTTGAAAAATTTCTAAATTAAAAGGAATTATCAACAAAAAAATAAAATGATTGAAGTCATTCTTAGGATTCCAAAGCTTTCTTCTCATAGTTATTTTTATAACTAACTTGCATTATCACATTATATTTCCCCTTGCAAATGTATATTGTTACTTTTACAAATTGTGTCTTTTGTAATTTTTCCAACTTGATTTTTCAAGTTGTGCAAATTGATAATATACCTTTGCAAGTAGTATAAAAACACCAAGACACTTATTCAAATAGTGTCAAGTTCTCAACACACTTTTACACCCTTTCAAGATGTAATTTGTTAGTGATGTTTTTATAACTTTATAAAAAGGTAAAAAGGGTGGTTATGCACCATAACCACCTAATTTAGCCTATAAATACAAGCTAAACACTTATAATACAAGTTATAAATAGTGAAAACTTTGAGCAAAGATTTTTTGTAAAGGGATATTGAATTTTCTAATCCATGAAGATTAATACAAAGAGGTTCTTCTAAACTTTGTGTTATTGATTCCTTTTGAATTACATATATATGCTTAATTCAATGTATTTGATCCTCATTTATGAATTGCTATTTATATTATATTTTAATTGTTAAGGCCAAAAAACTAGGCTACAATTTTTTTTCTCAGATTATAATCAATATTTTGATAATAAGTGAAATCTTAGTGGGAATAGAAGTAATATTTTTATCATTTTTATGAGAAAATACAAAATGTTCTTTATTTTTGTTATCAGTGCTAGGTATCTTTTCAGTGTATGTTTCATATTCTCAAGAATATGAATATGTATTTTCAACCCATTGAATGAGAGAGATTTCCCCTTTTGACATCAATTTCTACTTTGACACCTTTGTCAAGTCTCAATGTTTAACTTGATAAATCTGTTGTCTAAAACATTCCTTCTCTCTTTCTCTCTAAGTATTCCTTGTTAAAAAATTATTTTTGTACTTTAAAATTAAAAGTAAAACCCCATTTACACCTTTTTATTTGTAAATATTCCATTTTTAGTATTTTTTTTGGTTTTCAATAAAGGTAGCTCCATCTTCTAATTGGAGAGCGACTTTGTTCCCTACATCGCTGACGTAAATGTGATAATTTTTCCCCTAATAAATTTTCATGCCAACACTGTGGGGCTCATATTTATAACTTTCATGCTACCCACATTGTTATTTTGGTCCATATAACTTTGCCATCATCTTAAGGATGACTCTACCAACCTGACCTAAGCTCAAAATAATAAACTTAAAGAGATATTGTGTCAAATATTAGTAATATTTTATAGGATTTTGATTAGGTTTTGTAATTTATTTCTAAATTATCCTAGCCATTTTGAATCAAGAAATTGATCACACAGAAAGATTGAAAGAATTCAAGAATGTAGAAGAACTCATAAAACTTGTTAAATACTCATAACTAGTAAAGTGTCACATGAGAATTTTAGGATCTCGTAATCTTAATAATCAATCTAGTTTGAATTGGGATGAAACTTTGGAAGAATATCTATCTTCAAGCCTTTAATTGTTTGATTTTCACAATAAAACAAGTGACACTCAATTTAATACAATTAAAACATAATTGAATATAGAAGAAATATGTGCTACTATTGCCTAGAGTAATTTTGAAATAAATTCAGGGATTCAAGATAGAAGACAAGTGAGGAAAATTGCTCCCATAGTTGTGATAAATAAAATCATTAGAAAAAACTTGTCTCATGACAATTCAAGAAGTGTAGGCCCCATTTCTTCATCATAATATCAACTAGATAACTTAGACTCAAGAAGATATTTCATAATATTTGAGAGAGTTTGCTTGGGATAATAGAACTAGTTCAACACATTTTCATAGAGCTATTAAAATTATAGAAGAAGAAGACTAAGTTATTTTGGAACAAAAAGTAGAGCACTAGTTGTGTTATGAGCACAACAAAGAAGGCCAACTCATAGAGCTCTTCAACTTCAACCTGCACCTCAATGCCAATAATTTTCTCTCAAGTAAGTCTAAAGGTGAAATTGACCCATTTTATCAATTGTAATAGTTTTTTGGTTTTAGTATAAATTTTAAACATGAAATTATAATTAGGTGAATAATAAGTCTTCCATCAACTCTCAAGAAAGACAAACAGCTTCAGGGTGGAACAATATTAGCTCAATCACTTATTTTATTTACAATTGTCCTTCCCCTATAGGCAGTTTCCCCAACCATGGTAGTACCATGAGGAAACACTATTGGCCCTTTGGATTTAGTGTAGTTGCATTACCTCTTAAAAGGATCAAGAAATTATGATCATAGTAATCCAAGAGGGGAGTTAGTCAAGTGTTGGAATGACAAAATATCAATAAAAAATACACTAAAAAGTCTAAAACCTCAAGCCTAGACACTCAAGAAGCAAGAGAAAAATACAAATAACTAACAATGGAAGATAAAATAAACATTTTTTACCTTCCTTGAGAGAAAGAGTTGCATATTGGTCATGGAGGAATGTGCTTGATCATGTGCTCAAAGAGCCTTTCACAATGGTGTTCCTTGTATAATCTCTCCTTGTCACCTTGGCAATGTTGGGATTGGATTTAGCTTTGGCTTCGATTTGATGTAGTAATTTATCAATATTTGTGCATTATCACGTTATAAGAATGCTTTATATCTCAATAATTAAACATTATAAATTTATCTTGAGAGCTTGTTTTATAATGGTCTTGGCCTTCTATTTATAGCCTTTTAGACTAAATCTAACCCAAGTGCAGTTAGGTTTAGTTTAACCCTTATTGATTTAAGGAGGAGATAATAAATTAATATTTAGGATAGAGATCCCATTTATTAATCATGGCTCTCCGTTTCTGAATTTAAGCCTTTAAAGGTGATATTTTCAATTCCTTGATTTTGAGGATGATGACATCATCAAGACCTTAGTTTTATTGGAATTTCCTTTTTACAAAATTAATTTTCACTAATTTCACATGGAAATTACACTTAAGAATTTAATTTGATTTTCTTAGTTAATTCATTTTGCTTAGCATTTTTTCACTTTAAGAGTTGTTTAAGTGCCCCACTTAATGGGTCTAAAGGCTAAACTATCAATTTTCTAGGTCACAAGTTGACTAGAGATAAATATGTAAGAGGTTATTATTACACACATGATAATACCTCAAATAGGGATGCCACAACATGATTTTGAGCAATAATTTTCAATGTATAGATGAAATTGGTACATTTAATGATTTCTAGGCTTAATTTGCACTATTTGGTAGAAATCAATCTAAATTCTAGTTGAAGGATAGTTGTGGCCAAAATAAGGTGTCTATAGTTTTCCCCTATTTGGGAAGGCATTACAAGACATAAGCACATTAACGTCTTCTCAAATAATGAATTTTTTTTTAATGCCTTGGCTAAGAATAAAATTTCATGCAATGATGGAGTGATGTTCCAAACAAATATTGGGAGGCCTGTGATGCCCCCTTGAGGGAGTGGTTGATACATATGATTGATGGATGGTCCCTCAAAAATAAGTAAGAAGAAGAATGAAATTAACCCATGGGTAAGATTAATCCAATTAAGATAATGCTTATATACATTAATTTAAAAGTACTAAATTTCCCAAAGGCATTTATAATCAATAACAGAGGTTGAGACACTAATTTTCCCAAAGTTAGTTATAATTAGTGGCACATGTATGTGTTCCAGTAGGGAAGATGGGTCAAAATAATTATTTACCTAAAGGCAGTTATAACCATTTGGATGACGTAGATTGAATCATGATTTTTGGTTGTGCCCTAGTAGGGAAGAATGACAAGCATAACTCAAGGATATAACTTATTACACATATTAAAGATGAGCAAACACAAATGTAGATGTGATGGTCTAATTACTAAAGAATCCATAATCAACCAGACATATGAGGATGTGAAAAGTGATGAAAGAAATGATTGGAAGAAAAAAGGTGGACAAGCTAAACCGAGATATGTCATGTATCCAAGTACTGCCTACATAGTCCAAATAGACCTTAGGCCAATGTAGTTGACCCATAATCTTTAGAAAATGGAACTAAGAATATAATATAAGAATACAAATTGATCAATGTGAATGATTTGATTGTACCTACCAATGTATAGATGCTCATGTTTATTTGCATTGATACAAATAAAATGGTCAGTGGGTTGATTTGATCAAGGAACATGGGAGGATTTGCCAAAGTGAAAAAGGATAAGTTTTTGTGGCACTGTTGATTTAATCACCACTAAATTTATTTTTCTTGTAGCACATTAAAGTATGCATCATGATATAAAACACCATGATGACCTAGATATAATGTGCATACAGATTAACTCTTGATCTAATAAACAATTCAAAATAATGCACCAATGATAAAAACCATGATGAAAATATTGACATATGAATATGGATGGACTTAATAATAATGCATAAGGAATCACCCAATGGACACATATACATTGAGTCAAGGCAAAATAATGAAAGAAAATAAATAGGCAAACAAATTAATAAACAACTAGGAAAACACATACAAAGATAAAAAAAGCAACAAAAAGTATCTTGTTGTCAAAAAAATCAATACCTACTTGTGAAGTCTCAATGGAATGATAAATAGATGGTTTTCCCAATCAAGGATATACACAAGGGAATAACATGTAGGGATAAGATATCCTGATATAGGCTGTATACTTTGGTTTGGACCAATAGGCTAAAAGTTATGAGCTTGGCCTAAAAGTGTGAATTGGACAATTTTGCTAAGCAAAAATATATGTAAAGGGAAGGTTATACTGCCAATGGTTATGTAATGGATTGGAACCAATAATGGATTTTTCCCTAGTAAGGTAGATCAAGGATGGGTGACTAGGTTTATATAAGATAAATGTTATTAGATTTTTTGGGGCTTTATATCTCTCTAGGATATTGTAAGCCAATTTTTATATTTTTTAGGATTTTGAATTTTTTTTAAATGTTTCTAAAATTTTAGGGGTATATTAAGTCATTAGATATTGACAATATACCACTCACAAAATGGTGAGAGCATTGGCTCATGTTGCTAGAAAAATATGAGAGAGTTGGACAAACCTATAAGAAGGAATGATCCAAGAGAATGGTGAATGAAATCAATCACCAAGAATGGCTGAGCTAACTCCAAATGCACTAGGAAATTGGATGCCACCTACATAGTCCCCATATACATAAGGTCTAACATGGAATTTAGTCCAAATGTAGTTTTCCCAAGAATAGGATGAAATACTATCAAAAAATGCACTAGGAAAATGGAAATGGTCATGATGAAAGCCATGAGAACACTTCACTTAGGAGATGTACATCCTTAGTTGCACATATACAATCTAAATAGCCTAACATATAACCATGTTTTTAAAATTTTCCTCGACATCTCAATTTAATCGAGAACCATGAGATATAAAATGGTATAACTATTAAAATGATGAGTGTTGCTTAGGGTGTCTATAATGAATCTATTTAAAATACATAATACACACAATGATGAATTACAAAATGATTAAAATGTTTACTAAAACTACTCACAAAATGGTGAGGGCATTGGAAAAGGGGTGACCAAGCTAACCTCAATGTAAATTAAGTACTGCTTACATAGTCCCAGAGGACCTCAAGTCAATGTAGTTCAAAGGTATGCCAAGGTAAAAAAGGGTGGTAAGGCAAGGCAAAGGGAAAGGAAAGACACATATAAAGGTATGAAATAATGGTAACATAAATGGAAAATGGAAAAGGCAAGGTAAATGGTAAGATAAGGTAAATGTCAAGTTAAGGAGAATAGAAAGGTAAGATAAATAGTTTTATTGTTCGTATGGATGTGGAGATGCTCATCCTGATTAACATATGATACAACTAGAATAGTCAATTATGTAAATTTATATCCCACACCCCTTTTGAATGACTACTATGTCAAGAACCTACCACTGATTTGAAATTCAATAATGCTAGTGTGATATTTATTGGTCATTGGTTTTGTTTCCTCCAAACTTCAAGACAACATGTATTCATAGCCTCTATAAAAGAAAGGATAGCCAAGGATGGTAAATAAGGTAAATATTTGTTTAAAGGTCTGATTTGGCAATGGATAAATGGATCATAATGGAATGTATAATGGCTGGGTAACTAATGAAGATCAAGATTTTTAGGCACACACAATGTTATTAATTCCATATTCAACATAATTTTGGTTGTGGTGGGGTCAAAGACTTGTAAATATGATCTCAATATGACCTCTAGATTTTTTTGTTGTTTAGGACTAAAAGATGCTACCATCTGATTATGATGTAGATCAGAAGCTATACTAATGTTATCTTTAATAATGTCTTCATCAAAAATTGAATAACCATTATGTTCAGCTATTGGTACCTTGAAGAGGTTTTCACCAATAAAGTTGTCTAGATTATCCCATAGTGTCTCCTAGAATGTTTCACTAAGGAACATTGACTTTTGACTTTAATTGTATTTTATCACCTCAAACAAGTTTTCACTAGAACATGCTAAGTTTGGACTTTGATTTCCCCCTAGTGACTTTGAAAAGGTTTCACTAAGAGATTGTTTTTCTTTTACATGAATGTGGTTTTAGTCCCCTTGATATTCTTCAACTGATATGTTACCATGGATGCAATTTAATAATGTGTTATTATTTTAGTTGTAATCAATACTTATGGGAGATGAAATGTCAATATAATGGCTATGTTGGGTGGTGTTAATGGAATGTGGAACAATAATTTAATGGTAAGAGGAAACACATTCCTTATAGAATATACTGGGAGAACTTTTGTTGACATTGAGGTAATCATCCTTGAAAATTGTGGAAGGATCAAAAATATATTTAAATTGATCTACAAGGCATGTGTAACCAATGACATAACATCCATGAATGTTTTCTGATTCTAAAGCTGAGTCTGACTCAATGGACTCTAAATATAATGTTGAGACTGATGTTGATTTTGTTTTTGATGTTAAATCTGATATCAATTCAAAAAGAGACCCTGAATTCAATGCTAATTCTTCATCTGGTGTTGTGACAAAGATGCTATGTTAAATGATTGGTATTGGATGAGCAATATCTTAGAGTTGAAAAATGGACTCTTAAAAAATAGGCTCAGCTAATAATCACTCCATAGAGACTAGCTTTTCAAAGTGAGGCTTCTCAACAAAAGGAAAATAGTCAACATACAACTCCATAGAGACTGGCATGCCAAATTAAGGCTCCTTAAAAATAGGGTAATGGTTGAAATAATGATTTGCCTAAATGTGGTTATAATCATTATGGGGTGACTCAACAACAAATTGATTGTTAAAGTGAGACTCTTCAACCAAACAAAAAAGGGTCAAAGGGTGATTCAACATTAGTTAACTCATCACAAATAGATGTTTCAACAAAAACATCATGGATTGGTTGGTTATTTTGGCCTTGGATTATAATTGGTTACAAAATATCAGATGTGGACATATGTTGGTCTTTAAAAGTTGGCTTTTGGTGAGGTAATGATTAGCTCTATTATGGCTCAAAGACCAGCTTGGATTTTTTAAAGTGGGGGAAGTTCAAAAATGGATAGAGAATGACTTGTGGCTTAATAATTATCTCTTTTTAAATAGGTTCATCTATGATGGGCTTAACAAAGATTGGATGCATGTCTAAGATGGTAACTATGATCCATCTAGTCATAATTGCATAACCTTATTGGAATAATGAGCTACCATATTTTGAAGGGCCTAGAATGGTAATGAATAGGCATTATGAAGCTTGGTTGTTGATTCAAGCCAAAGGAAGAGGTCCTAGAATGGTAATACTTGGGCACTATAGAGCTTAGTTGCTAATGTAGGCTAAAGGAGAAGGGCTTAAAATGGTAATAAATGGGTGATAAAAAGCTTGGTTGTTAATGCAAGCTAAAGGATGAGGGCCTATAATTATAATCCTTGGGCCTCGTAGATCTTGCTAATGTAGGTCAAAGGAGGATTAATGGTATAGGTAGTGGATCGGGTACCATTATCATTGAAAAGGTGAACTTGGTACTTTAATTGGCCCAAATAAGGGTGATATTGGCATATGATAATTGGCATAGTTGGGTTTGGTAATTAGCCCAAAGAGGGAAGTCTTGGTCTATGAAAATGGTTGTAAACATGGTCCATGGAACTTGTCATTGGTCTAGGCAAAGAGAAATTATTCTTGAAAATAAACATGAGTTAGGCAATTGAAAAAAAACTCAATCAAGGCATGTTTGAATCTATGACCAGGTTTAGTGAAAATAAAAGGTCTAAATATAACAAAACACTTGAAATGTGATCTAAAAAGATTGATTGATGCTTAGTATGTCTTAAAAATTGGTCTAGATGGAAAACTTGACCTATTAATGCAAATGGTTTAAAATTGGCCTGGAATGGATCTCTTTTTAAAAACTATCAATGGAAAATTTTGTCTCAAATATATCCAATACTCTAAGGTTTTATTACACAAATGGTTAAATGAAAGGCAAATTTGAATCATTGTCTTGGAAAAGTGTTTCAAACAAATATGATCTAGGTTTAAAATGAAAATGTGCTAGGTCTTTGGTCAAAAGGCATAAATCTAGACTTTAAAAGGCATGAAATAGGTCTAAATACTTTAAGGCAATGCTAGGTCTTTGGTAAAAAATTCAAAAATCTAGAATTTAAAATAAACTAAGTTGAGGTAAAAACTTATAATTAATCTAACTCTAAGGTAAATAATTCGAAACAATTTGAGTCAATCTTGGTACATGGATTTTAAAACAAAATTGGCGTTGGTATAAAAGAATTCACTCCAGGCACATGCCTAAAACTAATTTGGAAAGTCAATCTCAAGTAAGCAAAATGAGAATGATGAACAAATAATTCAAGCCTAAGTAATAAGTAAGGATCCAATGTAAACTAATCATGCTTAAAGTTATACTTAAAAAGAGAGTTTTGACCTTAGTTCAAGGCAACAAATCAACTTGAGGCACATAGAAATAAACCAATTTTTAGGTCTAGACAAAAAGGTCTTTATAGCAAGTAAGGAATTAGTCCAAGTTGTATAATTTAAAAGGTAAGAGGTAAACACCTGAGCCAAAATTAATCAATATAAAGGTGTATACCAATCAATTTTGAATTGGAACTTCAAAAGAAAAAATATGAACTTGGTTTAAATGAGTTAGATTTTTAAAATGGAAAACATCATAAACCCACATGGATAGCATAATGACACCAATTTATACCAAAGATACACATGATTTAGAAGTTGGTTTGAAAAAAGGAAACATTTTTGGATTAACATGAGAAACATAATGACATTACTTGAATAAAATGGTATAATAATGGTTTTGGATTAAAAAATCCAAGGAAAATGATTGGGATGAAATGGGCAACATAACAACACCTCATTTAAACAAGTGACACATATAAATGTTTTGAGATAAAAAGGTCTAAGGCAAAAGTGTGACACCAAACATGTATAATAACACCTTTTAGATGAAAATGTGATGGTTATGACTCATTTTAACTTGTGACAAACAAATAGTTTTAGTCTCAAAACACACATGTAAATAAAAAAAAATAAAAGTAGCACAAATGACTTGTCTTATCCCTATAACTAACACAGGTGTGCATAAATTCTACCAAATTTTTTATTGATATACTAATGCTTGTGAGGAATTAACTTTTAATCTAAAAATTGAAGAACATGTGTAGGTAAAGTTTTTACATGCCATTTATGTCTCAAGCATTGGTACGTGACATAAACTTAGAGTGAGGAATAATTGACATTTGGAAATAAATTTTATGCAATTAGGGTTGTCTAAAAATATATAAGTTTCAAATTCACCAGATGGTTCCAAGTGTGGATAACACAAGGGTGAAATCATGTCAATTGGTTTCATTCCTTCTAACTTAATATTCAAGGGTTTATTCCTTTACATAATGACTCTATTTATGTACTGCTTAGTAAAGTATGATGTTTAGTAAGACCTAACTCGAGTTTTCATTAAGATTAGAGAGGCTAGCTACTTATCCCACTAAAAATCCTAGTATAATGTGCCCTAATTTATATACCCCACTATGGATTAGGGTTAGTATGATGCTGGGAGATGAAACTCCAAGTCAACACACCCCTAAAGAACTTGTGAGGAGGTGAGTAACTCCTTACCATAAGCTAAATGCATAAAAATAAAAACACTTTAGAGGTCACTTTTGAATCACCCAAGTCATTCAGAGCTTGGGGAAAGCATACATGACATTATTTACAACACAAATTTATAAATAATGGAAATAAATCAAGTGCTTTTGGTCACTCGAGTTCCCTAAGGGGGATAGAGGGAGAGCATACATGCTATAAATTCTATTTTACCAAAATAAATAATCATATCTATGCAATTTGAAACTATATAAATAGAAAAAATTTTGAAAAATCCCTTAAGATCTATAACTAAAATGTAGGTTCTATTTAATATCACCAACTTGAAATGTGTTTGAAGTTTGGCCTTTGTGATAACTTGAAATATGAAAGTGAAAGTTGTTTTTGTCAAATTTTAAAAAGTACTAAAATAAATGTGAAATGAGTGTGAATGAGTGTTGGTATTGAATGTTGCTTCTCTTTGATTGAGAAAACCTACAGAAAAAACTTGTTAGAAGTTTGTTTGGACTAAAAGAGAAAAGGCAACCTACAAAATCAATGTTAAAAATAAAACCAAACATAAAAAGTAGGAGTCATGTTTTAACCATAAATTTTAAAATATACATAAATTATTTATGAAAATTTGGGATGTTAGTCATCGATCATATTATCATATATTTGAAAATTATTAGATTAAAATAATGAATATAAAAAAGTTATGAGCTCTGTATCAACCATTTTTAACAAAAAACTAGAAAAAAAAAGTAGTATTCACTAATTTGATGATAAATGCTAAACTATAGATAGTTTTTCAATGAAAAATTTAGAGGATTTTAATAAGAAACATAAAAATATCCTTAAAAAAATTTAAAAAAAATAATGAATCTATCAAAATTTATGACTTTATGAGCCATTTTTTAGCAAATAAGAGATAATAACAAGAATTTGTGGGGTGCATGCTCATGAAGAGTTGTCCCACCAGATGTGTCATTATGTGATCATAGGATTCAAAATAGAGAGTTAGTCAAGTGGTAGTATGATAAAATCTCAATAAAAAACACACTAATAAATCTAACACCTCAAACGTAGACACTCAAGGATTAAGAGTTAAATACAAGTAACTAATAGTAGAAGACAAAATAGGTATTATTTACCTTTCTTGAGAGCAAGAGTTGCATGTTGGCCATGGAGGTATGTTCTCATTTGTGTGCTCAAAGAGTCTTTGATAATGATGCTCCTTGCATTATCTCTCCTTGTCACCTTGGAAAATTTGGGCTTGGCTTTGGCTTTGGCTTGGATTTGATGTAGTAATATATTAATATTTGTGCATTATAACCTTACAATAATTCTTTATCTCTTAATAATTAAATATTATAACTTTGGCTTAGTAGCTTGTTTTAGAAAGGACTTGAAAATTTTATTTATAGCCTTTAAAACTAGCTCTAATATAATCTAAGTGAAGTTATGTTTATTTTAACCGTAGTTGAGTTAATAAGGGGACAAATAATTAATATTTGGGACAAAGATCCTATTTATTAAGCATGTCTCTCCATTTTTGAATTTATGGCTTTAAAGAATATATTTTCAATTCCTTGACTTTGAGGATAATGACATCATCATGACCTCAATTTTATTAGAATTTTATTTTAAAAAAATCATTTTCACTAATTACACAGAAATTTCACTTAAGAGTTTAATTTGATTTACTTAGTTAATTCATTATACATAGCATGTTTTCACTTTGGGAATTGTTTAAATGCCCCACTTAATGGGTCGAAAGGCCACACTATCAAGTTGTTAGGTTATAAGTTGACTGGAGTTGAATATATGAGAGTTTACTATTATGTATAGGATAATACCCAAAATAGGGGTGCTTCAACATGGTTCTAAGCACTAATGTCTATTGTGCAAATGAAATTAAGACATTTAATGATTCCTAAGCTTAATTTGCACTATTTGGTAGAAATCAATTTGAAATCTGATTGAATCATAGTTGTAGGTAAAACAAGGTTTCTAAAAAAAAATTCCAAAATTATATGGAGATAGAAAACAACACCCAGAAGATCATCTTTCTTCATTCAATGTAGCTTGTGGTGTTGTCGGTGTAGAACATGAAGATATGATAGACTATTTGTTGAGACACTTCAGAATGCTAATGTAGAATGGTTCTACCATCTTAAATTAGGATCCAAAAATAATTATAATACAATGAAAATAAAATTTAATGGTAGATTCAAGCCTATTAAATATGCTCATACTTTGTTATCATATTTGACACAAATAAAGAAGGAAGATATGAAGCTATGAGGGATTTTGTGGCTAAATTCAATAAGCCACTATACAAAATACTTGTAGCTACAAGACCAATAGATGATAATAAAAATTCTTCTTTATTAGTTATCAATTACCTAAAGTTGGATATCAATTGAAAAGAGCTAGGATAGTAGACCTTGATACAACACAAACACTAACTATGGAGGTCAAAGATGATTTGATTATGACAGGTTAATTAAAAAAGGAACTATCTAAAGGAAAAGCATAGGTACTAGTTAGACTTCCATAGAATCATTGTTATAAAATATGGCAAATGATATTATAGTGTTAAATAAGAAGATTCTTCAAAAGGATATAACCTCGCCTTATCAAGATATACTGAGAAGAAATTTTGTGCCTTTTCATGGTAATCATCCATGATTCTAGGCTCCCTAGCAAAACCTCATAATTGAAGCATCTCTACATTCTAATATGAATCCTCCAATCAATGCTATTATATAAATAGAAGAAACTTTTGAATGTGAAGAAGTTGAAGAAGCAACATAAATAGAAAATATGGTTCATCAAGAATGAAAAATTGAAGAACCCTATGGTGACTCCACAAATGCATTTTTTAGAATAAATTTTTAATGAAGATGGTTATGAATAAAATATTGGGAATATGAAGATTCAATCATTTATAGTTTTCACTAGAGCTCAGAATCATAAAAAGAAGTCTAGTGATCCACATTAACAAGCTCTTCAAGTTATCCTCCCATGAGGAACTACCCTACTAATGCAAACAAAAGGAAAAAAAAACCAAAAACAAGTAGTTCTTCTTATGTCAGTAATGTCAATGTTTCCTAACCTATTGGAAGTCCTAGTTATTTGCTTGATTTTGAAATAATTGATCATGTCAACAAAACCAAAATCCAAATGTCACAAAATGAGTACCTAAGAACATACCTAGATCAGTTAGATAGGTTAGTATATTTCATTAAAGGCAAAAATATCAATTCTAGAAAAGTTAATGCCAAAGAAATCTTAAATAACCCTATTATTTCAAATCAATTCAACTCAATGGATGCAACCAATTCCAAGTCTAATAAAGTTAATCTATTCTATATTTCCTTATTCCTCAAAGGATGCAAAGTTAGTAGCTATATCATTTACATGAGAGTGCCAGAAAATTTCATGCCTAGAAAAGTTGCTCATTCTCAAGGCCTAAATTGTACTAAAATATCTAGACATTGTTATTATATAGAGGTAAAACAAGTTACATTCATTGGATAGATAAAGTATGCACAAGTGGCTTTGGTGTCTTTTCCCCATAAAAGGATTAAAATTAATATTTTAATCATAGACATTCCAACAACATATAGTATTCTTCTAGGTAGAAATGTTTTCAAAAAATTGGGTGGTGAAATCTTATTGGGTTTGTCACATGCCATGATTTCAGTCAAAGAGGTCAAATAATGCCTATAACCTAAATTGAAAACAAAATATATTTTGTAGAAAGTAGATGATCCCAGGGCAAACATTTTATATGAGGATGCCAAAATTGGTAATTATCTTTCGATGATAGAAAAATATATAGAATTTCTAGAACTCATGCAATCAAACCCAAATTATATTTGGACGATGAAATTAGATGGTATTTTTTCATCAACAGGTTTAGGTGTAGGCCTGATCTTGATATCTCCATCCAAATAAATATTTCCATTCTCCCAAAAGTTGTAGTTTGAATGTACCAACACCACAACCAAATATGAATCACTTTTATAGGGATTACAGGCTATAAAAATGAGAATCAAAATTTTTAAAGTCTTGGGTGATGTTGAGATTGTTGTAAAATAGGTCAAAGGTTAACACCAGGTAAATAATGAATGTTTAAGACATTACAAGAATAAATTATAGGATAATATATAAGTTTTTGATGCTTTTATATAAATACAATTCCTCATGAACATAACTCTAAAGCTGACACTTTGGTAGTATCAAATTATTCTATAATTCCTCATGTAGATATTTGTACAAAAAAATATACAACCGAACTAATATATAGGCCAACTATCCCAGACAATGTAGAGAATTGGCAAGTTTTCAATGATGATCAACAGATTATTTCATTCCTTGAGAAATCATATTTATTCAAAAATTTGTATTTTAAAGGTAAAAATTCTTCATACAGGGAATCTTCAGCTCACACATCAAAAGAAGGAACCATTGATGAATAGGATGAATAATGCATTATCAAGTTGAAAGGAAACAAAATCCCTAAAGGCTTGGTATCCTTAGAAGAATTTTTTGATAAACATGATAGATTCATAAATAGTAAAATGCAGAAAGGGAATCTCAACTCTATTGATTATGAAAAAGTGAACATTGGCTCCGAGGACATCTTAAGCTTGTCAATATCAAGAATTGATATTTGTTCAAAGAGAATTGAAAATTTGTCAACCTTATTCACAAGTATGTTGACATACTTGTGTATTTATATGCATACCTTAAATATTTTTATCCCAGATAAATACAACATATGATTCCTATAAATCCTGATGCAAAGCCTTAAAAAAAAAATAGAGGCAATATAATACCAAAATTATAGGAATAATTCTTACTAAAGTGCAAAAGATGTTTGATGCTTGAATCAAATTTATGATTCACCATTCAAGAAGGGTAACTAACATAGTACTAGTTTGTAAGAATAATGATGAGATTAAAATCTATGTCAAATTTACAAATCTTAACCAAACATCCCTTAAAGACAAATATCCATTAATGATCATGAATCAGGTTTTCCAAGTGGTAATTGGTTCTAAAATGATTTCAATTCTCAACATCTTCTTAAGATACAATTAGATTCAGGTTAATGGGGAATATCAACATAAAACAACTTACACAACACCTTGGGGCTACAAATGCTATTTGGATTAATCAAAGTAGGAACCAATTTTCAAAGGGAAATGGATCTAGCTTTCATGGAATTTAAGAAAAAAATAATTTTGGTATATCTTGATGAACTAACAATATTCTCAAAAAAGAGAGAAGACCACTATGCACATTTGGAAAAAGCTTTTGAAAAGTGTAGTTTGTATGGAATTTATCTTATCCTCAAGAAGTCCATATTTTAAGTGACTAAAGGTAAACTCCTAGGCCATATTATTTAAAAATAAGGAATAAATATTTATCCAAAAAGAGTTTAGGTAATTCAAAAACTTTCCTTGCCTACAAATAAACTAGGAAAACATTCTTTCTTTGGGAAAGTGAACTTTTAAAGAAGATTCATCCCTGACTTTGCTGAGATCACCAGACATATTACATAAATGATGAAAGCAAAAACCTCTTTCAAATGGAATAATGAAGGCAAAGAGGCATTTAAAAAAATAAAATACCACTATTGCTCATGCACTGACTTTAGTTTGTCCTGATTTTAAGGAGTTCATTATTTATTGCTATGCTTTAGATCAGACACTTTTATCAATATTAATCTAAAAAAATAAAGAAGGTATTAAATATTTGATTACATTCATGAGCTTTAATGTCAAATATTATGATTTGAAAGTAGTCAAACAATTTAGGTATTACATATTGCATTTACATCTTATAGTAATAGTGTTAATTACATCTATCAAATCAATCTTACGTAATAATAACTAGGTTCTAAGTGGGGAAATTAGATAACAAAGGTTCAAGAGTATGATCTAGAAATCAAACCCATGAAATTGGTTTGAGTAAAAGGATTGTGTCAAATCATGGTAGATTAGGGAAACCTTCAATCAAATTCTTCAACAGGTTATGATGGTTAAGATAACAATGAATTTCCTTTGGTATTGTTTGCTGATTCTACTAATTAATGGTTTTCCCACATTGATTTCTTCAAGAAATATGAGGAATGTCCTTTACACTTTAATTATAATAAATTTAGGATAGTCAAGTTATAGGCCAACAAATATGTCATATGGGATGACACTCTTTTTAAGAAAATCATTGATGGTTTCTTCCTAAGGTGTGTTGATAAAGAATGATAGAAAAAGTTATTGCAATATTTTCATGATCAAGCCTATGAAGGAAAATTTTATGCCAAAGAAATGGACTATAAAATAATTATATCCCATTACAATTGGCCAAATATTTTCCAAGATTCATACGAATGGGTAAGAAAGTGTGAAGTATGTCAATAATTTATATGAAATCTTAAATTGGCAACACTTCCTCTTCAACCAATGATAGTAGAACATTTACAAAAATGGGTATAAGATTTCATTGCTATATTTAACCCTTATTAGAGAATAGGAAACACTTATGTCCTCACAAAAAAAATTACTTCACTAAGTGGGTGGAAGTGATTCCTGTTAAGCAGATAACTTCAAAGGTCACATGCAATTTCATTAAAGAGAACATCTTGGTGTGATATGGGATTCCACAAAAGATAGTCACAAAAAATGCTTCTATTTTTTATTCTTTAGAAATGATCACATTATATTATGGGTATGTAATTTCATTGTCTCATTCATTAAACTATCACTCACAAAGAAATGGTCAGGCTGAGTCAAGCAACAATAACACCTAAAAATATAGTTATTGAAAATTAGATAAATTAGTTGATGAATGAAAATCAACTAAATAAATTAGCATAAAAATATCTATGATATTATTTGGGAAGATTTCATAACACCTAAAAATGATATTGGGATGTCCCCATTCTAGTTACTATACAAAATAAATTCTATAATTCCTATAACTCTTGAGTTACCTACCCTAAAATTATTAAGAGCTATTGAGAATTCAAATTTTGAAAGCCCATTAGGCAAAATAATTTTATACCTATAACAATTGGAAGAATAAAAGACATAGGTGGTTGATATAATTACAAAACATCATGATGTGTTAAGTTTCTATTTGATAATAAGGTAAAGAAAAGAGACTTTTAATTAGGGGACTTGGTATTACTCTTGGATAGTTGTAGAGAACCAAAGGGAAGTCATGTAAAATTTAATTCACTTTAAATGGTTTTATTTAAAATTAGGCCCTTCTATGATAATAACACTTTCTATCTGATGTATTGAGATGGAACTGATTTTCCATTTCCCTTTAATGAGCAATATCTTGAATACTATTTCCAGTGAGAATTAGGTAGTTTTCTATTTGTATATATGTGAATATAATTTTGGTTATGTTTCCTTTCTAGTTGTTCTTTTTGGCTTGTGTCATGTTTGTTCCTTAATTTTCTTTTCTATCTTCTTTTTTGATCTATCTTATTAGGAGTCCTCTCTTATGTATTCTCTATCATTTTATCTACTCAAGGCAGTTAATGAATTTGTATCCCAACATGATGTTATCACATGTATAGGTAAATACTTATTCATATTTGAAATTTTCTCCTTTTTAGTCATGGTTTGATCTGGTTAAATCATTCTATAGTGTGAACCTTTCATAAAAAAATGTTGTGATGACTAAAGTTGATCCTCAATCAAGTTTTTTTCAAGTTCTAGCCATTATTTATATCTAAAGTTAATCATAAATGTTTGGGAGAGGTTTCTCTCATTACATTTTAGTTTACGCAAAAACACACAATGAAAAATACACTCATATACACTATCCTTCAGGATATGTGATAGCATATATTAGGTTGAGTACCTAATGTCCTTGTATACACTATCCATTAATATGTAATAACATTATTATGATTTGAGAATCCATCATTTTATCAAAGATCAGTTGTTTCTCATTTGATCAAATTATAGTCAAATTTAAGACTCTATTGCCCAAATGATAAAATACATGCTTATAAAACTAAAGTCTAAGTTTTTTCTATCCCTTATAGTTTGAAATACTAGTTGGAGCTAGTTATTATCATGGTTCTTGTCTATTTTAAAATTAATTAAAATTGAATTAATTTTTGGGTTTGGGTCTAAAATATTTAATTTTTAAAAAATTAAAAATTAATTAATTAATTTTTATTAATTAATTAATTTAATTGAAAATTAAAATCATGAGAAAAATATCTTATTTACCCAAACCATATAAATTCTCTTTGAAGTTCTCATATCATGTAAAAAGTTATTAACTTTTCTTACAACTGTGCAAAATTATCATTAACTTTTTTCAATTTGTGCAAGTGATTTTTATTTTTCTCCAAGTTGTGCTAAATTTACTTGACACTTTTTCAAGTCATGCAATTTTTATTTCCACCTTTACATGTGGTACAATTATAAAATAAAAAAATAATAAATTTAATTAAAATATTTTTTAATTATTTTAATTGAATAAGCAAATTCACTTTTTAAAAACTTAAACCATGCAATTGCATTGGATACTTCCTTGAGTCATGTAAATGAGTTTTGGCACTTCCCTGAATTATGCAAATAAAATATTTGCTTTCCACTATTGTACATGCAAGCTTTATTTTTCCCCTGACTGTGCAATTTGCTTTTTATTCTCCCCACTTTGTGTAAATGTTATTGACACTTCCTCGAATCATGAAAAAAATAAAACTTCTTATCTTCCAAACATTTTGAAGCTATTACACACCATTCAAGCATGTAAAAATATCCATTTTTTTCAAATACTCACTCGACACCAAATCAAAAATAATTATGTATGATTTTTCTAGAGGGAAAATGTATAATGCCATTGCCATTGGAAGAGAGTACAAAGTGAAATAAAAAAAGAAAAAAGAAAAAAATATATATTCTACTATAATTATGAAATGTAAAACATAAAATAAAATATAGATTTTTTTACTTTTCATTCTTTCTACCTCCAAGGAGAAGTCATACGGCTATACACTCAAGAAAAAAAGTGCATATTATAAAAAAGGGAAGTAATTTTTTTTGCCTCCCAAAAATGAATTATACAATGATGCAGTAGTGGAGGGAGATAAAAGGGATACAAATACAAAAATATTTAATTTTTTTTCACCTACCAAAGAAGTGATCCATATGACCATATGACCATATGGCATTGGAGAAGAATATAGATAAAAAATGGGAATAAATCAAATCATTTTTGTTTTTTCCTACATAATAGTTTATATGGTGATGCCACATCTATAAGAGGTGAATATAAAAAAGACAAAAAAAATGTTTTTTGGCCAAAAGAGGTTGTATGACCCAAGGAGAGGTGTAAAAATTAAAAAAAACCAGATCTACAATTATTTTTGTTTTTTTCTTACAAGTGAGATGTACAACACAAATCAAGAGAGATAAGGTTTTTAAAATAAATAAATAATGAATTAATTATATTATTTATATTCACCTAAGGAAATCATATGACCCAATGAAGATTGGAGAGGTTTAATGTTTTTTTAAAAATCAAGCAGTTGATCAATTTTAATTTGTTTTTACTAATAAATGGAGGTCATATGGCCTAGGAGAGGAGTGAGGCTATATTAGAAAAAAAATCTATAGAATTTCCTTTAGATTATTTTAATTTTCTAAAAGAGACCATATGACCATGTTATGGGGTAAAAAATATAAATCAAATGAAAAAGGAGAAATTAAATTCTATTTTTTTGCTTGTGAAATCATATGGTTACAAGACAAAAAACAAAGGTGATGTGAAAAAAATTCATTAAAATTCTTATTTTTTCTCTTGCCATGTGGAAGAAAGGTGATTGAGCATGGTGATGAAATTGATCAGATGAAATTTAAAAATCACCAAAAGGAATTTACATGAGCAAAACTATGAGTATAATTTTTAGCCAATTCTAAACAAAGATAAAGCTAGTATGAAGTACCAATTTTAGGGTGTATTTCCTCTCTCACCATTAGAATCCAATGGGGAGAACATTTTAGATACCAATCTAGGTCATATTAACTTAGACAAATTTTAAGAGAGAATAAATGTAGTACTTAAAAACTGACTTTGGTCAAAGTATTTTTGATCGTGGATAGGCATACGTTGCACCCTTTCTAATTTTAGTGTAATCTCCTGAATTGGTTTTGGTCATGGTATTACAGTATGATTTAGAAATAATGGAAGTAACAGATCCACAAGGTGAATTAGTGGCAAGCTTAACTCTGCATCACATAGACAATATGCTGCATAATCTAGATAGATAATATTTTGTGAATTTAACTCCTGAGTCTTCTCAAAGTTTTTGAGATTATAATAATGTCTCATGTGATAAACAAGTCAACAATGGATGGTTGATTAAACCAAAACACTCTTATAAAAAAATCTCAAAGAATATTATAATATTGGAATTAGAAAATGAGATAAATGATATAATAATACTACTACACAAAATAGTGGGGAATCGAATAGCTAAATTTTTTTAGACATGGATGTATATGTCTATTTTTATCATTAAAATGAATAGACAATATCTCAATTAGGGAAAACTAATTAGTGATGAAATCCATAAAAAACTAATAGAATTAAGAGTCACATCAAAATTTTATATGACTTCATATCTTGTCTATGTTGTTTCTAGTCGAAGATATTTTAATGGATTGCATACAGTGGGTGAATTCAAAAAAATAAAAGTATATGATCTTTATCCCCAAGTTGGATTGAAAGAAAGCACTCAACACTTCAAAAAGGTGAATGTTTGTTTCCTTCATTTTTTAATTTAGTTGTTTGGAAAATAACTTTTCAACACAAGGATATTAATGGTAGCTAACACAAAAATAACTAGATGGGGAACTTGGTCCATATAATTCTTGACTTTTAGTTATTTGAGGATCAGTGGCTATGAAATTACTCCATACATGATTTCATGGTATGTTAGTGATAAGTGGGCATTAATGGATATAGTGAGTTGATTTTTTGAAACACACAAGTTTTTGATAGGTAAACACATAGCATGGGTCAAATTTCTATTTATAGGTACACTTATCCATCATTAATGACATTTAAAATAGTGGAGCAATATATGTCACATTGTAATCTCAAATTTTTTGAAAACAGGTTTTCATTTGATATTAGGGGTTTAATTGAACATAATCTTGGGCTTTCATTTCAACATCTCTCACACTTTGAATACTATTGGATGGACTGTAATGGTGAAAAAATGTGCAAAATTAGGGACTATTCATGATTTATCGTGAAATAAATATTCAAATTTAGCATGACAAAAATACCAAAGAAATTGGTAGATGATGAAGTCACATTAGATCCCATTTTTAAAAAGGAAGGCATTGCAACAAAACCACCACTCATAGTTCATTAGGATAAGAAAGAATTTACTTCCCTTTGAAGCAGAACAAGAGTAGTGCTTGAAAGGAATCTTAAGTGGTTAAGGAGTAAAGGAATTGGTGTTAGGAATAGTTATTTTGCTACACCTCTTGGGGAAGATGATTTTTTTAGTTTATATAAATAAAATGTTGAAATAGAGAAATAAAATGAAGTAGGTCCAAGTAGATAACTCCTGGTGATAGAGGAAACACAATAACTAGAAACTATCCAAAAGGATATTCCACCATGAAGGGTTCTAAATCTCAAGATAGATAGGTTAGGTGAAAATCTATCCTCTTATGCTAATCCCTTAATTTCCCAATAAGTTCCTTTTTAAAGCTTCCCATAGCACTAAGAGCTTGTAGAAAATACAAATTAGAAATTATTTATTTATAATGACATGTTGCTCCCTATATCATCTATTTCCCCACCATGAGAAATCAATCCCATTTATTTTTATCCATCAAATCCTAAAATTCATGTTATTTCCTCTGTAAGAAATCCAATCAATGTAATTAGCAAACAAAAAAAAGGAGAAACATCTTTTCAAGTTGTCATAATTGAAAGAACACCTTATTCCACCCTAGAAATGTTGCCCCCATACATATCAAATTTTATTCCACCTCCTTATTCAAGCACAATAATGTCAGATTAGTTGTCCATAGTGGTAAAGAAAAGAAGAAAAATTGTGGAACTTAGAGATATTTATTTTGGGACTCTAAAAATTTTAATTCCTTTTTCAAAAAGATCAAGGAAAACATGAAACATCTCACAAATGATAATAGATGAAAGAGGAGAGAAATATGTAGAGGTAGCAATTCCTAAAGTTAAGAAAGATAAATCAGAGATCAAAGTTGAGGATTATCAGGTATCGAGAGTTCACTTGGGGAAATTTAATAGAGAAGGGATGAAAGAAGATATGAAACTAGAAATTGGCACCATTTTTGAGAAAATAGATAAATATAAGGCAATGAACGATGAATTGAAAGAAAATTTAAAGAAATTGAATTCAATAATATGGAGGTTGATTAGACCAGTTCAACCAATAATTATTTCATCAAGTCTTCACATTAAAACATTGGATAAAATAAAATAAATTGGCCAAATGGGTAATGCAGTAAAATATTAGATCAATAAGATTGCTAATCAAGGAGTTTAAAAAAATATTACTACATTGATAATGGTTTATGAAGTCCAATAAGAATGTGAATAGGTAACAAAAATGGAAAGTGGGTATACAAAATAAATAAAGAACTAAGAATAGTTCATTCCTAAATTGATTAAATTCTCAAAATTTCCATCTCATAATTTTATTGATGAAGGAACCATCAAAGAAGTTATTTATCAAATTGAGTTTTGTTGGGCAAAAAAATTTAGAATCCAACCATTTAAATAATGTGTTAATATTTTCAATAGTGCAAGGTCACTTGGGAGTGACATAATGATTGAAATTGATGCAGAAGTAAAAAAGTTGAAATACCCTTTTATCAATGATAAGGATCAATAGTAGAAGATATGCTTGAAGAATTTAAAAATAACATTAAGGAAGTTTTGAATCCCATGTATTTTTTATCACAAAATACTTCATCAATTGGCCAAATATCAACTCGATACAGATAATCTTGACTTGACGATAAAAAATTCAAAACAAGTTTCAAGAAATAAGAGAGTTAAACTACTTAGTAGATATTGTATACAAGTATACATATGGTCTTGATGAAGATTTGATAAGGGTATTTCTATAGATATTTGATGATGTTATGAAAGAAAAGGAATTATCAAGCAAGCAATAAAAGGATTGAAGTCATTCTCAACATTCTAATGTTTTCTTCTCACACTTCTTTTTTCAACTAGCTTGTATTGTCGTATTGTATTTCCCCTTGAAAATGTATGTTGTTACTTTTATAAATTGTGTCTTTTATAATTTTTACATATTTATTATTCAATTTGTCCTAATTAATAATATACCTTTGCGAGTAGTGTAAAAATACCAAAACATTTTTTCAAATAATGTCAAGTGCTCAACATGTTTTTACATACTTTCAAGATGTAATTTGTTATTGATGTTTTCAAAACATTATAAAAATGGAAAAAGGTGGTTATTCACCATAAACACCTAATTTTTCCTATAAATACAAGTTAAACCCTTATAATACAAGTTATAAATAGTGAAAACTTGGAGCAAAGCTTTTTTGTAAAGGGAGATTGGATTTTTTAATCCATGAAGATCAATACAAAGAGGTTCTTATTAACTTTTTGTTAGTGATTAATTTTGATTTATGTATATCTACTTAGTTTAATGTATTTGATCCTCATTTATGAATTTTTATTTCTATCATATTTTAATTATTAAGGCCAAGAAACTAGGTTACAAATTTTCATTTATAACCGTAATTGATATTTTGAATAGAAGTGAAATCTTAGTGGGAATAGAAATTTATTTTTATTATTTTTGGTAGAAAATATAGAGGGTTCATTATTTATATTATCAGTGATATGTATCTTTCTAGTATATGTTTCATATTCTTAAGAATATGAATATGTCTTTTCAACCCATTGAATCAGAGAGATTTCCCCTTTTGACGTTAATTTCTCCTCTGACATCTTTGTCAAGTCATAATGTTTAACTTGGAAAATTTGTTGTCTAAAACATTCCATCTCTCTTTCTCTCTCTAAATATTCTTTACTAAAAATTCTTTTTGTACTTTTGGGTTAAAAGTATTACCCCATGATTTTCACCTTTTCATTTATAAATGTTTCCTTTTCATTAACTTTTTTGGCTTTCAATAAAGGTAGATCCACCTTGTAGTAAGAAAGGGAATTTGTTCCTTAAAATGTTGATGTGAATGTGATAGTTTATCCCCTAACAAATTTTCACACCAACACATACCTAAGATGGAATTTTACAAACTTCATTGAGCCAATCTATTACAATAGTTGGTTCACCTTTGATG
Organism: Torreya grandis; assembly: GCA_037957365.1. Classification (NCBI taxonomy): domain Eukaryota; kingdom Viridiplantae; phylum Streptophyta; class Pinopsida; order Cupressales; family Taxaceae; genus Torreya; species Torreya grandis. The sequence continues at coordinate 1,973,743 of JARHVA010001090.1, read as the reverse complement.
AGTTTGAGGTGATTAAATCACTCAATCTTACCAAGTTTTTAAGTTAGAATTGATTGAGTCATATAAATTCACCATATTTATAAAATTAAGTGACTAAATCAACCAACCTCACCATATATATAGTGTGATTTGATACGATCATTTACACTTGTTAGGTTATAAGTATGATTGGGTTGCACAATTGAGATGAGCTCAATGGTCATGTGGCAAATCACATTTTCACCAATGTTGGGGGAATGTTGTCATAAAAAAATATATAGATAAATGTATATGCCCTTATAGGATTCCATATTATTCTAATATCAGCTCCAACACTTCATAATGAATCATATTTTTAAATCAAATTACCAAAAGACAATATGGTTGTATCAATAAAGAGGTGTAATCCTAACCTTGCTCTATTTAATTTCAAGCATTTTAAATTATTTTAATTATAATTTATATGCACTAATTATATACTATAACATGATACTGGTTTTATACTAGTCACCAATAAAACATCAAGTTGGACTCATGAAAAGATAAGGTGTGATATACACACCTAGGTACACATTAATTTTACTTTAAGCTAGAAATTTCATTACTATATTAAAGGGGAAAAAATGTATAAAATAAATTTGAATTATATAACACCTCAATATTTTATAACTAGAAAATACCTATCATGGTTTTACTTTTTAGTTATAAGACCTTCTCTCTACTAAAAGGTTGCATTCACTATCTCTTATGCCTAAATTACTTATCTCTTAGTCCAACCACTATTAATCTATGGCTAGGCCTTTTATAATATGAAAAATTCTCTAAACATAATTATCATCCTTCTCTACTATTTTTGGAGCTATACCTATTTTCTAGCTTCCTGAACACGTGCATCCTAGTTAGATGCCTATGTTGACACAAGTGTCCCTTTTCAAACTAAGTGTATAGCACCTAAATTTAATCATCCTTATGGTAAAATTGAGTGATTTAATGTGAGATATTTTCAAAAGGGATTGGTATATATACAAGATCAACCCTCATTTATTCCTCACATAAAAATGACCTAGAAAATACTAGGAACTCTTAAGATAAATTAACAAGAGCACTAATTTAAGGATTCAAGTAAGTAAATTTGTCCTATTCATCCCTATTTCCATATCAAGCATAGGAGCAGTATCCCCATAGGTCTTAAGTACTGAAGGATCATCCCATTAACCATATTTTATAAGTGACAAGGTAGGTCACTATATTTCTTCTAATTTTATTACATTTTTAGAAAGATTTAAGTAATACAATGGGGATCCATTATGGTGTTTTATTATTGGAAGCTAACATCATTAAAAAATCACTTGGTAAAATTTATGGTCAAAGGTGAAAATTAGGGTTGACACTATCAATTATTGTTATGACTGGACCACAAACTAGGGGAAAAAGCAAAAATTATGAAACTTTAGGTAAAACTCCTAGAAAAGAGGAGATGGATTCAAAAGGAAGAATTGATGGATAGTTTATTCTAGTGTTTTATTTGGTGGATCACAAGGTGATATTAATCGAGTATGATCTATGTGACATACAATTTGAGATGATAATTAAATTTTATTAGATCAATAAGTGGTTGGATGATCTCATGCAAAAACTCATTCTAAATTTAAATGTTCATCAACATCCCCAAAACTAAATGCAAATCATTGCTAATCAATTCAATTAGAGTGGATATTTGGGTAAAATTATTACACAACATAATGAGGGTGGATATTCTAATCAAACCAATCTAAATATAATTACACCACATTTGAGGAACATGAATTGAAAAGTAGAAATGAGAAATTTTGATGGGAAGGATCTAGTCACTTGGATCAACCAAATGGATTTTTTTTATGTACATCATATCTCATGTGGATAAAAGATGGTAATGGAATTATTTTATCTATATCCAAATTATTTCATTTGGTATATATGGATTTTCACTAAAAAAAATAAGGGTCTTAGTATTGGTCAATGTTCACAGATGAACTACAAATACATTATAATAATAGTGTAACAGAGAACTAATTTTGTTAGTTAGAAAAAACTATGAAAATTTGGAACAATCAAGGATAATATTAAATAATTTAATAAAATATCCTTACATATGGATGAAAATATTAGATGACAACCTAATTGATCTATTTTTGGGTGGTCTTAAGGAATTATCCAACTAGATGTTCACATGTTTAATCCAAGTTTTGTATATAGATCTATGGTATTTAAACATTAAGCAGAGGAAAGAGATATAGTAAAATTAAGGTATATCACTAATAAAAAATATCATAGGGTTGAATTAAATCATTTAATTATCCTAAAATATTGATTCCTCATGACATTGAAAAAAATGACTGAAAAGATTATGTTTCAATTGTGATAGTAAATGGAGCAAAGGTCATAAATGTGCCAAGAAGAAATTGTTCTACACTGAAGGGGATAATGAGGAAGAAGACTATGATGAAGTATATAATAAATAAAAAGTTACCAAATTATAATATAAAGAGTCCTAACCAACTATTTCATGCCATGCACTTTTGGGTATTATCACTCCACTAACCCTCAAATTTATGGGTTACCTTAAGATTTTTTTTTTTGATTGAATCAAGGAGTAAACATTATTTCATCAACAATAAGTTGGTATCACACCTTAATTATTATTATTTTTTTTACAAATAAAAAATCATAAATTTATTTATTGGCAAAAGCTACATCATAAAGATGCAAGAAGAATTTACAACATCAAACTCTAAAGAGCCTAGCCAAACAAACCAAAAGTAATCCACCAAATAATCTCCCAAAAGAGAAAAATCCAAAACAAAAATAAAAAAGAGTCACCATAATAGGGATGTCATATCCCATAACCCACGTCCCTTCAAATAATGGGACATTAATCCCCACTATGGAACATAACGTGAATACCAATTAAAGTACCGCATAACTTGATGAACCAACATATAAAATCAGGTTACCCATGATGCCAATATAGGAGGATGGTACAACACCACCCATCAAAAATACAACCATGAATGTAAAACCTCTACCCTAGGAAAATAAAAACAAATACATCCAACAACAATAGGCCAAATCAAACATATCACAAGAAAAAGATTGTACTAAAACATAAGTGCAAAGAGAATCACCCAATTAAGAAGAAACACCAATAGCTCCAAAAGGGGAAAGACACCACCAAATAAAAATAAGAAATAAATAAATATTATAAAAGTTACTATATATTTTGGGCTATGAAATTCCCTCCTTAATCTCCATCTGCACCCACTGACTAGGATACAAAAGAAGACCTTCTTTGGATAACAAATCTGCCATAGTATTGAGATCTCAATAAAAATGTTTATATAAGACATAAGTGAAGGCATAAACCATATGAGTAATCTAGTCATAAAGTGGAGACAAAATAAGGATTTACATCCTATTAACCTTTTGCATCCAATTAATTACCACCTGTGAATCACCCATCACTTGCAATATAGAGGTATTACAGATCCAATCCATCTTAAGGAGTAACTTGAGAGTAAGTAATTCAATAAAATTGTTAGTGCCCATCCTCAACCCAACTTTAAACTAATAAACAATATTTTTATTAATGTCAGGACACCACATCACAATAATGGCCTAGATTATCTTGAGTGGCCCCATCAAAGTATCCCCAAGGCATGGCAAAATCAATCACCACTAGAGATATCTATCTAGGGACCTTGATTTCCATTTTTAATTTAAGCCTTCAAAAACATTATATATCTGAATATTATTCTAAAAAGGAGGAATGAAAGTATTTTTGAAAATGTCTACATTCTTAGCTAACCATTTCCCCCAGGCACCAATAAAGGGTAAGGCTCTGAAATGCTATAAATTCAGGTTAGGAAACCAATTTTGCATACAAGCTTCAAGAGAATCCCCATGTCAAGCATTAGGAATCCTAAACATATTCCTCAAGCATCTCAAACATCTAGTGTATAGGGACATACAATAAAAAAATGATTAATGGTTTCCAAATCAAAATTGCATATAGTACATCTACCTGATCCCTACCATCCTCTTCTCAACGGAGTATCCCAAGTTAAAAGTTTGTAATTAAGAGATAACCACATGAATGTTATGGTTTTTAAAGGATATCTAACCTTCCAAATAGGTTTCCACCACCAAATTTGATCTACAGGGCCACTAGAAGAAAACCTTACTTTATAGCCAAGTTTAATAGTGTATTCCCCCTGATGAGGATTTTTAATCCAGAAAAGTTTGTCCTTAACCCCAATTTTGATCTGAGCATGGATGAAATCCAAAGTCACCACATAGGCATTTTAGAGATCCCTATCTCTTCCCTCAAGACCTAAGAGCTAAGCCTTTTACCACCTCTATTTCTAAAGAGATGTATTAGTAGGATCAACAAAATGAGATAAAGTAGTATATCCATCATCCTAAAGCTATTAAATAATTTTTTTGGAAGCTTATGATATTTAACACTCCCCACCCAAGGATCTGATCTGATCTAAACATCCCCACTATAACTAATTTTTCAAGCTAGCCAATTACCAACTAAAGGAAAAGCTAAAACCAAAGACTTCTAGATGTTAGAGACATTATTGATAGATTTAGAAGGGTACCTAATCCACTCCATGAAGGAAAGAAGCTCCATATATTTTTCATAATAACCTTTTTCATAAGATATGCTAAGAAATAAGTCTCCATAGACTCTTATCCACAAAAGTTTTACCAAAATGATGTATATTTTTTATCCCCTAGCCACCATCGACCTTTGGCTTGGTAATACTATCCTTTTTACTAGTCCAAAGAAATTTAAAACATTCTTCCTAATATTTTCCAAGACCCCTATAGCAATATGAGCTAAGCCATATTAGTAAACATGTATGTATTCTAAAATTGACTTCACAAGGTTCAATTGACCACCTAAAAGGAGCCACCTCTAACACCAAAATTTAATAGCCTTATGAGCCACCTCTAACACCACAAGTTAATAGCCTTATCAATCTTGGCCACCATCCATTCCCAATATTGTCTCGCATAAGCATTAGGATTCTAAACAAAACCTAAATATTTGATATTAGAGTGGAAATCTATCCTAGAGAAGGGAAGAATCTAAAAAATGTGTCTCTTCACTTCATCAAAAAGGCAAAAACAACATAGATAAGACTTAATCCAATTGATTTCCATTCCTGTGGTGATATAAAATGTATCCAAAATGTATTTAATACTTATAGAATCCCTAAGAGAGCCATCATATAAAAGGAGAAAATCATTAAAAAATAAGATATGAGTAAGATAAATGGTTATACCCACTTTGATCCCTTTGAGTACCCCTAACCTCTTTGCATCCTTTATACATAGCTCTACTTAAACGTTCAATAACCAAAAAAAAAAGAATTATAGATAATGGACATCTCTAGTGAAGCCCTCTCCTAGAATTGAAAAATTTGGATATTGATCCATTAATAAGGATAATGAAGAAGACTGAGGTGATGCAACCCATAATCTGATTGACAACTTGAGTATTAAAACTAATATGAAGTAGCAACAATATAAGATACAACTAAATCACTCTATTATAAGCTTTAGATAAATCTAATTTGATGCTAGTGGTAGACAATCTCTTAAGGTTAATTGAGTGTAATATTTATTGTACAAATCCAGTTGCATCATATATTTGTCTACCACTAAAAAAAAAATGTTCCTTAGATATAGAGTTTGAAAAAAATTTCTTGACTCTGATAGCAATGACCTTAGTAATAATTTTGTAAAGATAATTGCATAGAGAAATAGGTCTGAAATCATCAAAATTTTTAGGTCTATCTTTTTCTGGAATCAAAGCTATGAATGTTGAGTTAATATCTATAGGGATCCTCCCAATAATTTTAGTTTATTCAATCACCATTACCAAATCCCCCATAATCAACTCAAAGAAGCCTATAGAAAACTCCAAGCACCACCCATCTAGACCAGGGATTTTACTATTTTGAAAAAATAAAAAAAATATTTAAGTTCAATCTTTGAAACTAGCACCATCATCAAATCATTATATTAAATAGAATAAAAATTGGGAAATAAGGTAGAAAGTTCAAAATATCAATAATATTGGTTCGATCCATCTCCTTAAATAATTGTTCAAAAATTTTGATCCCTAAATCAACAAGATCATAGAAAGACCTAGCCTTACATTCATCATCTTTTGGCATCTCCCAAATAGTGTTCAATTTTTTTTGATGATTAGTGAAGTTATGGAAAAATTTAGTATTTTCATCATCAACTGCAAGCCAAATAACCCTATTTTTTATACACCATTCAACTTCTTGAGCTAATAAAATATCACCATTCAGTTTCTCCAATTCTCTAATCTTAATCTTAGCTTCAACATTGAATAAACCATTAACCTAAGCATCATAAAAACTCTACAATCTCTCTTTCAATTTGAATAAGAATTTTATCTTATTGAATGGAATATTTGAAAGCCCACTGAGAAGCTGTTACCTTAACATTCTATAGATTCTTGGTAAATTAAAGAATGTAGAATCCCCCAAAGAACAAACTACCCTTTCCAAATGTTATTAAAAAGTACCTAAAACTCCACATCCTCCAACCAAGATGGATTGAAATTGAAGGGACTTGGGGGTTTACTAACCATGTCACCAAAATGAAATAGAATAGGAAAGTGATCTGAGTCACCACCTATTTCCACCCAAGACCAAATCCTTTCCCCTTCATAAAAAATAAAACATAGAACCTATCAAGTCTCTTGGAAATATAATCAGACTTTAACCTATCATTTCACCATGTTAGGACCTTTTTTAAAGGTTCAACATCCACCAACCCTAATTCCTCAAATTTATGGACAAAATAATTAGCTAGAGGATCCAAACATCCATTATAATCGTAAACTTTAGTTATATTCAAAGTGTAGTTAAGATCACCTCCCAAAATGATCTTGATATTTTTGAGAAAATCCATTTCCATCAGTGTATCCCATAATTGAATTTTATTAACATAGGACCCATATATATTGACCATCAGAAAGTCTACCCCCTTTATAAAAGAATGTAGTTGAGTCCCTAATCTTGAATCAAGGGGAAAGTTATTAATATGTTTGAAATATCTCTCCTTCCATGCCAAAATAAGGCCTCCAAAATACCCCTTTGAATCAATGGAAATGAAATCATATCCCTTCAATAAGGAATGCAAAATACTCTCTAATTTAAATCCTTTAGTCATAGTCTCTTGTAAAAAAAGGATGTCAGATCATGTAGCTTAAGTAACTTATGTAGAGAAGATCTTTTAGAGTCACTACCCATCCCCTAAAAGTTGAGAGAGAGAACTAACATTAAGTGACTAATCAAAAGTTTTTTCTTGTTCTAAGAACCCCTACTATAGTATGTTATTTCCACTTTATATGTCCCTCACAACTTGATTTTTAACATGTTTGGATATGACTTCCAAACCACAAAAATATTATAGTTATCCTTCACATAATAAAGATTGAGACCTCCCCAAACATTCCCTGCTAAATCTATACCAATCTTCTTCTTTGATTTGAGATAATAACTATTCCCACTAGAGATGGTAACCCCTTCCTCTAGGCTACGAGAAGATTGAAAGGACCTATGTATTAAAGGAGTGTTGCCCCTAAGAGATATGGAATTGAGAGGATTAAAAACATAATTACTATGATTAGTATTCACACATTGTCCACCTTTCACATAAAGTTTCTAAAAAATATCCTCACCATCCTACCTAGATAGTGGAGGGAGAGGTAAAGATTCATCCAAGGATGTCTTATCAATAGGAGATAGATTAAAAGAATAAAAAAATTGGCAAGGGGTAATATTAGATTAAGTGAACATCCCCTTATCCATTGCATTAGGAATAAAATAATATTCTTTGGAAGGTTGAGAACTAAAGAAATTATGATCCTATAAATCTAAAGTAGATAAAATAATCAAAAAATTTCTCATATCTAGAATTTGATGTACCTGACTTCCCTCCAAAACTTCCAATCAATCCTCCTCATTATAAACCAAATATTCCTCTATCCTAATCTAATCCAAGTTGTCAATAAGGGATTCCTTTCCTACAGTAACATAGGTGTTATGGAAGTTAAAAATGGGTTACACATTATCACAAGTAAACTTCCCACATGCACCAAGAACATTATCTAGCTAGCCCATAGAATCTTGAAAATATTTAGAATGCTTCCCTTTCATGGACAAATCCTCAATATTCTTCTTAATCAATCCCAAAATGAGATGATTTAAAACCTTAGGTCTCTAATTCTATCTAGTGAAATTCATTGAGCAAGCCTTTGCCAAATTATAAACATGGCATCAAGCACAATGAAAGGGAACTTTTGAATAGTCTAAATTATGAACATTCTAATTTACAAAAACAATCTCAATATCCTCTAGAAGACCTTCACTAAGATCCATCTCCACTAATATTTTAGCTAAAGATATTGAATTAATCTTAAAAATATCCTTATCCCAGTCCAAAAAAGTCCCTAAAGAGTTCCCAATCTCTTGAAGGATTTTAAAAGTCCACATTTCTAAAGGTAAACTTGGAATTTTGACCAAAATAGGTTACAATGTTTTGGATTCCCGTCTTAGATCAAAATAAGGGGTTTATTTATTCAAACTCAAAGTAAATAAACCTAAGTACCACCTCTTATAAAGTATCCTTAGGTCATACTCAATAGTACTCAAGGAGAAAGCAAGCATCATTATGCCAAGAAATAAAATTTGACACATACCAAAGAAAAGGGCTCCAAACATTAAAAACCCACTCCCTTAAAGTCTTAATAGAGCATGATCTACAAAAGAATCTCCTGGTAAGAGTTGTAACTTCCACCTATAGAGCTTGATGTAAAAAAATGTCTTCACCTAAGACCAAGTTAGTCATACCTTCTTTTATCTTAACATAGTTTTTCTTCTTCTTATAATTAGTCCCCAAACTTCCCTGAGTAGGAATATCAAGAATAGGTTGAACAACACACTTGTCACTCTAGAGACTGACTCCATTATAACCTTCCATATAATAACACATATGGTTCACAAATATTCCAAAATAACCACTATTTACCAATATATAATCTCCATAAAACACAAATACCATTCACTTGAATTAATATAGATAGGACCCTAAAAATCTAGTTCTAAGCCATTTTGAAAAACCCCAAAGTTGGCTGAGCAATTCCCAACCAAATTGTCTACCATTTCAGCCATGTCCCTCTATACATGCCATTTTTGAATTTTTTTTGAATCATTAGGAAATATTTATTTATCACCATATGAATCTTGAGAAAAATCCATAAGTTCGTCGATGATTTTAGTGAGATTATCCAATTCAGACATATTGTCAAATAGTTTGCCTAAAACCTATAGGTTGCATGATAAGTAGTCATAGAACCCAAAAATGAAAAAAATATTTTGAATCATTTTTCACACCTTAATTATTTTATTTACAAAAATTCATAATTTTAGGTCATGATCACAAGTTGGGGAAAAATTAATTATTCTATAGAATACCATAGTATCAAACTAGAAATGGGAGACTACAAGATCAATTCCCCTATGTTTTCTATACCCATGGGTAGAACATATACTATTTTAGGAGTCCAATGGATCATGACCTTGGGAATGATATAGATTAATTTATAATAACTCTTCATTCCCTTTCATTCTAAGGGAAATACATTTAAATTACAAGGACTATGGGAAAAATCTCCATAATTGGTTAGTTTTCATCAAATGTAAAAGATTATTTGAGAAAGGGATGAAGGATTTATCACATGATTGTGTTCCATAGATGTTAAAATAAAATATATATATCCCCATCCTAATATATAAAATATTTTTGATGACCACTCAACCATTTTTGAAGTAATTCCAAAAGGACTACAACTAAGAATAAATCATGATCATTCCATTCAATTTCCCTTAATAGTCAACCACCAAAAATTAGACCATATAGATATATATGACTATAAGAGTGAGATTGAAAATATGGTATAAGAGATGTTAGAGTATGGTAAAATTAGATGAATCAAAAGTGCATATTCATCCCTAGTGGACATGATATGTAATAAGGATGATACTTGGAGGATGCGCCTAGATTATATAGAAATCAATAAATGTAACATCAAAAATTATTTCCTTATCCTCATAATTGATGATTTTTTGGATGAGTTACATGGTGTTGTCTACTTTACCAAAAAAGATCTTAATTATGGTTACCATTAATTTTGGATCAAAGATGAAAATATCCATAAGATAACTTTTAAAACTCATGAAGGCCATTATGAGTTTTGGGTAATGCTTTTTGGTTTCACAAATGCAACATATTTATTTTAGAGTTTGATGAACACTATTTTTAGGTTATTTTTGAGAAAATTTGTATTGGTATTATTTGATGACTTCCTAATATACAATAAGACTTGGGAAAAAACATTTAAAGCATGTGAACTAGGTACTAATAATTATAGAAAATCATCAGCTATATGCAAAACCTTCCAAGTGTTCTTTTGGATTAAAAGAGGTGGAATAATTGGGTCACATTATTTCACATGAAAGATTCAAAGTAGACCCTCAAAAGATCAAATCTATGATAAAGTGGCAGGTGCTAAAATCTATCAAGAGCCTTCAAATTTTTTTGGGGTTAATAGGTTACTATCACCAACATGTGAAAAATTATAGTATAATAATATCCCCACTCACAAACTTATTGAATAAAGACTCTTTCCACTAGAATGAAAAATCCACCAAGGCTTTTGATAATTTGAAAGAGGCCATGTGCACCACTCAAGTTTTGTCTAACCCAAAATTCTCAAAGACTTTCATTATTAAATGTGATGCATCAAGATCTAGAATTAGGGTTATACTCCTGTAGGAAGGAAGACCCCTTGTATTTAAAAGTCATAAAATCAAATTTAATGATATATTAAATATGATCTATGAGAAGGAGACAATTCCTATTCTTCATGTAGTTAAATAATGGATACCTTATCTGATGGGTAGACTCTTTAAGGTAAAGATTGATCATGATAGTCTAAAATAATTTTTGGAACAATAATTTTCATCAGAAAAACAAAAAAATAGGTGAATAAAATATTGGGATATGACTTTAAAATATAATAAAATAAAATATAATGTTATAGAAGATGCATTATCCATGAGGGATGAATCCACTAAGGCATTATTATGTGAAATGACCATTTGGTAGTTGGATTGGGTGGATGAGGCATGATCTGAATGGGAAAATTACCTAGACATACAAGATATGATTCAAAATATCTATCAAGATTATAGTGCCTCAGACAAATTTGAGTGGAAAGGGAATGCCTTATGGTATAAATATTGGTTACACCTATGCAATAATTCTTCCCTCAAGTACAAGATCCTTATAGAGCTTCATGCATCTCCAATTGGAGGGCATTCTAGAAAATTTAAAAATTTATCATCGAATCAAGAAGGATTTATTTTGGGAAGGACTCAAGGGGGATATACAAAAAAATTATGGATAAATGCATGGTATGCTAACAAAACAAGGTTAAAACCATTAATATGTTAGGTCTTCTACAACCTTTATACTTTCTTAACCAATGATGGGAGTAGATCTATATGGATTTCATAATAATTTTACTTAAGTTAGAAGATAAAAATGTCATCATGGTGATAGTATATAGGCTCAAAAAATATGCCAAATTTTATGCCTTATCATATCCATTTATATCTAGTACCATAGCTACTTATTTTTTGGATATAGTTCAAAATATACATGATACCCCTAAGATCATAGTGAGTAATCATGTCCTAGTTTTTACAAGTCATTTTTGGATCGATTATTTTCATGTTTGAGTACTCATTTGGCTCATAGTTCATTTTATCATCCTCAATATGATGGGGAAAAAAGGTGGTCCATAAATTCCTAGAGGCCTATCTTTATTTTTTCACATCAGATAAACACAAAAAATGGGTTCATTGGCTACCACTAATTGAATACTAGTATAACACTTCCTTCTATCTATTTTATAAAATGTCTCCATTTGTGGCACTTTATAGGTACTAACCCCCATCCATAATCTCATAATAATGAGTAAAATTAAATTTTCATGTAGTATAATAACACATTCAACAATAATAAGAAGTCCTCACTAGTCTTACAGATAATTTAGTGATGACACATAATTAAATAAAATAACAAGCAGATCAACACCATAGTGAGAGTCATTTAAAAGTGGGTTATTGGGTATCTGTATGTATACAAACATAAAATAAATTATACTTGAAGAAAAAAAAAGGATAACAAACTCTCTCCTAAGTATTATGTTCCTTATCTGATCCTAAAATAAATTGGCAATGTTGCATATAAGTTGGAGCTACCCTAATCTACTCGCATACATCTAGTCTTTCATGTTTCTTACTTAAAGAAGGTAATTGTAAAATATAATATCTACACAAGATAAGTTACATGAACTGGATGAGGAAGGATAGTTCATTCTTAAAATTTATAAGGTCCTTCACATACACAATAAAACGTTGCAGACCAGAGAGATTATAAAGTATTTGATCAAGTGAAAGAATATACCTAGTGAGGATACAACATGAGAGGATACCACATTTATGCAATAACATCCAAATTTATTCAATGTTTACGATAAATTTTTTAAAGGGAGGGGAATGTTATGACATTAATCTATAGTATCCATAGGGATTTATGTGGGTCAACCTATGACACACTCTTCATTTGTAATTGCATTCATTAGTTCGTTATTGATTTAGGTTGACTTATTTTAGATCTAGGGGCATGATGAATGAGTGAGACTCCACCTATTATACATACACACACACACACAGAGATACACACACACACACATATATAAATGTATATATATATATATATATATATATACATACATACATACATACATACATACATACATATATATATATATTTATATATACATGTATATATATACACATATATATACATATATATACACACACACACACACACACACATATATATATATATATATGTATATACATACACACACACACACACACACACACACACACACACACACACACACACACACACACACACACACACACACACATGTAAGGATGAGTATGGCTCATTAAAATCATCATATCTGATGCAGGAGCATCTACAATAGCTACATGAAGACATGGTCAAGTTGGAAATTCTCAAGCAAACAAAGCTCAAGTCATGTCTTAGTTTTGTATTTGAATTCATATTGTTGTCTTTTTCCTCCAAAATGTTGTTAAAAAGGAATAAATGTAATTATTAAATGTAAAAGTAAAAGGAGTGAAAAGGGGTGAAACTGGGTTGAAAGGAATCCCCACGTTGGGAGTTTGTTGAGTAAAAGAGGAGTGGTTGAAATTATTTCAACCTTAGTATATCGTTACAAATTAAAAATTGTTTGTTGTTTTATCCTGAGCCCAAGTTGGGCATAGAAATTAAGGAGGAAGCTCTTCAAAAGAGAAAAAGAGAGAATTCAGTCAAAAAAAAAAAAAAGGATGAGAGGGACGTAGAGGAGAGGAAGGATAGAAGGAGAATTTCTTATTCAGCAAGGAGAGAGGAAGAATGATCAAAAGTACGTAAGAATGTAGGTCTGAAACAAAGAAATAAAATGGAGGATTGGATGTGAGAACAAAAGGAGGTGTGGAGATGTCAAATAAGGCTATTGTTCATGGTCATGGATGTATTGATTCTTTTATGTGTAAGTGCTCTTATCTGATCAAGAAAAATGATGTTGATTTTTATGTCATCTGTAGAACTCTATTTCAGCTGTAAGCAGGGCTATGTGTATATAATTTCCCTTAAGAGCTTAAATAATAAGGCATGACATTATGGTCAACTTTCTTGCCAAAGAAATCTCATCAAGTTGCCTGGTAGGATGCTTGTGCAAAGTACAAAACTGGTGCCTTCCAACAGTTTTTGAGGAGTACCAACGATTTGCTGGGATAAAATTTGAGGTGTTGGATTTGCAATTTATTGAACAGTTTGATGTGTCTTTTGTGAAGGATTACGGTTATTCTTTGAACCATCCTCATGCTTTTGAAGTTATGATTGCTTAAGGAATTATCGAAAGTACTAATTACTGAAGTAACAAGTTGTATCAAAATGGAGGGGTCAAAGCAAGCAAGTTCCTTTCAAAATGGGTCAAGATTATTTTGTAAGTCTACTCCAAAGTGGCGGTCCATGTCCAGCTATTGTTATACATGACGATTGAGTTAATATCTGATAATTTGATTTTGGGAATGTTGGTTTGCTCCAATGAGTATATGAAATTCTTCTTTACGAGGAGTGCAGTGTTACTGCATGGTTAAAGAGGGGAATACAATGTTTCAATTTTAATAGAGGTAGATCTATTTTATTTCTATTTTCTTATGTGTTTTAGACTGCTACTTACAATTATTTAAGTGGAGGGCACAATTAGATTGATAGTTATTAAAAGGGGATTCTGAAGTGGATGGCAGTGAAATAGAAAGAGGCAGCTTTTTAGGCCATCCAATTTGTGATTTTTACAGGAAACGGTTCTATGGAGATAATGAACTTTATATGCATATGTAAACAGAGCATTATACTTGCCACATTTGCCAAAGAAGGCATCCTGGGCATTATGATTACTAACATAATTATGATGATTTAGAGGTGCACTTCAGTCAAGATCACTACCTATGTGAAAATCCTGATTGTCTTACCAAAAATTTTATTATTTTTATATCAGAATCAGAGTTGAAGAGGCATAATGCAATTGAGCATGCTGGAAACATTTCTCATTCTCAACGCAATGCTGCACTTCAATATTCAGCTGAGAAGTCAGTTGTGAAAGAAATGGAAGACTACTATGCAAATAAGAGTGCCCTACTATTTTTGTAACAAAGGCTTTAGGAGACTACACGAAGTCAATAAAGGATTTTGGTACCCAACCAACCAGTTCAAATAAGAGAAGTATGTATTATGCCTCTATATTGACAAATAGAGAGACTGTGTTTTTAATTGCCTCTATTTTATAAATCAATGACTATGGAGGGATGTAAACAGTTATCTGTGAGAACTAGATATTGCTCATTTGGCAAAATGTTACAAATAGAGAAAATGGAGAAAATATTTTGTCAATATTGTAGTTTAGCCCTGTTTGTAGTCTAATGACAGCGCATCAATTTTGGGTATCAGACCTGTCTAAGGTCAGTACATCAATTTGGTATTATAGCTTGAAGCTCTTGGGATTTGTGGAGGAAAGGTATGAGTAACCTTTGATATTTGATTTGCATTTATTGTGTTTGAGAAGCAAACAGGTGAAAAGGAAGTGTTAAAGCCATTGACTCTTGGAAAAGAGAGAGAAGAGCTCATGGAAGCTCAATAAATGGTGACCCAAGGTAAAGTAAACTTGGATTTGTGATTTGTGTTTGTTGAAGTGTTGTATAAAGAGTTGCTGTAGGATTGAGAAAAGGATCAAAAGACTAGGATGCAAAAGGCCTAGGTGAGATCAAGGAGATTGTCAAAAGACCAGTCAAGGAGAAAAGGCTTGGGTGAGACAAGTGGATCTACAGGGATCAAGAGACCAAGGTGGAAAAGACTTGGGTGAAGATCTCAGAAATGGAAGTATTGCTGAAGGCACTACAGAGCGGCAAGGTACATGAGAATACTATGAAGAAAGCAAGCATCAAAGGTATGACCAGTATTGAAATTGATAAAGAAATTGTTAGTTTGAAGAGAGAATTAGCTAAGATTAAAGATGAATATGAGTCTTGGATGTAGTTGAATAGGAAAGCATGGGTATGGCTATTAAAGAAGAGGTTGAAGTGGCCAATTGATCTCCTAGTGAAGAGGAGAAGAAGGCAAAAGGATATTTCCAAGAAGAGAGAAGCCCATAGAGGCTTGAAGAAGATAAGAAGGTTGCCTAGAGAGCAACAAAAAGAGAAAGAAGTGGAGAAGAAGGTTCTCATTGAAGAGAACAAGATAAGAGAAGAAAGAAAAGATGAAGTGCCAGGAGGAGCACTTGAAAAGATAAGAGTGTTGGTGAAGAGGGCACTCATAGGGACCTTGTGGTCTCTTGTTTTTATATCTAATGTTGTCTTTGCATGGGTAATTGTAGGTATGAGCAGCCTTATGAAGGTCAAGAGAAGGGCCTTGGAGAGTGAAGAGATTGGTGCAAGAAGAGACAACAAGTGCACAAGTGAATGTGCAAGAAAGATAAGAGAGTTTGTTGTTGATAAAGAAGAAGAAATGCATTGGTTAATACATGAGAGAGGTGTTGAAGAACCCCTACAAGCAAGAGAAGAGGTAGAAGATGAAGATGACTTCCATGATGCCATTGAAATCCAAGAAGAGGCAAGAAAGTAGTCAAGTATAAAGGAAGAATAAAGTACAAATAATCAAGAAGCTATGCAAGTCAAAGAACTAATGGAGCAGCCCATTAAGGAGGTAAAGGTGAATTCAAAAATTGATTTTTCTGATAAGCATGAAACTATTGATATGCATGTTAGAGAAGCAAATAGAAATGTGAAATTTCCAATTAACCATGGATATGTGATGCCTAAATGGTGGAAGAAGCAAACTCCCAAGAAAGAGGAAGCTCTGGTACAAAAGCATGGATGCAGGATGCTTACATTGTTTGAGAAGACAAATGGTAAGAAGAAGAAACAAGTATGGGTGCCTAAGAAGGCAAAGAGAGAAGATGTGAGTGTTGAGGCAACAACACCAAGAAGTCAATGGAAGAGGATTGAAGGTGATTCAAGTAACCAAGAGAATGAAGATGAGAAAGAAAACTTCTCAAAGAATAATGAGGTAGAGCATGAGGATACAAAGATGAAAGGTAAGTCAATTGCTTGCAATGAATGGGATAATGATGTTTTTGAATCATTTAATGATCTTTTTATGGAAAATGAGGTATGGAAATTGTCTATGAGAACTAATATGCAGCAAGGAGAGAGTTCCAAGTGGATGGATGATGAGGAAAGGGGAGAGTATGCAGAAAATCAATGCTTCATTGATGGCAAGAAATAAACAAGATGGCTTCAAAGAGAGGTTGAAGAGAGTAAGGAAACACAAGGTAAGGATACTATAATTGTATTTGATGAGTATATTGAAGAAGTTGGTTTGTATGAAGACATCTTAAGAAAAGATGAGATAAGGGGTAAAGGACAAGTAATCTTTCAAGTTGATAAGCCCAGGTTTGATGAAGATGGTGATATAAATGAGATCTCACTAAAAGAAGAGTTGAAGATGTTGGAGGAGTTGTTTGGTCATTCAAGAGAGATGAATGAAGGTACAAGCCATGGTGAAGACACCATTGGGAAGAGTGGAACAAGACAAGAGCAAAGCAAAGTGGCAAAGATAGTTTTGGCCAAAGAGAAAAAGAGTGGAGGCAGCCAAGAGACTTTATGGTCTCAAGTTTTTACTTCTAACATTGCCTTTGATGTTTTGAATGCAGGTGTTAAAGTTGTGGAGATGAATGAAGTCCATAGTTCAATGGACAAATTTTTGAAACAAGAAGAACAACAAGAAGATCTAGAAGACATGTGTGAAGATGAAGAAGCATGGAAGTGGGAGATGGCAGTAGAGAAAGAAATGAGAAGAATGACATACCTAAAAAGGAAGAAAAGCAAGATGAAGGACAAAGACTATTTCAAATAAAGACAAGCATTGGTATTGGTAACGAGACCTTGGGATCTAGGGATAGAGTGAAGACTAAAACATTGAGGAAATATCTATTTCTAGAGGGAGAGTATGATGCAGGAGCATCTACAATAGCTACATGAAGACATGGTCAAGTTGGAAATTCTCAAGCATACAAAGCTCAAGTCATGTCTTAGTTTTGTATTTGAATTCATATTGTTGTCTTTTCCCTCCAAAATGTTGTTAAGGAGGAATAAATGTAATTATTAAATGTAAAAGTAAAAGGAGTGAAAAGGGGTGAAACTGGGTTGAAAGGAATCCCCACGTTGGGAGTTTGTTGAGTAAAAGAGGAGTGGTTGAAATTATTTCAACCTTAGTATATTGTTACAAATTAAAAATTATTTGTTGTTTTACCCTGAGCCCAAGTTGGGCGTAGTAGTTAAGGAGGAAGCTCTTTAAAAGAGAAAAAGAGACAATTCAGTCAAAAAAAAAAAGGATGAGAGGGATGTAGAGGAGAGGAAGGACAGAAGGAGAATTTCTTATTCAGCAAGGAGAGAGGAAGAATGATCAGAAGTACGTAAGAATGCAGGTCTGCAACAAAGAAAACAAATGGAGGATTGGATGTGAGAACAAAAGGAGGTGTGGAGATGTCAAATAAGGCTATTGTTCATGGTCATGGATGTATTGATTCTTTTCTATGTAAGTGCTCTTATCTGATCAAGAAAAATGATGTTGATTTTTATGTCATCTATAAAACTCTGTTTCAGCTGTAAGCAGGCCTGTGTGTATATAATTTCCCTTAAGAGCTTAAAGAATAAGGCATGACATTATGGTCAGCTTTGTTGCCAAAGAAATCTCATCAAGTTGCTTGGTAGGATGCTTGCGCAAAGTATAGAACTAGTGCCTTACAACAGTTTTTGAGGAGTACCAATGATTTGCTGGGATAAAATTCAAGGTGTTGGATTTGCAATTTATTGAATAGTTTGATGTGTCTTTTGTGAAGGATTACGGTTATTCTTTGAACCATCCTCATGCTTCTAAATTTATGATTGCTTAAGGAATTATTAGAAGTACTAATTATTGAAGTAACAAGTTGTATCATAATGGAGGGGTTAAAGCAAGCAAGTTCCTTTCAAAATGGGTCAAGATTATTTTGTAAGTCTACTCTGAAGTGGCGGTCCATGTCCAGCTGTTGTTATACATGACTATTGAGTTAATATCTGATAATTTGATTTTGGGAATGTTGGTTTGCTCCAATGAGTATATGAAATTCTTCTTTACGAGGAGTGCAGTGCTACTACACAATTGAAGAGGGGAATACAATGTTTCAATTTTAATAGAGGTAGATATATCTTATTTCTATTTTCTTATGTCTTTTAGACTACTAATTACAATTATTTAAGTGGAGGGCATAATTAGATCGACATTTATTAAAAGGGGATTCTGAAGTGGATGGCAGTGAAATAGAAAGAGGTGGCTTTTTAGGCCGTCCAATTTGTGATTTTTGCAAGAAACAGTTCTATGGAGATAATGAACTTTATATGCATATGCAAACAGAGCATTATACTTGCCACATTTGCCAAAGAAGGCATCCTGGGCATT
The DNA here is from genome assembly GCA_037957365.1 of Torreya grandis. Lineage (NCBI taxonomy): Eukaryota > Viridiplantae > Streptophyta > Pinopsida > Cupressales > Taxaceae > Torreya > Torreya grandis. The sequence continues at coordinate 1,954,474 of JARHVA010001090.1, read as the reverse complement.
ATGATTACTAATGTAATTACAATGATTTAGAGGTGCACTTCAGTCAAGATCACTACCTATGTGAAAATCCCGATTGTCTTACCAAAAAGTTTATTGTTTTTGTATCGAAATCAGAGTTGAAGAGGCATAATGCAATTGAGCATGCTGGGAACATGTCTCATTCTCAACGCAATGCTGCACTTCAATATTCAGCTGAGAAGTCAGTTGTGAAAGAAATGGAAGACTGCTATGCAAACAAGAGTGCCCTACTGTTTTTGTAACAAAGGTTTAGGAGACTACACGAAGTCAATAAAGGATTTTGGTACCCTGCTAACTAGTTCAAATAAGAGAAGTATGTATTATGCCTCTATATTGACAAATAGAGAGACTGTGTTTTTAATTGCCTCTATTTTATAAATCAATGACTATGGAGGGATGTAAACAGTTATCTATGAGAACTAGATATTGCTCATTTGGCAAAATGTTACAGATAGTACAAATGGAGAAAATATTTTGTCAATATTGTAGTTTAGCCCTGTTTGCAGTCTAATGACAGTGCATCAATTTTGGGTACTATACCTGTCTAAGGTCAATACATCAATATCCATGAATTACATTATTATTTAAATTTTTAGAATGTTTTGGCTTATCATATATTCATATATTCTTCTATATTTTAGTTATATTTTGATCTATTACTTTAATTGTGAATTAATTTCATGACAAATACTTTTATTATATGAGGTGGATGCATGATATATTTCACCCCAACTAATCATAAAAAGGGATATCATAATGGGGGATATGGTAGTTGATCATGAATGCTAGAAGTGCACATAACTTATCAGGAACTGCCATCACACACACTCACCAAGCTATTTGCATGATTGTTTAAGTTTTAATTTCAATTTCATAGTGAGAGTCTTTGATTGTGTAATTTCTTATTAAAATTGGTTGAATTATTTTGAGTCTAAGTATTAATTCCTTATAATAGTAATTAGGGATGCTTGATTATCTCATTTGAGTAATGACTTGTCATGTATACATTTTTATTACTTACTTTTGTCTTTAAAATTTTTTGGCAGTTAATCTATTAATTTATTTAACTACATATGATAAGATTATCATCAAGCTCATATGTGATGCATGGATTTGATCAAGTAACTTTTACTACATCCTCATTTAGATATGTGTGAAGTAAATCTTAAGGAATAATAATATGCCTAGTTAATAATATTTAAGGTATAGTAGCCACTTAGTGGTCTTGGAAAAATTATTTATTTAATAAAAAATGTGTGTATTTTATACTCTATGTTGTTGGAACCTTAGGAAGAGTTGAAAAATATTAAATGGTAGGTTAATTTGAGATTAATGAATTTTTATTAATTAAGTTGCATCTAACTTTGAATAAAGTTATGGATTGGTGGCAGAGGGGGTAATTGTTTGAAAAACCACTTTTTGGTGGTAACTTTGACCAAGTTTAATTATCTTTGGTTTGGGATGTGGATAAACACTTGAATAAAAATGAAAATAAATTATTTGGTTTTCATTATCATTGGCAACTCAATGGATTTCTATGGAATTATTTTAGTCAAAAATCTAAATGGGGACATCACTACTAGTATTTTGAGCCCATTTTTACGGAATTACTAGAATACACATGTAATAATAATAGCATAAATTAGAGAGGATTGAGGAAGTAGAGTTATACTTATTTTTGGACACCTACAAGAGTTTAATTGAGTTTTTGGTGGAGAAATTAATGAATAATGATGCATGTGTGCAATGGGTTTTGGTGGATATGGAGGGAAAAAATAAAATATTCATATTAGAAGGAAATACTATTTTAGTCTCATTTATTAGGGATGATCTATCTGAGGTGATCCAATCTGAAGCATGGTTCACTAAAAGAGGATTTATAGGTATGTTCTCTAGAAACTAGCCTTCTCTAAAAGAACTCAATGGATGGATAATAGAAATTTGGAAACCTTCCTTTCAGGGTAAAATTGAAATCTACCCCTATATAAAAGTATTTATTATTATTATTATTATCTTTGATTTTATTGAAGATCAGAATAGAGTTTTAGATAGGGGCTAGGAAGTAGAGCAATATTATTTATGCTAAAACCTTGATAACCCCCTTATTGAATATTTTAGCTCTAGACCATCTGGGTTCATTTACCACATGTTACTCTCTAGTTTTGGGATGATGCTAACCTCAAATCCATAAGGGATTCTTTGGGGGAGTTCGTATTAACTGCCTCTTCCACTTCAGATATCTCTTACTCAATCTTCATGACAATGTTAGTTATTATGGATATTTCCAAAATTCTCCCAACATCAATTGAGTTTAGGGTGGGGGAGTACTCTTATAAATAATCTCTTGATTATGAGGGGTTTTATTTCTTATGTAGGAGATGTTTTGAGATAGGACACTTAGCATCCTATAGAAGTTATAAAATAAAGGGGGAGTATTCTTAGTGGAAGGATGATACCCCTAACCTAATTTCAGTAGAGGCAGATGCAAACCTTGATAAGGATGTTTTAAATCCTATGCTAGATTTAGTATTAGAGCCTTTAGAGGAGGATTTTTTGGAAACTTAGAAGGATCTTATGGACTCTACAAATGAGAAATATTCAATTGAGAATCAAGGGGAGCCAATTACTAAGATTGAAACAAAGGTGGTCTTAATAAAATGTTTTATGGTTAAAAATTTAATTAATAAATCTTAGGCCTTTAATCCTTTTGAACTCGATATCCCCATATTTTTGGACTTGTATATATATAAAAAAGAAGTGATTTGATAGAGTTTTGAAAGAAGAAGAAAGAATAAATCCCAGGGTCCAAAAACCATATAACATGACCCTTTGATCCTATAAGAAATTTGGTCCTTGTCTAGTGTTGAAAGCATATGATTTTTTTTGGGTGAAGGGTTTCATTTTTACAAAAATTGGGAGGCTTTTTGGTTGATCGCTCATGGGTTTTTTGCTGGATGCCTTGTATGGTTGCTGTTTGGAGTTTGGGTAATTTATTGTTTATTTTTTTGGAGTTGTGTCCTTAGGGCCACTAAAAGAGGTATTTCATGTGATATTTAATGATCTATCTTTTCTTCCATTTCACAAGGCTTTAGGTCCTTTCAAAATGTGATATTTTACCCTAATCCAAAAAAAATTTGTTGAGAGGAGAATGGAACAACATGAAGAGATAATAGTGGAAAAAGAGGGAAATAATGAGTTGGAAGAGTGATTAGAAATGAAAATTTTTATGAGCCATAGATATTATTAATAATTTCCAAGTAAGTAGTTTCTAAGAAAAATTCTAAAGAGTTAGTTTTGAAAATTGAAGGGTTTTGTTATGGGTTGTGTGTTTTAAAATTATGGGTTATAATAGCACAATAAGTAACTTATGTGTTTTATTAACCTATACATTTTACTCATCTTATTCATAGAATTTGGAAAATCCCAAAAAACTTAGCTTATTATTTTTGAAATCTTTCTCTTTTTGAGCTTTTATCATTGCTTGGACATGACAAATGTGGGCTAGGTTTTTTTTGTGTGTGTGAGAACACACACACATGTATATTTGTATGAGTTAGTTTTTAGAAACCCTAACAACCATATGAACCTAGGGGAGAGAATTCATTCCTACATGCGAGCACATATGGGTATGTACATTGGAAGAATAATAGGAAGTTTTTGTATTACAAGCTAAGTTTATCCTAAGAAGATTTGTATAAAACATTTTAATCTCATTTCATAGTAATTGAACGTATAACTATCTATTTTAAATATGTTTGTATTGAGTTCATTTTAAGGTATGAAAACTATATTTTTTATTGTAGCCATCCATTACTATATGTGTTTGCATTTAGTTCACGTGGAAGTATGTGAACTATAATTATTATTAATAAGAAAGTATGTAGTTGTATTGAAGAATTGGAAATGTTTACTTTGTAAATATCCATATGAAGAATTAAATAATTTATTTAGAATATCAAGTCATTTTTGCATAACTATAATGAATTTAGGGAAAGTAGCATGTTATATATATTTAGTATTAGTTAATGACATTTCCCTTAGAATATTATAAGAAGACTTAACCCATGTGGAAACCCTATTGTAGCATAATTTGAAAATAAGATTAAGTTAGTTTGTTATTATTATTTATTACTCAATTGTAAGTGTCAAAAGTATGGTGGTCATCTTAAATATCCGTTAAGTCATTTATTATATTGTATCCTTATTCTTAGTTAAATAAAAAATTGAGAGAGAATGAAAATCATGCCATAATATTAGTAAATCATTATGAACCTATGAGTGAGAGGCTACTATCACTCACATTCTCATAATGAGCTACACCTAACATTTTTATAGTCTTTTTCTATAAACATTAAGTCATAACAAGTGAAGGATTATTAAAAAATCTTAATAAAATTTAATTTTTAAGATGATATACATATATATGAATAAGACTCTTTTGAAGTTATGAACTAGTTAATAGAATGGGGTCAGGACTAAGTTTAAATCAAACCTATAGGATTATATCTACTAAATTATGATCGATTGTATATTGAATATAGAATGTAAAAAATAACATGGGATTTTAAATAACTTGAAATAATTATTGAAGGTATTATTATGAGATATTAAAAAATGTAACTTATACATATAAATACCATACTCTAAGAAAATTTAGGATTTACCTTAAACTAAGAGTGGCTTTGGAATCTGACTATGTGTGAATGCTTATTAAATTGAGTTAGAAATTAGTTGAAATTTGGATGTGATTTTAAGGTATACATGAATGGAAACCAATTTTTTTTTTTAATGTACTATCTATATAAAATAGTGAGTGTGAAAACCCTATTTGAATGATGTTGACATTATACTAGTTTAAGTTATGTGATTTTTATGAGGTATTTTTTAAAGATTCCTTCATATTATGAGTTGATATATTTTATTAGTTTATTGATTTTTATGGGATGAGGAATGGTCAAGGAGCCTAATGGTGAACACCCATAATCATATAATAAGAATGGAAAAGATAAATATGTATACTAGAGAGTATGGATAAGGTGGACTATGACCTAGATGTGAAATTGGATACTATAAAATGCTTTGTCCAAAGTAATGTTATAGATATAGACATTTTCATTCCACTAATGCATTCTATTTTACATGTTTTCTTGAATTTATATTAGATAGAGGCATACCTAGAGTCTATATGAATGGTTTCATGTAATAGTGATTGTACTTTTACATGTGATTCTTAGATGGTTCTAGACACTTGCATCATCATTATCTTCCCCTTTGTGAAGGGCAGTGCCACTCTTTATGGGGAAGTGTGTGGGAAACTCATGTCTATGGTTAGAGGTAAAGTGTCCAGATGATTCTATCCCTCTCTATGGCTAGATCCAAACTTATTATGATATATACTCATGGTTATTATTTTGATTTGATGGGTTATTTTGTGAAAGTTCTATTGTACTATTATACCATTCTATTTAAAATTATTATATTTAACTAATATACACAAGAGTGGACATTATTATGCATGCACATTTATTTTTTAGCTTGTTATATCTTAATAGTGTTTATAATTAATGAATGTGGATGATATGTTATGTTGTGGCACCTTTTAATAGTGCTATTATATCTTTATCACTGTAATATTATACCAATGTGAATCTAATGATCAAATCAATGAACTATTGCACCTTATTGGTGTAGATGTTTACCACTATGAAATATTATGGGTTAATATACTATTTAGAACCTTATAAGGTATTAAATTAATAAATGTGTATTTATGGATAACAATGAGGTTTTCATGGATTTTTGCTTGTTATCTTTTATTCCCTTTAACATTACAATAATATTTTGTTATGAGTTAAATTATATAATTTATAATATTATATTACTAATACATATGTAAATGATAGTTAATTAGACTAATAACAGCTATATAGTATTGGTTAAGCATCAAAATTAGTGAAATCTCTAAATTTAAAATAGTAGGGTTTTTAATAAAGCACATGTCCTAAGGAGTGCATTGGGAAAGGGGTGGGGTCAACTAATGATATTTTATGAGAGATGTTTACATATTATTGTGTCATATAGTTATTATTAATAGTTAATGACCCTCTTTCCTTATTCATTATTCATATCCTTTTATCTAGTTTGTAACCTCCCTATATGTCCTGATGTATCAATATTGTCAATACAATTTATTTCCTGCCTATTCATCCATGTACTGTATTAGCTGGACCAATATAGTTCTAAGTCTACTTATGTATTTTTTAGTCTATCATAATTGGTGATATAATATTGGGTTAGTTTATGCCATTATATTATATCAATTTTTGGATCGATATTGTTAGCTTAAAGTTACATTTGATTTCTATGTTTTGATCCATACATACAAGGGTCATAAATATTATTTCCAACACACATGCAACAATCATCAATTCTATTTATTCTCACATTTCTACCTGTAAGTATGAAAATGAGGAGTTAAAGGATAAAGTCATATTCTTGTAGAGGTCAATTCTTACTCAAGACCTTTAAAGCTCACTAAGAGGAGTTGAACCAAGGAGGTGCCCTGTAGTCTTTGGACAAGACATTTAGATCTTCATCCTTGCCATTTGAGATCTTGACCTACAACATCTATTTCATTTTATTTAATTAGTAATACATATGTTTTTATTCATGTTAGAGTTGAATGTATTGTTGAGGCCAACATACCCCTTATTTCTAAAAATTAGGGACCCTTGAGAAGCCCTAAAGATTAACCTTGAAAACATGACATGTTTAGATAATTTATAGAACTTGAAGATGATTTTATTTTGATTTAAGTTTGTCTAACATTGATAACAAATGGTCTTCATGTATTCTAGTTGTAGGTTCCATGGTGTTATTGTTGGGAAATCCATGTTCCAAAACCCTGGCATAAACCCTTAGTTCAAATTTGAAATTGGTGAGAACCTTTTAAATACACTTTGGACTTAAGCATAAATTTCATGTTTTAAGCTTAATCATGTTTTATAACATGACTAAAACTTAAAATAAAATATGCTTGGTATTTTTTATTATATCCCACTTTAATTCATTATATTTATAAGTTTAATGTCAGTTTTCTAGGGTCCCTTTTAATATTTCTTAACTTGGTCCCTTTGATTTATATCTTAGCCTGAATTTTTAATCCTAAGGCCCCATTATATTTATTAATACAAATGGACCTTAGAAATAAAACTTTAAACTAAGTCTTTTATTTACCATGGGTCTTAACTTAATTTCCTTTCTCTTTGTAGATCTAACGGCCCGTGCTCCATCATGGCAAGATGATCCAATAGAGAAAGAAAGACCTAGGTCATGGCTTAAACGTCATGAAACTCACAAGATCTGATAGTTCATGCTTATTCATAGCCTTTTGATTGGATTACATGAGGAAATATTGATAGAATCCCATACCTAGCCTCTTGGACCAATCAAATTCAATCTCTTGGATCATGATTAATGGTTCTCACTTCATCATGGACCAAATATCAAATGAAGCAAAGACACCGTGGAAAATTTAAAAGCTCAAGAGCTCTATGATATTGACACATGCCATCCTTACATTCAGAGATTAAAAGCAAAGGGGCCCACCTAACAAAAATAATAAATCATGAACAAGATCCTAGATCATGATCTTACAGCTCTCACTTACTTACATGACCTTGATCCAATAGAGTGCATTAAGCTAAAGATCTTGGGAAACCCAATAGAGGTGCCAAGTGGTATTCCTACATTGGGTCATAGGAATTTGATGAGCTCAAATTTTACAATCATACAACCATCATTCAATGTCCATGAGGACATATTTGACATATTCTTGACCGTCAACTTTGAGCCCATCAAATTAAAATCTCCCCTAACTTAAAAGTGATGTTCGCATGATCATCATTTGATGTTTTTGAGGATGTATTTGATGCCTACAAGACCATCAAATTTAAGCTAATGAATTATTTTTAGCTTTGAAAAATGTTGTTAAAAAACTTGTGAATTACTTTAAAGATGACTGGAAGCCCTCAAATATTTTAGCCTAAAGTATACATTATGTTTATTAAACACATCATAAAATTTGGCCTAAAATAATTAGCCAAAGTATCCTTTGTATGAATCCAAAAAAACTTAGGCATAAACACTTTAGCTTAAAGTTTATTTTGTGTTTAATAAACACAAAATAAACCTTAGCCTAAGTCCCTACCTTAATGATATGCTAACTTAAAGCTTGGGCATATTTATTTATCAACAACTCATACTTTGTCATGGGAAGATGATCCAATTATGTGAAGACCTGTAAACTCTTCAATAGAGTCCCTAGAGCCCACAAAATTGATGTGTGGCAAAGACACATTTGAGGTAGAATAGACAAATGATCCAATGGTTTGTACTTCATCACACTCCATGATAAAATGATATTAAAGTGATGATGATTTTTCAAAGGCCTAAGATCTCACCACATGGCCAATGATTATTTAATAAATGACTAGCATAAGAACAAAGCATAGGAAGGTAGGTGAAGATGCCAAATGGCACAACCACAAGGCTTGGTACTAAGAAGAGCCAATAAAAAATAAGGACCCAAATCATGATCAATGGTTTGTAGTCAATCACAAGATCCTCCTCCAATGGCATGAAACAAAAGGGAGAATTTTTAAATGCCAATGGCTAGTGCTAAAAAAGGTAATTATGAAAAATGTCATAAAAGGTCTAGATCGATGCCACATAAGCACCATGTAAGTGAAAAAGGACAAAATAAGAGATCTTGTGTGCCTAGAAATGCTAATGTATAAAGGAAAAGGTCCAAATTGAATCCCAAGTTTGTATGAGTTGAATTATAGATGAGATACTATCATTAAATATTTAAATCCCTAAACCCTATATAAAAAAGACCTAGGCAAAATCAATTGGTTATAATTTAATTTGAGAGAGGCTTAATTATGTTTTTTCAGCACAAAAGAACATCACAAAGATCAATTACAATCTGGTGTGAAAAATTTATAGAAATAGAAGCCATGATAGCTCACAAGAAATAGTTAAAAGATGAGACAAAGCTCTATTTGTCCATAGGTAATGAAGGTAAGATCTTTAAAGACACTGAGTTAGATACTACAACCTTGAACAATGGAAACAAGAACTGGTCTAAACTTTTCTTTGCTAGAGGAACTACCACCTATTTCTAAGGAAAAATAGAGAATTGCCATGGTCAATAGGAAACACTATGATCTGGTCATTATTTAGATGGTTGGCCTTCATTATACTACTACCAAGCTTGAGATACTACACTGTATTGATGTCCTTGTTCTTATCTTTCTAGATTATAGAATAAATAATGATTAGATCATTCATGAGGGAAATTACAATAAGGTAGCCTACATTTACCTTGTGTCCTTTAAAAAATACTATAAGCTCCTAATTCCCTATATATACTTGTCCAAAATCAAGGATTGGACCAAAAAATATGACCTAGACACCATCCCCTAACCATGGTTGCTCTAGGGGAACCATATGTTTAGGGACCTTGAGGGAAGGATCCTAATTACATAATTTAAGGAAGGGATTAGAGTAATCATGACCATATTAAATAGAGCCTCAAGAGCCCCCTCAACCACATATGTAAACAAAACCTAGGTCCCCTAGGTATATTTCATGGTAGAGGAGAAGCTCACCCCTCCTATTGGAGACTTGATCAACATCTTCCTAGCCAAGAAATTCATTACTATAAAAAAGAAGACAACCAAGCAATTTTACATGATGTCTTACTTGATATATGCCCTACTTGCCTCTACCAACTTCCCAAGCATTAAAAATTGGTCTCCTAAAGGTAAAACCACCATATCTTACCATTATTTAAAATTACACATCTTCAAATATAAGAATCATATTCAATTCATTTGTGACTATGTATACCCAACCATAGTGGAGGATATTATAGGTTGTCCCATGCCTAGGGTTCATCTATTGATTAAGAAATATGTAGAAATGATGGGGGACATATGGATTTATCAAGATTGTACAGTCATCCAAATTGAAGGGATCCTAATCTCACCCTTTAGATTGATTGTGTATGTACCAAGTAAATTAGTAGAATAGGAGATTGCTTTTCAACTCCTTAATGGCATTGATGGGGTTTGCAAGGAAAAGAGGAAGGCCATTATTCATCCCTTCCCTCTAATCATTGGAAGGACCATGTTGAAATATTGGAAGAAAGTGGACCTTATGCCTAGGCATAGGGAATCCTTCTTATTCCAAGCAGATGAGCTCAAAATGTGGGATCCCAAGAATATAGTGAATGACCATTTGAAGGAAAAATAACTCCCTAAGCTAGTATATGTGCATCAACTTGGTGTTTATGACACCATTTACACCAAGGTAAAGAACTATGAAGAAGTGTTGGATAGGATTAAAGGGTACACCATTAAGTTGGAATATAGGCTAATAAGTGATGATAAACTAATAAGAGAGGTATGGTAGATGTATCCTCTCCAATATAATTTACTTCTTAGATCTTCTAGGCCACTTCGAGTGGAGTAGCCACCACCCCAGAGGTAAATTGATCAAGGACATGGAAAAAAAGGGTTGGAAGAGAGACCTAGAGAGGGGACCTCATCTTAAAAACTACCCCAAAGTCCACCATATCCAGTAGAGTATTTGGACATGATTGCACTAGAGCTAGAGGAAATATTTGAAGGAACCCTCAGAGACCTTGTTTAGGCATACAAAACTGATGGGGAATAAGGATAGATTGAAGAGGCATAAATCCAAGTAGAGGAACCTAAAGGGAAGAAAGGAAAAGAAGTTGCCCTTGATATAGTCCCATTGACACCCCAAGAAAAGAGGAAGGTAGAGTTGGCATTGGTCCCTATTAGACCAAGGAAAAATCCAAGATTTATCCTTACTCACCCCACCGGTGAGATCAATCTATTCAGTGAATAATTCCCCATCTATGGGCTAGTCATCTCTGATTAGTTTATCTATGGGAAATTTTAGAAGATACCCTCTTTATCCCACTCATGGGCATTGAAAAAGGTCATCAATATAGATGTACATGATGAAATCAAGCCATGGATCAAGGATATAATGAAAGAAGAAGAAGAAATAAGGATAGTGGCCATTGTAGGGCTAGAAGCCAAGAAAATGGATGCTCTTGGAGCATTAAGTAGCATAGGAATTGAGGCCCCAAAACCTCTAAAATTCATATAGTCTATTACCATGGTATAATTCAATCCAGAGATAGCTAGATTAGGGAGGGTCACCACTAGGAAAGCCATGGTGGGAGATGAAGAGTCCACCTTCTAGAAGGTTAAAACTTTTGTAGGACTAAGCCCAATGGAAGGATAATAGCTAGGAGAACATCCTATCCATGAGGAGGATGTGGAGAGCTTAATTGAGGCCCAATCAGTCCAAGCTAAGGTTGGGATCAAAGGAATGAAACAAAGTATCCATATTTTGGAAAAAGAGAAAGAAAACTTGGAGACATAGGCTATTTTATTAGTGCCTAATACTATTATAGATATGTTTTAGGCTTTATTATTTGATATGTTTGATTCTTTGAAATCAATAAATCCAAGGTAGGATGACCTAAGCCAACAAAGTAAGGAAGCTAAGGGGTTAATAACATAATAGTAGGAGGTGGAAACTATAACAAGAGACCTCATTAGCATTTTAATTAGGAACAAGATTCCTAAATTTAAAACTATTATCCTAGCTCACTTGAATGCCATATTGGGAGTAATAGTGGACAAGGTCCAAATTCTAAGTGTATGGACAAGGAATTTGAATAAACTCCTAGCTAATGATAATGATTTAATTACCAAGATTAAGAAAATCTTGGGTACTATGTCAGTAAATCCTACAAAGACCACAACCCTAGGGATAATTGATGATGTAGAGTATAAGCACAGGGTCATATTGGTGATGCAATCAGTCTAAAGTAAAACCCAATGCCAATCTAGTAGGGATAATAGTTTAATTCTAGGCATGATCTTTAGGATAGAGGAAAATATTATAGAAGCTAGGAGTATAAAAGAAGCTATGACTAGAGATGATAGAGATTTAGATGACCTAGCTGATAAAAAATAAGTCTACCTCATGAAGCTAGTTGTGGACCTTGAGCTCATCAAAGAAAAACATTAGAAGGAAATGGAATTACTATAATAATAAGGGGACCCTTCAGTAATGGGCCCACTAGCCAGTTAATATTATTTTGTAAAGCCTTGTAATATTATTTTGTAAGGCATATGCTAGTTTTTTAGCATATTGCCCCTAGGTTAGTTCAATTTTGATAGACAAGTGTATTGATAGTACTTGCTAAAAAGGATAGTTGTCTTTACCTTTATACATTTTATATCTTATGACTGACTAGTTTACTACCTTATCTTTCTATAAAAGACATGTATCACCATCTTGTAAAGGGAGAGAAATTTTGAGCAAACTTGTATACTTTGAGAAATTAATGCAATCAAGGAATTTTACAAAGATTATCCAGATTGAATGTGTCAATTGTTAACATAGCTTCTTATCTCAATTATTGATTCTAATGCTTAAGTTTATAAAGTTTCTCTGAATTCTAGATTTGCATCTATAATACAAGATTTATAATTTGTGCTAGTGCTAAATTATTTAAAATATCTTAGATTTGATTCATTTTATTTTTTCCTTATTTAGATGTGCTAATGCTATTTGAGTCTTGTAACAAACCTTTAAAGTGAAATCTAGTTCTTGTATAATTTCATATCATCCTTAGGAATATGCCTGATGTGTGGTGAAATTTGAGCTTCGCTATTTTGCATCCTATACTAGTTGAATGCAAGTTCAATTGTAATTGAAGCTTTTTCATGATATTTGAGATCAAGATCAACAATCACTTATTTCTTTTCTACCTTACCCTTCTCTTTTCTCCTTTTTTACACCAGAACACTATAGCCTAGATTTAATTATAAATATTCATATAGATTAATTTATAGCTTAAATTTGGATCATAACTCATTGAGTAATAACATAGATCCTCTGAAATTCATAAAGAATGGACTATGATGGCTCCCAACCATCACTCATTATAAATATTGTGGAGCACTAATACATTATTTTGCTGCTATTTCACCATAGGTAACATCAAGTTCCACAACCACCTACTCATGCTCTAGAGTCCTAGAATACTAAAATGAGAAGTTTTATTTAAATACTAAAGAACCCTTATGGTATATTTAGAGGCATCAACATGCATTTCTACTTGCACTAGAAGGAGGGACCATTTGTGAATTCTTTGAGTCTTTGTTAATCTTAATCTATTGTGATCTAAGATTGATGTTATCTTTTTGATTTTGAGTGATTCTTTGATTAAAAGTCTAAATATAATTAATATTTGTGGTTTGTGACATATCTTTATGCTTCCTCAGACAAAGATCAAAGTTCTTTGAGATTTGATACTTGTTTTTGGTAAATTTGCTTAAACTTTGAAAATCCATAGTACTTAAGGTTAGAACAGTTTTTTTTGATCAAAGGTTCACATATATATTCGTATATCTGAATTTATTTATGCTTAGACTTATAAAGATAGATCATATTCACATAATTGAATGCATTTTTGAGCTAATTCAGTCAAATATTAATGTCTTTTATTGTTCTTCATACAATCTTTTCAAAATAAGCTTAGTGTTTAGGTTTAACTCTTGCTCTTTATAAAGGTTGACTTGATAGATCATAGTTTAGATAAGATATTAAAACTTAAAGCTAAAATTCACCAGGATTAGAGCAAGATCACACTTAGAGACCAGGGAGCCTTTGCTTGAGCTTGAGGTTCATAAAAAATCCAAGTGTGATAAAGGTAAATATAGGATATCCAAATATCTTCCAAATTTACCTCTTCAATGTACCTATGCCTTCAACCTCCATCCAGCTATGGATTGGTTGGGAGACTCTTCATTTAATGTGCCAGGTGTGGTACATAATCTCCTAAAAAACCCTAAAAAGTATCTACCTACATTTAGTATAATAAGAATAATAACTATTGAAGAACACATCAAATCCTTGAAAGATGTTGAATTTTGTGCATGAGGATGTATCATGTAGGATTTTTCCCTTTAACTTTAAAGATGCATCTTACAAATGGTTTTTGAGTTTGCCTAATAATTATTTCACAAGTTAGGATGGTTTCACAAATGTTTTTATAGATCAGTTTGGTAATATTATTAGTCCTTGTGTTATTTATCACCAATTCACCACCATTTAAAGGGATAACAATGATCCTATCAAGTCATTTAATGTTAGATTTCAGAAAATGTATAGCAGGACCATAAAACCTTATAAGCCTAATGATGTTCTAGATTTAGAGATGTATAAAGATACATTGGATCCCATAACCTCTGTATTCTTGAAGAGATCTATTCCTCCTATAACTATGTTGGGTAGGGCCTATTTTGAATTAGTGACTATTAGTGATCAAATGCATCCCCAGGGGAAAATGGATTACTCAATCTCAATTATTAACCCAAATATGCTTGATTTGAACATCTTCCCAAACAACAACTAGAATATCCCAACCTTAAACCAACTTCTAAACTTAAATCAATTGCCCTTAAGTCATGTTGCTCCCAATTTGAATTTAGGATTTTTGAGTCATCCTACTAATGGATTCAATGCAAATGATCAAAGAGCTTTAATACAAATTGTTGGTGGTAACAATAAATAGGCACATAAATTTGAAACTCTTAAAAATGAGAATGAGTCTATTTTGAAAATGGTCTAAAAATTAAGCACTATTTTCCTTCAGCTATAGAAATAAGTAGACAATACTAGAGAAAACTCTAGTAGAAATTTCTCATTTTAAAGGTTTAATAGGCCAAACAATAGGTTTCAAAATGATAGTTTTCATAATAACAATGCTAATGAACCATATTTTAGTAATAAGAATATGGACATTAATATTACTAATATTGTATTACCTAATTATTACAGAGTACATTACATAACCAAACATAGAAAAATTGATTATATAGAGTTTTGTAAAGCCTTTAAGGCTTTTTAAGAGGAGTTGGATACATTTGAAGTGGTCCCTAACAAGGAAAGTGGTGTAGGTTCCTCAAGATCTAAACCATCTCATCAAGCCTTAATGGTGGATACCTTTGATTTCCCTTTTCAAGAAGAGAATGAACCTAATGAGATCTCTGAGTATATCTAAGCCTTTCAATAGTTCTTGAAGAAGACCTACCCCTTGAGTAATAGAGATTAGAGGAAACCTTTGACTACCTCATTGCCTCCAAAAAACTTTGGAACTCCTCCAGACATTTCTTTAAGAAACAATCTAGAGCTACCAAAAGGGAGTAATTCTAAACCCAACACTAATATTCCTAGTTCTTCTAATAAAACTGGATATAACATTGTTGAGGATATGAAGAAAATAAAGGATAATCTCAATTTACATGAAATCATGTAGATTATAGAGCAAATGGACCTCTTGCTAGAATCTTTGTCCAAGAAATCCAACAAGCCACCCAAGGCTGACCATGCTAATGTGATTATACATAAGGCTAAGGCAAAATCTCCCCCTTTCCTACTCATTGTTAAGATGTTTAGTAAGAACTTGTATAATTATTTATTA
Organism: Torreya grandis; assembly: GCA_037957365.1. NCBI lineage: Eukaryota > Viridiplantae > Streptophyta > Pinopsida > Cupressales > Taxaceae > Torreya > Torreya grandis. The sequence continues at coordinate 1,938,852 of JARHVA010001090.1, read as the reverse complement.
TATTTTGGTAAATCTACCAATATCATGTGTATAGGTATATTCAAGTATCCTAGCTTAAAACCTATAAAGTTTGATAGGGTTATCACCCAATTAGACAAGTCTAGAGTTAAGGTTGTTAAAGAGTTATTGAATATTCATATGCAATTAACTTGTGAGACTAGAGTGAAATAATTCATTGATATTCAAATTGTTGATATACCTAATGTTTATGGAATATTGTTAAGTAGAGAATAGACCAAGGCCCTAAATGATTACATGTCCATAGATTTCTCACATTTGTGGCTACCTTGGAAGGGAGTTCCTAATCAGATCAAGGTTGAGATAGAGCTAAGGATGAAACACATGATAACTAAGTACAATTTTGTCAATGAGAGGGTCAACATAAGTGAATCAAACTTAGGGGTTTTCACCCTACATATTGATAAGGTATGTGATTCAAAAAATGCTCATGTTCTTCCTAGACTGTGGAAATTACATTTTGATAGTGCCCAATGTAAGGCTAGATCTAGAGTAGGCATTATCCTTAATAACACTGAGGGTAAGAAGTACCATGATTCTTATAGGATCCAATTACATTACACTAATAATATTGATGAATATTAGGCTATTATCCTAGGTTTAGAATTTTCCATAAAATATAAGGTCAAGGAACTACTAGTTTATGGGGATTTAGAACTAGTGGTCAACCAAGTATGAAGTAAATACCAATGTAAACTCTAATACCTGAAAAGGTATAAGTTTAGGTTCTATGATTTTATTAAATACTTTGATGCTTTTAGCATCATTTCCATCCTAAGAGAGGAGAACCAAGCTACTAATGAGTTGGCATCTGCTACAACTAATCTCATGCCCAGTCAAGATTCCCCCAATTTCAGCATTGAGATGATTCCTTATCCTTTATTACCTAGTAACATTAACCATTTTCAATTTTTTAGAGATGATCAATAGATATTGGATTTCATGACCAATTTTGGAGAATTTGATGCTCATATTATTGATGAGACTAATGAAAATTCATTTAAAGAGGACAAGTTTGATGGTAAAGTCATTCAGTTAAATGACAACAAGATCCCTAATAAACATTAAAAAATCCTGCATAAAGATCATGGGGTATTGATCTTGGTTTCCAAAATAATACCTAGCTAGTAAACATTAGAAAATGCTACACAAACATTGAGAACAAGAAGGCTAAACAACTCCTTACCCAATATAGGGATGTCATAGCATGGTCCTATGAGACTTGAAGATATTTGATCCAAGGGTGATAAATCACACCATCCCTCTTAGGGAAAATTGTGAACCATTCAAGTAGAAGAAGAGGCCTATAAACCCTATCTTAGAACTAATTATATTCAAGGAAGTTGAGAGACTACTAGATGTTAGGATAGTCTTCCCCATCAAGCATTTTACTTGGGTGGCTAATTTGGTGCTAGTTAAGAATAAGAATGGTGATATTAGGCTTTGTATTGACTTTAGGAACTTAAAAAAAGCATCTAAGAAGGATAACTATCCTCTTCCTTCTCTCAACCAAATTATACAAGTTGTTTTAGATTTAGCCATGATGTCCTTTCTTGATGGGTTTTCAAATTATAACTAGGTATTGGTTAACAAAGAAGACAATATGAAGACAACATTCAACACCAATTAGGGTAGATTTTCATATAAGAGAATGCCCTTTGGGATAATAAACATAGGAGATACATTTCAAAGGGCCATGTACCATTCATTCCAAGGTATGATAGGTAAGTGCATCATTATTTATATGGATGATCTAATAGTTTTTCTAGAAATAGGGAAGATCATTTCATATATTTGAAACAAGTGTTTGAAAGATGTAGAAGGTATGGGATTTCCTTAAGCCCCAAGAAAAGTATTTTTTGTGTAACTAAAGGTAAGTTATTGTGACATGTTATAACCAAATATGGGATCTATATATATCCCAAAAAGGTAGAGTCTATATCTAAAATAGAACCCCCAAATAGTAGGAAAGAGCTAAAGTCATTCTTTGGTAAGATAAAATTTGTAAGGAAATTCATTTATGGATTTGTAAATATTTTCAAACCATTAAATGACATGCTAAAGAAAGATGCCAAGGTCTCATGGAATGAAGAATCCATGAAAGCATTCAATGAAATTAAGGAGGCCATTAGCCAAGCTTTAGTCCTGCTAAGTCTTGACTTTTCAAAGGAATTCTACCTCTACTCATTTACCTCTAATCATACCACGGCTCCTGTATTAACTCAAAAAATTTATGGGTGTGATCACCCAATAGCTTTTATGAGCACTAATTTTAAGAATGTTGAGTTGAAATATTCACTGATTTATAAGCAGACATATGCATTAGTAAAGGTAGTAAATAAATTTAGGCATTATATCCTTAGAAATAGGGTGCATGCTATTCTACCCGACCCTACCACAAAGCTCATGCTAAAAAAATGAAATGGGAGAAACTAGAGGTAAGTGGATGTCAATTTAATAGGATTATGACATAGAGATGAAAATAAAAAAATGGTAAGGTGCCAAGGTCTAATCCAAATGATTAATAATACCATCCCTAGGTTAAGTATTAAGCAAGTTGATCAGTAGAACTTTCAAGTTAGTGAATGATATGATTATATTATTCATTTACCTCAGGTAAGTCTTATATATGAAAAAAATTGAGGGAGTCTACCTCAGGTGTGTTTCAAGAGAGGAATTTGATCAAATCATGAGTACCTTCCATGAGAAGTTTAAAAATAGACACCCATTAGGACACCCATTAGGGAATACTACTGCACACAAGATTCTTAGAGTTGGCTACTATTGACTGACTATCTTCAAAGATTCTCATAAGCATGTGAGAGAATACCGCTCTTACCAAAATTTTATCACCAAAGAGCCTAAGGCAATAATGCCTTTACAACCAATCATGGTGGACAAACCATTTGCATAATGGGGGTTAGAATTTTTAGAAGTGATCAACCTAGCTTCATTTGAAGGTCAAAAATTTATCTCGACTACCATGGATTAATTTAAAATGTGGGTTGAAGCTATAGCCACCAAACAATGTAAGACAAAGGAAGTGATCAATTTCTTGGAATAAAACATTTATACTAGATTTGGAACTCTAGTCTCTCTAGTGTGTGAAAATGGGTCTGTATTTATATCCATAGAGATGAATGAATGGGCTTATGATAATGGAATTTGTTTAAATTTTTCATCCAACCATTATCCTTAAGGAAATGGAGTTTTTGAGTCTACCATTAAGAATCTGATGAAAGCAATCAAGAAGTCTACTGAAGACAAACCCAAGACTTGACACAAGTTGCTCAAGTATGCAATATGGGTAGATAGGATCAATATCAAATAATCCTTGAAGGCATCACCTTTTCTATTGGTGTATGGCTAGGAACCAATCTTTCTTATCACTTTGAAGTTGCCCACTAAAAATTTATGCAAGAATATATGGAAGAGGGTCAAGAATTAGAAAAATCAATATTATTGGACATAATTTAGATGGAAGATGTAAGGGAGAAAGCATTTTCTGATTTTAGTAGGCATTAGACCACCATCAAAATATGGTTTGATAAAATATCAAAAATTAAGGTGTTCAAACAAGGGGACCTAGTTCTCCTTTGAGACAAAATATCTGAGCCTAAGGGAAACCATGAAAAGTTCACACCTTTGTAGATTGGCCCATACCATATTGGAAAAACACTAGGGAACAACACCTTCAAGATCAAATATCTACAAGGAGTAGAGTTCATATTTCCCACCAATAGGTAGTACCTCAAGCACTACTTTTCTACTGCTCCCCCTTAGGACTTTATGGAGAAAAATTTAAGGTGGTTAGATTTAGTGTAGGTAGGATAGTTAGTTTATTTCTATTCTTTCCTTCCTATCCCTTATTTTTATATAAGCATGTATATATTTATTTTCTTCCCTTTACTTTCTTGTTTTCCTATTTCCTGCCGTGTGTTTCTTTCTTGTTACTTTGTTCTTTGATTCCAATAAGTCCTTTTGGATAATCCTAAGCTCAAATTTAGGTAGTTTTATAGAAAATTCCCAAAGTTTAGGAATGTAGGTATGAGCCTAATACATATACTGACCATGGTTCTAAAACATAGGCCTAAATGTTATAATTTGAAGAAACTAGTAAAGACTAATGGAAGAAGCCAATCATTCCATAAGAACTCAAGCATTGTCTTGACCTCAAATTGGTTTTAAGAAAACTTGCACTTGTAGGGTGAGATCCCAAACTATTAAGGGATAACCATACTTGCACTTAATTAACATCCTTGCCTAGGATAATGGTTACAACCATAAGCAATTTTTTGAGGATCAAACACATGATTAAATTCTTAAACCCTGGCTACCCTGGTTTCAAACCTTGCTAAAAGCATAAAGGTCTCAATAAAATACAAAAATGAAAGATTTAATACAAAATCAAAAGCTTTGTTAGCATAGGTGATTCTGGTAATCTCCACCAAGGCTATGGACACTTGACTAGTAGTGAAGCAAGGCCTTGAGTGGATCTAAAGGCATATCTATTAGGGATATGGATGCTTGACTGACAATAGAGAAATGCCCAAGCCTTCCTTAAATCAAAAGCATGGTTATTAATGGATATATAAACATGCTCCAAGTCAGTGTTAATGATTAAAGTTATGAAACTTGGAAGTTAATTTTTGAATCCCCTGGTAAATAGTAAGTGGAATCAAAAAACACACACATTATGGTTATGTCTTGATATTTGACCCTAACTTTACAAGTACAAGGTTTGTTTCAACTATAATGTAATATGGATAGTGATATTAATCTAATGGAGTGGATGACTTAATTGTTTGTCTAAATTAGAGTCTCTAGGTTCTAACATATTGCTATGTTTCCCCAAAAAGTCACCATTTGTTGATGCCAACATACCCCCTATTTATGAAAATTGTAGACCCTTGAGAAGCCCTAAAGATTAATCTTGAAAACATGCCATGTTTAGATCATTTATAGAATTTGAAGATCATCCAATGTATTAAAGACATGCTTATTAGTTTTCTTTTGCTTTAGGTTTGTCTAAAATTTCTAATAAATAGTCTTCATGTCTTATAGTGTAGGTTCCATGGTGTTCTTGCTGGGAAATCCATGTTCCAAAACCCTGGTACAAACCCTTAGTTCAAATTTGAAATTGGAAAGAATTAATTGGTAGGAACCTTTTAAATCCACTTTGGACTTAGGCATAAATTTCATATTTTAATATTAATCATGTTTTTTAACACGACTACAACTTAACCTAAAATATGCTTGGTAATTTTTATTATTTGACCCTTTAATTAATTACATTTCTAAGTTTAATGTTAGTTTTGGGTCCATTTTAATATTTCCTAACTTGGTCCCTTTGATTTATACTTTATCCTAAAGTTTTAATCCTAAGGCCCTATTGTATTTATTAATCCAAATGGGACCTTATCATGAACACTTTAACCAAAGTATTTTATTTACCATAGCTCCTAACTTAATTTCATTGCTCTTTATAGATCCAATGGCACACACTCCATCATGGTAGGATAATCCAACAGAGTGAGAAAGACCTGGGTCATGGCTTAAAAGGCATACAACTCATAAGATCTAATGGTTTACACTTATTTACAGCCTTTTGATTAGATGGTGTGAGGAAAGCTTGATAGAATCCTACACCTAGCCCCTTAGACCAATCACATTCAAGCTCTTGGATCATGATCAATGGTTCTCACTTCATCATGGACCAAAGATTAGATGAAGTGAAGACACTATGGAAAAGATAAAACCCCAAGATCTTTGTGAGATCAATGTGTGGCATACTTACATTCAAAGATTAAAAGCAAAGGGGCTTACTTGATATAAATAACCAATCATGAACAATCTCCTAGATCATGATCCTATGGCTCTCACTTACTCATATGAACTTGATCTAATCGAGTGCATTAAGACTAAGATCTTGGGAAGCCCTATAGAGGTAAAAAGTGGCACTTCCACATTAGGTCATAAGAATTTAATGAGCTCAAATTTGATGTTTGCATGACTGTCATTTGACATCCACAAGGATGTATTTGACATCTGCATGACCGTCAACTTTGAACCCATCAAATTAAAAGCTTCACTAACTTAAAAATGATGTTTGTAGAACCATCATTTGATGTCCATGAGGACATATTTGACATCTAAGAGACTATCAAATTTAAGGTAATGAATTATTTTTCTTAGGGTTAAAATACACTCCAAAATGTTGCTAGAAAGCTCATGAATTACTTTACAAATGATTGGAAGCCCTTAAGAGATTCTCAAACACTAGAAATATTTAATTTACAAATATTGAAATGGTATTATGGTCTAATCATAGCCAAAATTAACCTATTCTAGGTCTATACCTTAATGCCCTAATTGTACTTTGTTTAGATACCATGAACCTTAAGCTATAAACTTACACTAAGTTTTATTTTAAAGATTCTTTGTGATGTAAAACTTAGAAAAAATGCTTCTAACTAAAAGTTTTAATGTGTTTATTAATACAACAAAACTCTATTTGACATCAGATCATTATATCATTTTGAGCATATTCTATAGGCTTGAAATAAATATTTTATCCCAAAGTATACATTGTGTTTATTTAACATAGTGTAAACTTTATCCTAAAATAATTAGCCAAGGTCTCCTTTATATGAATCTAGAAAAAATCAAGCATAAATACTTTAGCCTAAAGTTTATTTCATGTTTAATAAACATGAAATAAACCTTAGCCTAAGAGGCTTAAGCCTAAGTCCCTACCTTAATGATACACTAACTTAAAGCTTAGGCATCTTTGTAGATCAACAACTCATGATTCATCAAAATAAAATGATCTAATGGTATGAAGACCCCATAGACTCTTCAATGGAGTCCTAAGAGCCTATGGACTTGACATGTGGTAAAGACACATTTGAGGTAGAACTGATAGATGATCCAATAGTTCATGATTCATTGCACTCTATGATCTAACAACATCAAAGCAATGATGACTTTTCAAAGGCCTACAAGCTTGCCACATGGCCAATGCTCATTCAATGAATGCTAAATGTAGGATACAAAGCATATGAAGGCATGCAAAGATGCCAATTAACACAATCATAAAGCTTGATACTAAGAAGAGCCAATCAAAATCAAGGACCCAAATCATGATCAATGGTTCTTGGTTAATCATAGGGTCATCATCCAAAAACAAAAAATAAAATGGAGCATTTTAAAATGCCAATGGCTAGTGCTCAAAAAGGCACTTATAAAAATGCCATAGAAGGTCCAGATCAATGCCACATAAGCACCACACAAGAAAAAAATGACAAAATAAGAGATCTTGTGTGATTAGAAATGCGAAGGTATAAAGGCAAAGGTATAAATAAAATCCCAATAATGTATGAGCTGAATTCTAGATGAACTACCACCATTAAAGCTCTAAAACCCTAAGCCCTACATAAAAGAGACCTAGGCAAACTTAAATGGTTACAATTCAGTCTGAGAGAAGCTTAATTATGTTTTTTTAGTGTAAAAGAGCATCAAAGAGATCAATTATAATCTAGTGTGAATAATTTGTAGAAATAAAATCCATGGAAGCTCATAGATAATAGTTAAAAGAGGAGACATAGCTCTATTTGTCCACAAATAATGAAGGTAGTATATTCAAAGACTTCGAGTTAGATGCTATGTCCCTAAATAATGGAAAAAAATGGTTTGAACTTTTATTTACCATAAAAGAACTACCACCTATTTCTAGGGAAGAATAGAAAATTGACATGATCAATATGAAGCACTATAATATGGTCACTATTCAGATGGCTAGACTTTATTATGCTACTACCAAACCTAAGGTACTATATTATATTGATGTGATTGTTCCTATATTTGTAGATTATGGAATATATAATGACTGGATCATTCATGAGGGAACTTCCAAGAAGGTAGCCTATATTTCCCATATGGCCTTTGAAAAATAATTTAAGATCTCAATTCCCCATATATACTTGTCCAAAATCAAGGAGTGGACCAAAAAACATGACCTGGACACCATCCTCTGATCATGGTTTCTCCTAGGGAACCATGTGTTCAGGGACCTTGAGGGAAGGATCCCAATTGCATAATTTAGGGAGGGATCAGAGTAATCATGACCCTATTAAACATATACTTAGGATCCCCCTCAACCACATATGTTAACAAAACTTGGGCCTCTTATGTATATTTATGGTAGAGGAGAAGCTCACCCCTCTTATAAGAGACTTGATCAACATCTTCCTAGCCAGGCAATTCACTGCTATCAAAAGGAAGACAACCAAACAATTTTACATGATGTCTTACTTGCTAGATGCCCTAATTGACTCCACAAACTTATTAGGCATTAGAAATTGGTATCTTGAAGATCAAATCACCATATCCCACCATTATTCAAATTTACACATCTTCAAATATAGGAACCATATGCAATTCATTTGTGACTATGTATACCTAGCCATAGTGGAGGCTATTACAAGTTGTCTCATGCATAAGGTTCATCCATTGATTAATAAATATGTAGAAATAATGTGGGATATTTGGATCTACCCATGTTGTACATTAATCTAGATTGAAGTTATCCTAACCTCACCCTTTAGATATCCTATGTATGTACTAAGTAAATTAGCAGAACAAGAGATTGATTTTCAACTCCTCAATGGTGTTGATGGGGTCTATAAGGAAAAGAGGAAGGACATTATTCATCCCTTCCCTCTAATGATTGTAAGGACTATGCTACAAGATTAGAATAAAGTGTACCTTATGTCTAGGCATAGGGAATCCTGACATAGGGAATCCTTCTTGTTCTAAGTAGATGAGTTCAAAATGTGGGTTCCCAAGAATATAGTGAGTGACCATTTGAAGGTAAAAAAACTCCCTAAGCTAGTATATGTGCATCAAATTGATGTCCATCACACCATTTACATCAAGGAAAATAACTAGGAAGAAGTACATTTTAGGATTAAAAGGTACAACATTAAGCTAGAACATAGGTTAATAAGTGATGATAAGCCAATAGGAGAGGTATGGTAGATGCATCCTCTCCAATGTCATTTACTGCTTGGACCTTCTAGGACACCTCAAGTAGAGAAACCACCACCCTAGAGGCAAATTAATTAAGGACATGGAAAATAAAATATAGAAGAGAGACCTAGAGAGGGGCCCTCATCTTCAACACTACCCCAAAGACCACCATCTCTAGTAGAGTATTTAGACATGATTTCCCTAGAGCTAGAGGAAATAATTGAAGGAGTCCTCAATGACCTTGCTAAAGAATATGACACTGATGGGGAAGAAGGCTAGATTGAAGAGGTACAAATGTAAGAAGAGGAGCCTAAGGGGGAGAAATAAAAATAATTTTCCCTTGACATAGTCCTAGTGGAACCCAAAGAAAAGAGGAAGGTAGAGTTGACATTGGTCCCTATTAGACCAAAGAAGAAGCCAAGATTGATCCTTGCTCACCCCACTAGTGAGATCAATCTATTTAGTGAAGAATTCCCCATCCATGGGCTATTCATCCTTGATTGGTTTATCTATGTGAAATTTTATAAGATCCCCTATTTATCCCACTCATGGGAATTGACAAAGGACATCAATAGAGATGTACATGATGACATCAAGCTATGGATCAAGGCTATAATGAAATAAGAAGAAGAAAGAAGGATAGTGGCCACTATATGGCCAAAAGCCAAGAAAATGGATGCTCTTAGAGCATCAAGAAGCATAATAATTGAGGCCCTAGAGCCTCTAAAATTCATAGAGCCTATTACCATAGTGAAATTCAATCCATAGACAATTATATTAGAGAGGGTCACCACCAAGAAGGCCATGGTGGGAGCTAAAGAGTTCACCTTCCAAAAGGTTGAACCTATTGTAGTACTGACCCCAATAGAAGGACAAAAACTAGGAGAACATCCCATTCATGAATAGGATGTGGATAACTTAATTGAGGCCTAGTCAACCCAAGCCAAGGTTGGGATCAAAAGAATGAAACAAAGAATCCATAATTTGGAAAAAGAGAAAGAAAAATTGGAGATACAGATTATTTTATCAATCCATGATGCTATTATTGATATCTTTGAGGCTTCATTCTTTAATATGTTTAATTATTTGAAATAAATAAAGCTAAGGTAGGATTCCCTAAGCCATCAAAGTGAGGTAGCTAAGGGGTTAATAATAAAATTGTAAGAGGTAAAGACCAAAATAAGAGACCTCATTAGCATTTTAATTAGGAAAAATATTCTTAAATTTAAAACTATTATCCTAGCTCACTTGAATGATATATTGGGAGTAATAGTGGAGAAGGTTCAAAGTCTGAGTGTATGGATAAGGAATTTAGATAGATTCCTAACTGATGATAAGGAGTTAATTACCAAGATTGATCAAATATTGGGTACTATATTTACAAATCCTACCAAGACCATAGCCCTAGGGATCATTGATGATGCATAGTATAAGAACAGGGTCACATTGGTGATGCAATTCATCAAAAGCAAAATCCAAGACCAATTTGGTAGGGACATTAACAAAATTATAGGCATGATCTTCATGGTAGAGGAAAATATTACAGAAGCTAGGAGCATAAAAGAAGTTATGGCTAGAGATGATAGAGATTTAGATAACCTTGCTAATCAAGAAGAATTTTACCTCATGAAGCCAACTATGGACCTTGAGCTCATCAAAGAGCAACACCAGAAGGAAATGGAATTACTACAAGAATAAGGGGACCCTTCAGCAACGGGCCCACTAGCTAGTTAATATTCCCTTTGTAAAACCTTGTAATATTTAAAAGTAGGGAATATTATTTTGTAAGGCATATGCTAGTCTGTTAGCATAATGCCCCTAGGTAAGTCTAATTTTTAAAGATAAGTGTATTTATACAACTTGATAAAAAGGACAATTGTCCTTACCTTTGTACATTTTGTATCTTATGACTGACTAGTGTATTGCCTTATCTTTCTATAAAAGGCATGTATCACCATCTTGTAAAGGGAGAGAAATTTTGAGCAAATTTATATACTTTAAGCAATTAATGCAATCAAGGAATTCTACAAAGATTGTCCAGATTGAATGTGTCAATTGTTAACATAGATTCTTCTCTCAATTATTGATTCTAATACTTAAGTTTGAATAATTTCTTTGAATTTTGGAGTAACATTTGTAATACAGGGTTTCTAATTTGTACTAGTGCTAAATTACTTAAAGGATCATAGATTTTATTTATTTTATTTGTTCCTTATTCAGATGTGATAATGTTATTTGAGTCTTGTAAGAAACATTTAAAGTGAAATCTAGTTCTTACTTGTATAATTTCATATCATCCTTATGAATATGCCTAGTGTGTGGTGTAATTTGAGCTTTACTATTTTGCAACATATACTGGTTAAATGAAAGTTTAGTTGTAATTGAAGTTTTGTCATGATATTTGAGTTTAAGTTCAATAATCACTTGTTTTGTTTTTGCCTTACCCTTATCTTTGCTCCTTTTTTACACCAAATTACTATATCTTAAATTTCATTATAAATATTCATATAGATTAATCTGTAGCTTAAATTTGGATCATAATTCATTGAGTAATAACATAGATCCTCTAAAATTCACAAAGAACAGAGCATGATGGCTCCCAACCATCACTCATTATAAATATTATGGAACACCAATACATCATTCTATCACTATTTCACCATAGATGACATCAAGTTTCCACAACCTACTACTCATGCTCTGGACTCATAGAATCCTAAAATAAGAAGTGTTATTTGAACACTAAGGAACCCTTGTGGTACATTTAGAGGTATCAACGTGTATATTGTTATCCTTGTTAATTTTACCTTTATATTGAATAAGTTAGTGTATTATATGGTGATTTGGCTTGCCATTATAATTAGAGTTTAGGACTTAGTCTAGGCCACATTTGCGTAGAATAAATTCTAACTAGTGCTTATGTAAATTATACATTGTTTAATTTACCATCTTGGATCTAGGTTACCCTTTTCATTATTTCCTTGCATGTGGTTTCCTAATTGTATCCTTGATACCCCCTTTACAAATATTACTATACATCATTGATTCTATCTTAGGATCTATTTAGATCACATATCCCATATCTTAACATAGTATTTGGAGCCCTATATGCCTGAAATAAAGTGTGGATTACCATCTACTGGATCGGTAGCCACCTAGGTTATGTTTTTATCTTTACACATAAATAGGATTTAGTTTTATTTCTTGTTTATATCCTAGTCCATAGAGATAAAGATAAATGTTATATTGAGAATCTTAGATAACATACATTTTAGTGAACATGATGTGAATCCTATCCCACCACTAGTTAGATTATCTTCATGTTTCCATTTTTGGCTTATTAGATATTTCAATTTGACAATTTTCTCTTATCAAATGTTATTCTTGATTCTTAGCATTATATTCACATCAAATTAACTATCATAGTACTTTATATAAAACCCAATGTGAATCCTATCCCATTATTGGTTGGATTTTCTTCACATTTCCATATATAGCTTCTTAGAGCTTTTGGTTTGACAAGTATCCCTTTTCAATCTCCATTTCATAGCCCTCTAATTTTCCAATTTTTTTAACATACATTATTTTCCAAATATTTATTTAGGCTTTCAATTATTGCTAAGATGCAACACCTTTTTTAAAAATCCACCAAGAAAACCAACCAAAATTTTAAAATATTATATGCCAACATTCCTAATTCTATGAAGTTAACTAATACCCATGAGGATTCTTAACAACTCACCACTTTTAGCTTTGTTATTTATCAAGAGAACCCTTCTAATTATTGTAACATGGGTTACACTTTATCTAAAATCTATAATCCATACAACAAATTGAGAAATCCTAGGAAAGTTAGACCACCTAAAACCCATGAATCCAAGGGAAAAAAGGAATGTGACCTAGATTATACTATCAAGATGAAATAATTACTCTAAGAGCAACCCAAATATAGGGGAAAAGATCTCATGATGTGGAGATTGAACTTTAAGAGGCCATAAATTTTGATCTATAACTCCATTTGAGATTTTATTTGTGCCAAAATGATTGTTTCAAAATTTTTAATTTAGCAATTACCCATCCTATTTAGTTAGGGACATTTTTATAAATTTTAAGAGGCCATACATGACCATATAAGGATTTGAAACTATATTTAATATATTTTTAGATATTTCTCCATTTTTAGAAATAGGATATTTTTGTAACAAAACATTAACTTGAGTTAAATTTTGTATACATGTGGAGATTTTTAAGCCCATCCAAGCTTGCATGCAAAACTTACTAAAAATAACAATTGAAAATCTGCTAGAAGATGAAAGTTACTAAACATAGAAATTTTCTAAAAATTGAATGGGTTAGTTAACTTTAGGTAGCTTTTGATCTATTTATATTTTTTAATTATGTATGTCAAATCCAATTTTGAGTTGAGATTTATTTAAATATTTTTATGTAATATTTTATTCATTCAATGAGAATTAGTAGAGAAGATCATTTTCATGCAATTTTTGAGTTTTATGCCTATGGATATAATGATTAGCTAGTCTATATTCCACCATCTTGTAATTATTTATCACATCATGGTGAAACCTTTTATATAAATTACTCATTTTGTGCATATGTTTTTGATAGGACTTGGGGAAAATCAATTCTTGACTTTCCCTCTTCATTATACAACTAACATGCCTAGTTTAACAAATACCATAATGGGTATTAACTTTGGTGGCCACCCAAAGCACTCATATCAACACCAACATCAATGTTACATCTAGTGATTCTCAACATAATACTCAAGCTTCTACTTCAAACCAACTTAATCCAACATAAGTGATATTGCATATCAAAAACCAAATTTCTAACATGCAAGCTTATAACAACACCTAAATGCTATAACTACATAATCAATTTATGAAAATGCAATAAAAGATTCAATAGGCTCATTTAAGAGTACCAAATCAAAAATCCCACACCCCTTGGAGACCATCTTAGGAACCCTGTTCATTAACCTCCTCTTCACACTAAAGTCATCAAGCATCTCAAAAACAAACCCATAGTTCCTTAGATTGCTGACATTGATATTGGTAGAATTACTCATACAATCTCTTATAATGGATCTGCAAATCCCACTTTGTATCTAAAGGCCTTTAGAAACCTTTAAAATGATTGGATTAAAATGAACACCTTTGTTTCTACAAATATATTAGTCAAAAAACTAACTGATGATGATTTATAATGGTAAATTCAACTTAATTTTATCTCTATCAATAACTTAGAAGACTTAATTAATGCATTGGTTCAAAATTTCCAATCCAATTACTTACATGAAAATAGCTTATCAAACTTTGTCAATTGAAAACAAATATAACATGAGATTACTTAAGACTTTATTAAGTGTTAGAAATCCATAGATAATAAAATAGAGAATAATATGATGAAAGAAAACCTATTCCACCTCTTTATCACTTGTTTGAACATTGGATTATAATACATCATTAGGTCCTTCTCTCCTAAGTCATTGGATGAAGCCTTAGAACAAGCTAAATGAGAGGACCATTTATTAATATAATTTGAGACTTTCCAACCTAAAAAGGGAACTCAAGTGATTATGAGACTTAAGAATAAACACACCACCAATGATGGTGTTTCCAATACTTATGTATCAAATATAAATATTTATGTATTCATTTATAAGAAGTTCCAATAAATCGAATCTCTCTCAACCCATAGTATGAAATGCATTATAGCCTCCTCTTCCTCCATCACACAAACACAACCATGTTTCTAATCTACCTTTTAGTACCGAAGAGCTTAGGAAATGCCTTCTAATCCCTCACCTAAGACTTTGATAAATCTCAAGATGCACCCAATTAGTACTATCCCAAACAAGTTTTATTACTATCATGCTAATTGGGGTAATTTTCATGACAATTGTAAGGAACTTAAACATCTATCATATGAGTTTCGATTTGGTCATAAATTTGATCATGATGCCATGGTAAGATAATTCCACCAAGTATATGAAAAAGTTGCTAAATATTATGAAGGTAAAGTCAAGTGTGATACACTCAATCAAGATAATTCTTAGCTTGATATTTACACAAATCCTCTTCCCAATCAATATTAAATTCAATCAACTATAAATAAACCTCAAAAGCCTTAAAAACCAACCAATAATATTATAGGACCCATAATTAATCCTAACTCTACCAATGATGAGGAAAACTTGGTTAACATGAACAACATGAAGTGTATTGTATCTTACATTGATTGTAAACCTCTCATGTCACACATATCTCTTCCAAATTATATAATTATTTAGGCTTATATTTAAGATCAATTTAAAATTGTCATATCTCACAAAATCTTAACCTTGATACATCCATAAACTTCAACTCTATTGGAAAAATCAAAACAATATTCTATGTCTTCAACTATATTGCCAAACTAATATAATTTATTATGTCTAAAATTGAATCAACCAACTTGGTATAGATTCTTATTGATCTTATTATATTTCCCAACATGATATGATTTTATATGTTTGAAAATATATCAGTAGACCTAATATAGTTTGATCCTATTCCTATTATATTGGTAGACTTGATACAGTCTTCTATGTCTCTAAATGCATTTACCAACTTGATATAAGTACCTTACCCTACTTCTACTAACATGAAAATTTTGAGTCTATCCAAAATAACTCAAAATGAAGAAAAATTAAGTTCATATTCCTCTAAAGTCATATAAAATCATATAGACAATTATGTTTTTAAATTTCAATCTTATCCAACTCATATAAAATTTTATGAGTTGGTTCCCATAGACTATTTCTAGACCCCCTTCTCAAATTCCTTTTTATTGAGCTTATGAGGACTTACATGAGACACCAAAATTTATTGAGGAATCTATTTTTTGACATGAAAATTACTTAACCACCAGCTTTTGGGAAATAATAAATTTTACCCAAAATGAGGAAAGTATCATTAAATAATGTGAAGATATGTCTATCCATTTCAAGATACAATGAATTCAACCATTTCTCTCAAGTTTCATATCACATATATGATCTATAATGATATCCTTATTCATGTATATGACCCTTCTCTTTTTATTAGGGTTCACATAGGTAATGTCTAAGTTAATCAAGACTTAGTTGATGAAGGTTTTATTAAGTGTGTCACCTCTTTAGACTTCATTAAATCGATTAGATATTCTAGTTACAACCTTAAGTCTACCCATGGCATGTGATATAGAACAATCAAAGACAAATTTATCCCTTAGGATGCATTTGGATTCCTGTCATAATACCTATTATTATGGTTAGGGAAAAGGTTATGATCTTCAAATTTGCCTTTTCTTATAGTATAGTTCTTGGTCATCTTTAGACTCATCACATGAGGGTCATAACTTATTCTACATGTGAATTCATGAAATTTCCTTATATGAGTGCTATCTACAAGGTGAAAGGTGATACTAACACTTGGAATTTTGAATAATTCCAAGAATATGGAATCTATAAAATACCTACTCTTGAGCCTTTACCTAGTATCCCATTCCAAGAGTATTAACACTTTAACTATCATGTCAATTCAATGAGAGGTTATAGTAGCCACCATAATATTATGCACAAAATTCCACCAAACCTCTTTGATTTTTATCTTGAAAAATTAAAAAAATGTATCTCCCTCGTATCATCATATATCAGTTACCACCCACTTTTAGACCCCATTCTAATAAAATGCTAACTAATGAGGTAACCTCTTCATGGTAATTCCTACGAAGCTTAATTCTGATCAATATTCTAGTGACATTATTATTAAATCCATCAATGTGGAACTCACCATTCTTGAATATGATGATGGCTACACATAATATGCCCATTATTTTTTTTATTATGCCCAAGCAAAGGATGTATAATTGTTACATTATCACTAATCCCTTTATCAATCTTACAAGCTAATAACATTTTCCTCTTGCATTAGTCTAGTTATTATTTTTTGGCCCAATAGACCCAACCCTTTAGAATTTCCTATTGATGAAAAAGAAGGGTACATGTATCCATATTTTGATGGGATACTCCATAATGATGTTACTTATTCAAATTATTTTGACATATCTGACATGGATCTAGTTTTTAATTTGATTGAACCAGATGCACTTATTATTTTTGAACCTCTTCAAAGTATGATTGATGATCATTCCACCACTAGAACATATCATTTTGATAGATTTTTTGATCCATCAAGTATTATTCCTCTACATATGTTGGCCACACATATCTGAACAACATTGAATATGATCCCAAAAGAGATAACAACACCTTATTATTTTTTTAACCCTTTTTATATGTGTTTGTTTAGGGTTAAATGGTTAGAATAGCCTATACATAAGGATGGATAAATTATTTTATATTAGGCCAATTTATTGAAAACCTAGATAAATGAATATTTTGAATTAAAATTTTGAGTTATGATAGATATAGACATTACACTCACAATATTAATTTGATTACATAAAAATGAAGAAGAGATAATACTTATCTAAAAATTCATAGGTAGGTCTAATAAGTACAAAGGTGAAAACAAGTAGGGACACGATCAAGATCTAGTCATCATATTCTATAAATATTATTTCTAGAGGATTAGACACTTGCATTAACCTTGGGACACTTATGGTAATGAAAAGTGTCCTAATATCAATAGAAATGTCTAGTATAAAATATTAATTATATTATAGAGCAGCCAACTGGAGCCTTCTAGGTTTTTTATTGACTTTTTACTTATAGTTTTTACTCATAGACACATGTTATAAATGACTATTTATAGATCAAAGATATAGATCATCACCTTATGTCTTTAGACCTTGCCAAAAATGGGTTAATGGGATCACAATTTTGAGTTGACTTCAAGGACCCATCTATCAATGAGTGCTACTTACAAAGCCAATACTCAAAAAAGGGCCTTAGATATATGTAGTTATCCCGTAATCATTAGATTATGTGTGCCCAATGGTGAAATATACTATATGAAATGTCATGCAATGATCTATCTTTTAAATTTAAAAAAATTTCCCATGGGTTGTTTTTTAAGAACTTCAGACTTTTAGTGTGACTACTCTTATTAAAAATATAAAATAGAGAAGAATAAGGTAGTAGAACTCAGTTGTGCAATTTATCAAGTGGGCTTGAATGGGTGATTGCTTGGTATTTTCTAGATGAATAATGAGTAGGCTTAGATAAAAATTTACACCACATTTTTTAGAAATATCTAATGGTAGGGTTAAATAAGACAAATGGGCTAACCCATAGAATTCAAAATATTTGAAAATTAGATCAATTTTGAAGATGAAACAATTGATAATAAATTGGAGATTGCATCAACTCAAGTATCACTAAGTGGGATGCAAGTGCCCAATAAGATAGAAGCTATAAAGGATTTGAAACTAACACTAAATGATATATATCAAGTTTTAGGCTTTGTATATATATAAGGATATCTAGGTCATCCTAAATGATAGTGTCAGACCATAAGGTAAATAGTTAGGCATAGGGAGATGGAGAATGTGAGCCTTTCAGCTATAAGTACTAAAAATATAGATTTATAGCATCTCAATATTATATATTTGAAAATTAGTAATCAGGGATTTACCCCTTAGTTTTGGACCTTCCCACTACCAAAAGGCTTGCATTTACCATCTCACTGTGACTAAATGATTATCATATATTCTAACCCATACCATTTTGATTACCTATACAACTTTTACATATTAAAAATCTCATAACTTCATATATATCCTTCATTATCAATTATAGATCCATATCTATTTTATAGCCTTCTAGACACTACTAGCCACAAAGAGACACTAGTGTCGATGCTAGTGTCTAGATCCTTATTTAGTGTTCAGTACTCAAAAGTCATTCAAATTATAACCTATTCAAAACCTTTGGGTTAGAATATTTATCTTATTGAACCCTAACATGAAATATTTTCAAAAGATGTGGTGTAAATACAAGTCCAAGCCTTTTAATTGTTCAACTATAAAATACCAAGAAAGCACCTACCATGACTCATTCAGTTAATCACATAATTGAGTTATTATGCCCTGTTCATTCCTATTTATATGTTTATCATAGGATAAATCATAAAAAAGGTTTGAAGCATAAAAGGAATGGCCCCATGAGTATTATTTTTAAAGTTGTAAGCTAGATCACTACATAATCTTCATATAGTATATTGCACCCTTGTGCATACACATTCCCACATATAGGGCATAACTACATAAGTTTTAGGCTGTACTTGGAATAGTGGCTATATAGGTAATGCTCAATGATAGAGGGGTCATTGAGGTTAGCTTAACACTATGATCCCACTAACCCATTTTTGGCAAACTCATTCTAAGGGTGAAGAAGGGTGAAGAGATATTATTTGATCAATAAGAAGAGAGTGACAAAATGTATTTCAAATTTAAGGACATCATAAAAAAGGTGATAAAAAATATAGAAATGTAAAGTTATTCACATTAATATCTAGTGGATATTTATATGGGATAATAACATCATAATACAAATACCCACGTCGATGATAGTGACCCAAAGGTGATGTTAGTATGCATGGATACATAAATAGTATTTATAGAATTAGATGACTATTCTAGGATCCTAATCCTACATACCTCAAATTTGGAAATTTATATATTTAACGTATCTTAGTTTTATAATTTGGAATATTCATTTAGTTGAGTTTGTAATTAATTGACCTACTATAGATTAGTTTATCACCATCTTATTTAAGCTAATTATATATTATTAAACATATCCATGCTTTCTAAATTTAGGGTTAAAACTTTGGTGAACCCAAAATTTTGTATCCAAACCTTAAGTTGACCTAGGGTTTCTTGATTTATAATATTTTTGAATTCTTATTGCAAAATATTCCAAATTTAAAAATAAAAAACTCTTTTCCTAAAAAAATCATGTTAAACATGAAGTGCCAAAACTTTTATAACTTTGAAATGAATGTATTATTGCATACCCCTAAGTGTTATAGTGTTTATAATGAACTCCTACCTGTCAATACTAATCACCAAAGGGAGTGCATGAAAAAACCATTTCCTCCATATAATACTATCAACCACTCCAATGTTTTTATTAAAACATTATTCTTGGATTTACTACATAATTAATCCCATTACAAAGATGTTCTTTTGGGTGAATTATGTATGACCATATTACCAAATAATGTGGAGCCACCATATGTGGCCTCTATCATAAACTCCATCAAATGGAATGAGCATAACATCTCCTTTGAAAAGGAGGATTTACCACCTCAACAGATTATAAATTGATGTTTACCATTATACATCCAAATACATTTTTGGAATAAAATGGTTAAAATATTACTTGTGAATAATGGTTCAAGACTCACATTTGTTACATTTCATTCCTTTCCTTACTTGGCATTGGGGCTAAAGACTTAGAGTCATCAAGTACAAACATCAAGGGATTTAATAATATCTCATGAAATTTATTGGGGAAAATAACATTACACATTACTGTGGGACCCCTATATTACCTAAATATTGCAAGTTATGCCCAATTATTTGAACTACAACATACTATTGGATGACCTTAGATACATGAAATGTATGTGGCTCCATCTAATTTTCATGTATGCCTAAAATTTAGCCACCACACATTTATTTTTACATGTCTAATAGATATCAATCCATTCAAACTTTATGATATGATACAAAAAAAAATTCTACAACATAATCCTATAATTCTAATTTTAGATCTTGATATTTACTAAAAAATGACTATAAAGTACATGCACTAAGCAAAAAAGAATAAGGTATAAACCAACCTATTTCTTCTACAAATAATAACAATTGATAAAGCTTAGGTTTTTAAAAAAAATTATAAGTAAAAAATAAACCAATCACAATAAGCCTTGTTTTTAAGGGGTAAAATTGGAATTCATGCATGCATCTACTTATACTACTTATCTACAATTTATAAAATCTCATTTGATTGTTGATAACACTTAACCAAAAATTTAGACATTGGATGAGTTCTCAAATGATCTCCTTATCTACAATTGATAAATGATCTCCCTCCCTTTTATCATAAAAATAGGTTTCCTCATGCCACCTATGCTTATACTTACTTTTTAAAGTGCGATAATACTAATATCCAACATGATGCACCTAACATAATTCCTACCACACCATATATTGTAGAATGGTCCACTTTTCTAAACAAAGAAATGATACAACATAACTATGAAATTGATAAAGATCCTTGACCAATATTACTCAATGCAATGATGCATGAGGATGAAGGAAAAACATATCAGCAGGTCATACATAGTATCTTATAATTATTTTCTTGGGATTATTTAAATATGGCTAAAATAGATTCATCTATAACAATGCATAATATCTCACTATATTTGGATGCAAATCTAGTAAAATAAAATATTCATAAAATGTATCCCAAGGTTTCACTAATTGTAAAAGATGAAATTCAAAAACTCTTAGATGCAAGATTAATAAAAGATAATACACATTGTGATTGGGTTTCTGAAATTTTACTTATTACTAAACCTAATGGCAATATTTAATGTTGCCTAGACTATCATGACCTAAATAAATATTATATAAAAGATGGTTTTCCATTACCTAACATCGACATGATTGTCGATTCTACATTTGATATGAGACATTTTAATTTATGTATGATTTTTTAGATATAACCAAATCAAAATTAACCCACCAGATCAAGAAAAGTCATCATTTATCACCCTATGGGGAAACTTTTATTATATTATCATGCCCTTTGGACTAAAAAACATAGGAGCAACATATCAAAGGTAAACAACACATATTTTCCATGATTTCATCCATAAAAATGTTGATAATTATGTCAATGAATTAATTGAAAAATATAAACACTGACAAGATCATGCTTAGATTTTCAATAAATATTTAAATGCTTACAAAAATTCAATGTGTGATTAAATCTAAAAAAAAAGTAATTTTGGGGTATCTTTTAGAAAACCACTATAACTCTAGTGTAATACCCCCTGTACATAGACAAAACGCATATATATGTGTTATATTTATTATTGTAGTATAAATGGTGCTTTACGTATGTAAAATAGGACTCCATGGTCATGAAGCAATAGTAGGAGTAACTAGAGTAGGGGTTTTCAGAACCTATTATTGAGTGCTTATTTGTTAAGAACAACATGTGTAGGTGATCTAGATATCTAAACATGGTATGTAGTAGACAATTAGAATTATGTAAAATCCATTATATGTCTTTGATGTAATGGTCTCTCAAGTACTAACTTCCTAGTAAAGGGGATTTCCTATTGCTTACCCTTTTATAATGGATTAATGTTAGTAGGCTTTATAACTAGTTGTTTAGGTACAAGTTTCTTATGTTTAAGAGGATGCTCATATGGAATCATGGAAACTATAATTACCTGATTGGCATGAATGTATTTTACACATGCATACACTATAGAAGGTACTACTTGAAGAGTGTGTATCCAATATATTCCTAATAACATATCAAATATGATTATGGAAGGGATAACTAAAAAGGTAGTGACTACATGTGAAAGACCAACCTATAAAGGCAAGTTAATATCACCAAGAACCTTCTGGGAGGTCCCATTGAATGCTCTAATTGATCTAGTAGAGGGGTGTAAATCATGATGAGTATAACCCAAGTGTATAAGTAATTTCATGGTGTAAATATTTTTGCTTGCACCATTAACAATCATAACACTGTGTATGGGGATTTTATCAAGGTATGCTTGAATGAATAGGGAATGAAGATCAAAGTCACCATCCTTAATTTAACTATCATTAAAGGAAATATAAGGTATCTAAACTATATAAGGTATATATCACATGTAAGTATCAATAATATCATCTAGTGGGTGTCTATAATATGATGAAGGAGGATGTGTATTATATGCCTTTTGGATTTCTGGTTCTTTTCTAGAATTATCTTGCAAAGGATTTTTAAATATTCCTATTTATGGTGATCACCAATTTATGAACCTAAATCTTTTGTAATATCCTCAAATGAAATCTTTTAGTCATCGATAAGATCTTGGATCTTATGATTCAAGGTAAAATATATACTCATAGAATGTCTTGGTGCTTGATAATAATCAAAATAAGTGTTTACATCATATCGTTTAGGTGGACATTGACTCATATCAACATAAATAAGATGAGGGAGAGATATAATATGAAATTCTAATAACTATGAGAGTAATGAAGCTCAAGACTTAGGTAAACATGTAAATTGTCTCTTTGGTGCATTATATAAGACAAGCTGATTAGACTGTTGTGTAACTATGTTAACTGTGGTGGTTATTTATTTCTAGGCTCAAGAAGTTTTAAATTATAACTTGGTTTAATTAAATTTTTTGTACTAGATGTAGATGTATTTGGTGTTTTTTCTATGTACTTGAGATTATTTAATGATGTAATATTCATTTCATAGTCTTGTACAACATATCATAAGTCATCAAAAGATTAAAACTTCTTAAATAAAATGGAATCATGTAAATGAGCAAGAAAACTTTGCTTGAAGATATATTGTAAATCTTTGTCTACCATAAGATTGGTCATTTTAGAGAGCATTGTCTTATATCTTAATACATATTCATTGATAGGTTCATTGGTTCCTTGTATAGGAATTTTTTTTAGAAAAGTTAATGGAAAAGTGGGCTAAAAATTGGTCTACAAGAGGTTTAAATGCTTTTATGGATTAGAGAGGCATATTATGTAACCAAATCAAAACATAGTCCTTGAGACTTCTTGGGAATAATTTGGTCAAAAAAATTATCATTGGAAGCATAGTCAAGGCATGCCACATAGAAGGTTTAAATATATTATTCAGGGTCACCCTTATCATCATAAAATGTGAACTTAGGTGTAACAAATCTAGTTGGAAAAGGGTGCAAAGATATTTTAATTTCAATAGGGTTATGTGATACATCTTGTGAATCTATAGCATGAGGGGATTTTAAAGGTTTTTATTCAATGTTTGTAATCTTATCTTCCAAGGTTTTTATAATTTAAATGAATGATTGAACTATTGGTCTAGTGGGAGTAAGATTAACAAGTTGAGTAATCACCAAAGGGGATGAAAACATGTTTTGAGTAGTAATAGGCATTTAAACTAGTATTTTTATTGAGACAATGGGTAAGTCCATAATAGATGTGGAAATATTAGTTTTAAGGAACAAAGTTTTAAACACATAATCCATGCCCCCATTCAATGTCTATGGATTGATAAGTGTTGGTTGAGTTATAGTACCTTCTAAGGATTCACCAATACTAGGTGAGGTTGCCTTAGATTTATCTTGTTTACTTATTTCATCTCTTGTGACATATAAAATGCATCTATTAAGCCCTTGTTATTATTGAGATGAACAACCAATGCTTCTTGATATTTTATTTAGAATTGAGTTTTTGCACTAATATTTTCCATTGCTTCACAGATGAAAAATTTAAAATTTGTAACAAAGTATAATAATAAAAAAACCTTAATTTATCCCAGGGTTTGATGTTCAAAGATCAAGTTCACCAAATGTTTAACCCTAAAATAAAATGTGTAGGTATGTTTTCAATTTAAGCTTAAGGTTAAGAATATAGAAAGGAAATGGCATAAAGGTGATAATCATAATTATAACAAGCCAATTAAATGCTAAAGTAAGATATAAGTATACATTGGATATATTATGTTGAGATATTCTAAATATGGAAAGTACAACTAGGATAGATATAGAAATGATAAAGAATATAAGTACTTATCCTATTTTTATGCTAATGATATTTTATATCTAGAATAGGCTAAAAACAGGTGGGGATATAGTTTTAGAATAATTATCAAATTCTAGATCTGGTGCCTTTAGCTATTTGGATAGTTGTGTCAACCCTAGATGATTATATTGACACTACTATGTAATTTTGATGGTAATGTCATATATATAATATCTGGTGAAACAAGATGCAACCACTTGGATAATTCTAGGGTTTACTTTGCCTTTACTCTAGTGCATTTTGATCTAGGTCATGGACTATTACTCCTTATGAAATGGTGAAACCCTAGATTTACATCTTTAATATGACCTTGGAAAAAATTAATTAGTGGACATATGGTATCAAGTTAACCCCAATGACCCTGATTCAAATGATGTTATCTACATAAAAAATACTTTGAAGAGGACCTCAGACTCATGTAGTTTTCCTCTATGTATTGGCTTATGTGAATCATGTAATGTGTGTAAAGCAAGTATAATAGTGACCTATCTTGTAACTTGGTGAATTGGGATCTTAGGCTACTACTTTAGTACTTCATACTTGTAGATGTGTAATCCTTATGAATGGTATGGAAATATGGAAGCTTTGATAAATTGAATGTTTGATAGAGTGATTTTTGATAAGTGCCTTCATCTCTTTGGTATTTTCTAGGTTTAATAGGTGAGGAATGAATGAGGGTTGATCTTTTATTTATATCAATACCTTTTGAGTAACAACTCACATTAAATCACTTAGGTTATCTATTAGGATACATTTCATTTACAAATTAGATGAATTTAGGGCACTCAAACTTATGTTGGGGCATGATAATAATGTCAATGCTACTATTTATTTCATATGTTAGTGTTTGAAGAGTAATAAAATAGATACATGATCAAAACTTGTAAGGTGTAAGACAAGTGCATTTTGTGTCATCAATATAAGAATAGTCAAACTAAGTGATATGCCAAAGGATACAAGATAAAACAAATGCAAGGCTTACAAAATCAAGGAGAGTGTATAATTAAGAGGAATAACCAAGGTTTGAGTTTTTCAAGTGTATAAGACCAAGGTGCTACATAATCACAAAATATCATCTACACATGCTAAATACATTACTTCTTTGTCATTTCTATATCTAACACAATTGTACTTACTATTTTTAGCATAACTTAATATAAAAATTTAGTGTATGTTTTTATTTGAGTTTAACATCCAATTGGGATATTTTATATTTGATTATTACCCTTGTGGTTATTCATTTTTATATGCCCCTTTAATAAGCTATCTAGGTAACCTCAACCTAGAAAACACATTTTTAGGGTTAAACAATAAAGTAACTCAATATGGTCAATGGAAATGGCCATAAATGATAATATCTATTGATAATAGCAAAATTCCCCAAACAAAAACATGCCCATAATGTAATAAGGTAGATATTATGTGTAATAATGTCTTGCATATGTATGTCCATCTCATATGAAATTTGTGTGTCCTATATTTCATTCATGTATATCATAAAATACATGTGCATGGAAAAAAATAAATATATAGTTTACCATATATGATGAAGCATAAATCATGTAGAGAAACAAAATGTGTCATGCTTAAGTTCTAGTTTTTTATTTTTTGAATATTTTGATAGTTTTTTATTAATTATTATTTTAATTTTTTAAGAAATTAAATGTAAAAGCCTTAAATATTATACAATTGATGAGGGAGTATACGTGGAGGATATGGAGATAAGGAGATAAATTATGGGTACATAATGCCATCAAATAAGTTTAGGATATATCATAATATTCTGCATCAATGGATTTTTATTTTGCTTTTACACATTTCCAAATATGATGGATATGCATGACCTATTCTTCAAGTGTGTATGATTGCTAATTTGTCATCATAGGATATAATATTTTCCAAATATTTATTGAGGCATGAACATTTTGGTTATCATTATCACCATCATGTTGAATTTTGATTGTATTGTGTTTATAAAAAAACTTGATGTATCTATTTGGTATGTATATGGAAAACTACATTTTTTGTAACCATCTATGTCAAAGTTTAACACCCAAGTGGTTTCTAGTGCGTATCACCCATAAGATTGTCTCAACCATATTTGGTCCAAAAAAAATTGGTAATATAATATATCCAATTGATATTTCACAAGGCATATACGTTTCAAGTCATCCACATCATATCCCAAAATTTGTAAGAATTCAACACTACATGCACTCAGATAGTTTTTATCATCAATTTGAATGTGTTGTTTATAACCACCTTCAATGTATACTATAATCATCAATATCTCTTATCATTGATGATTTATATCTTTGTGTGTTCGATCTTTGTATTGGTGCTTATTAGAAGCTATAATTGGTGACTCTTGTTGAATTTGAGTGATTATGATAATCCTTTCATCTTTTAACTTTTGAATATTTTATATTAATTCCACACAAGTATCTATTTGATACCCTATTATTTTATGATAATCACAAAATGAGCTTCCTTATCAAGTTGAAAATTACCATTAGCTCTATGTTGATTCTGAGTAGAGTTATCAAATGCATATCAGGAACATATGCAAATAGTACTCGATGTATCTTATGCACTATTAATTTGTAACCTAATAGATAAATCTTGATCTATGAATTTTATAATGTTTATCAAACCTATTTGAAATATGGGGTATGACTCTATGATGCACTATTCAATATGTTATGCCTCTTTTTCTCTAGTGGTGCTATATTTTACAAAAAAATGTCTTAGTGGATCACTTATTATTGAAGTGTGTTGTAAAATTATATTACAACAAGTGATTTCACATTCATCCTTATGCATGCCTATAAGAGATGATTTTCATTTATCCAACATAGTTTTAGTTACCAATTTTGAATCATCTCAATATTCCCTTAGACCAATATGAATAAAATTGAGACCACACAAATAATCATAAATGTTCATTAGAACTTCATTATCATCATTATCACTATCATATTATTCCATGAATATCTAATATAGATTATCTAAGCACTGCAAGAATATCTTTTATCTTTTCTTCTTGTTTGTCTTTTATGACTAATCATTGGTTTAATGCACATATAGCTAACTCTTTTTCATTAATCTTCCTTGACTCACCAATTCCATATGTATGTATTCATTGTAGTGGTGTGATTTACAATGGAGGTATTATAGTAGATTGAAAACATCTAATTTTGGATTACATAAATTATTATGATTTGTCATTTTATACTATCCAAAGGGTTGATTATCTATAGGACATTTATATAAATATATCTCATGTATAAAATTCACACAATGATGCAAATTATATGGTATTGTCCTCCAATAAATGTATCCATGGTATACCTAAGAGTAGGTTATAATGCAAGTGATTATGCATTACATGTAATAGAGTAGGGAGAGTCTTAGATCCTACTTTGGCATCCAAAGAATGAAACCTAGATCCTGATGAGGAACATTGTCAAATACTCTATGATTTTTGAATATAATCCAAATTGACACTCAATGTTTGAAAAATGTGACATTTCATATATTTAATGTTGATCTATTATCCATAAAAATTTATCTTGAATCCCTTATTTAAGATTTTCACTTGAGTAAACAATGGGAGATGGTGATCCATAATATGATGAGTATGCAAGTCATCTCTTTCAAAATATATTGTATATTTAGTATTCTTCAATGTATTGATAATAAATACAAAGTAAGCACATTTTACATCACTAGATAAAGTTGTGTCACATAAATTTGTATATAGAATTTATTTATATATATGTTACCTCTTAGGTATTTATAACATAAAAAATTTAATTGGTGTATTTATGAGTTGATCAATGATATCATACTCTTTATTTATATTGGCTGGTATCATAAGAGGTCGAGGTGGATAACGAGGGGAAAGTTGAATTATTTAATTATGTCTCACATGATGGGGCACCCTATCTCTTCAAGTTACAAAAACATGGACCGTGGAATCCAATATTAGCCATGGGAAAATAATGGGAGTGTGATGGTAGCAATCACAACCTTGAGGTCTAGGGGGAGAAGGAACACAATGAGTCATTCATGTTTTTTGATGTCTAGTAGTGACCAAAATATTCAAAACTTGATATTTAAACATTATTAATTACTAAGAAGTGTGAACTATTTTACATCATTAGTTTAGCCTTATTATTATATAGATATTTGGCATGTTTTCTTAAATTATTGTTAAAATTTTTTCACATTAAAGGAAAACATGTAATGATTAAAATCATAACTTGAATTATAGAATATAAACTATGTAAGGCCATTATAACCATGATTTGGTAAGGGGGAACAAAAAATTAGGGATGAAAATCATAGATGAATATAAAGATTTGAAACCCCCAAAAAATAGAAGGAAACCTTAATAAATTTAAGGTTTTTTGTTCTCAAGACAAAGAATAGGTCCACCAATTATGTTTTATATATTTTTGGATTAATTCTATAGATATAATAAAATTTTATAAAAATTAGATTGCATAAGATGTAAAATAAACTAAATAAATATGATTGTAACTAGCAGAGTTTTATTAATTTATTAAAACTTATTATTTATGGAAATACTACAAGAATAGAGTATGTAACTTGTTTATATAATTTTTAGGTTTATGACAAGGTAAAATCATCAACATAAATCAGGAAGGAGCATCTGAATGTGTGTATCCAAAAATAAAGTGTCTACATTTGTTGGGACAAACCCACCCATCTTGGACATGTGCATAGTGTGGCATTATTTTTCTAGGGTGTGGAACTATCTTGCATTGAATGTGTTTAATCTATGTTCATTTCACTCACTACACCTAGGTTTTCTAGTGCTTCCTATATATTCATATATATGTGATCTAGTTAAAATAACTCTATTTTCCTTTTCCTTACTTCAAAACCATAGATTTTTGTAATGTAAGATGTAATCACCATAAATGGGGAAAATATGTGAAAGGTATGGGTTGGAATGAACTTTTATACCCCTTGTGGTTAAGTGTTTCATATGTATATAATACTCTAAAGATCAAAGTCAAATCAAATGTAGTTCTCCGACGTAGCTGAGTGTGTGCAATTAGTGTAATACTAGCATGTAGTGTAATCATGTGTATGTGATGTAGCTACAATTAGGGATATCAATTAAGAAATGTATTAGACCATTAATTACTAAAATACATAATGAAATATACAATAAAATTCAATAGACACATTCATATCTTTATCAAGTTTTAACAATAAGGAAAAATAATAGACACATTGATAATAATGACACCACAAACTCACAATGAGATGTGTTATAAAATAAAATTTATATAGCTTTACCTATTAATTCATAGTATTTATAAGTTTATCCTAACCAATAAAATAATTAATTTTAATTATTCCTTAATCTCTAATATTATGGCCAACCTCAATTGTCCCAGTATCTTCTTTTTTCTCTCCCCCTCTCCACATGTATAGGGGAATGCTTATATAGGCTCAATGCCCACATAATTATATCAAGTGTTTTACACCCACTAAAAAAATTTAACATACCTTATTATTCTATATGTATTAGTTATTTTTATTAATTACAAGGGATGAACATGCTACAACATAAAACATCATAGCATGGTACATCATGAATAATACCAAATAAATCATTATCAATTTCCCATGAGTTGCAATATTAAACACCCAATAATTAGTAACAAATACTTTCATAACACATAAAAAGGATATGTTTTGAAAATAAATGCATATAAATAAGTCACATAAAGTCACAAGACCTTGCAACCAATAATTGAGTTAGAAACCCTTACATTATTATCCTTGTTTCTGATTAAGAACATTAGTGCCTATTACCACACATGCCCCAAATGACTAAAAAATTAGTGAAAAACATATGAAATGAAGAATAAACTCTAATTAAACTCATAAAATATGATACTCCTATGAAAGATAATCAAACTTTTAAGGTAACCAAATAAACTCCATAAAGCATTTTATAAATCTCCATAATACTACATCGGTGAAAAAGACTAACATTAATTCTTGTTGGATAAACAATAGTTATAAATACACATGAGAAAATATGAATAAAAAATTATAAACATATTAAAAATAATAAACTTTCATTGAAATACACTTAGAAAAATTTCCTAAACTATCATATTTTTGGTTGAAACAAGATTGCATGTGAACATGGATGTTTCTACATCATACACCCTCGGTAATAAAAGAAACAAGAGCTCCTAATCATGTACCTTATAAGATATCTACAAATGGTATTACTTTGTTTTACATATTTTAATATTCTTATACATGTTGTATATTATATTACTTAGCCTTTTCATTTTACCAAATATTATGTATATTGCTTCTTATGTATAGTTTTTCCAACTCGCATGTCAATCACCCCTTCCACTTAATTCTTCTCATTTTAAATAATTAGATATATCTACTATAATTATTTAAAATTTGTGTTTATTATTTAACTAATTTTTCCTTCCTAATATACATGTAAATCAACCATACTTAAATAGGTGATATGTCTATCCTTTGAGGGAACTCTATCTCATAGGCATTCTTCTCAATTTTTTGAAAAATTACGCATGACCCAATATTTTTCCATTTAAAATTATCATGAATTAATTTGGAAATCTCTCTTTCCTCTAGTTTTCTAATAATAAGTCTCCCACCTGAAATTCTACTTCTCTTCTCTTCATATATGTTCAGTATTTGCATTACACACGTTGGAGTAATTTAGTGGCAAGAAGAAATATAACAGATTTGAAACATATTAAGATATGAATGACAAAAATAAATGAAAAATAAAATAATAATAATAAATAAACCATAAAATTCTATTAATGAGACTCAAAGGATATAATATTATTCAAATAAATGGGTTACTTGTTCATTCCCATACAATTCCCTATAAATGCTTTTCAACTTCCTTTTCAACTCTTCTTTTCTAATGACTCTTTGAATCCTTGACATATAATATATATATTTTATCATTTTATTACAAATAATGACAAATAATACTAAATATTATTTCCATTTACCCTTGATAACACTCACCAAGACTTAAATTGGTGTCTCATCTCGAGACAGACAAATGACCTAAAATTCAAGTTTTTAAATTCTGATCCATTACAAATGCATTTGAGAAAATAAATTACTCCTACTCCTAATATTCATGGCCTCTCAATATATATTTCCATTCCATTATAAATTAACTAACCTAAACACCCTCAAATACATTTACAATTTTACAAAAATTATAAACACTCTCTCTTTGGTTTTGGCTCTTCAACTTTTCATTACACACATCAATAATGAAAACAAGGGTATTTTTATCCTTATATATTATTATTATTCTTTAATTTTGAGTGAAAATCGGTAGACATACTCTTAGTTCCATAATTATCAACTGAGTAATTATCCTATCAGTTGTCAAAATTGCTATGAACTGCATAATTATCTTTGATCCAGCTATGATAAGAATAGAAGTTCCATGTTATTTGTTTGCCACTCTTTGTTTGCATATCCTTAAATAACACTTGATAATACATTTTTTAACTCATAATTATTATTATTCTACATTCATGGGATTTAATAACACATTACACAAAATATTGAATGCAATCAAAGGTAAAAAAAATAGCTAAAATGCCAAACTAATATTGAGATGAGATCCTTCTGAGTCTTCATCCTCCACATTGAACTTTCTCTCACTGTAGATGATGACCATAAATCACACCAAAATTTTTAAGTATAACCATTATTACACGAGGCATATAAAAAATTTAAATTGCATCATCTTTCTTTTCAACATTATTTGAAGGTTTGGTTGACTTGAAATGATTTTTGAGATTGATAAATGATAGGTGAGGGGCATAAGAATTAAAATATATAATTATGTTGCATTGTGTTGGCCATCCAATGAAATTAGAGATTAATACAAACATCACATTCTCTTCTCTTTTGTTTTATAGGGTGAATAACTATATATTATCCATTTCCTTATGACATATGAAATCTTGAAACTCTTATCCACTTGTTCCTTCATGCACAATGTCAAGAACCAACTCCTACAATATCATGAAGAAAGAAATCATATTTATCCACCATTAAGAATCATCTCCACAACTATCCTAGACTTTTTATTATATTTAGGCATACAAGGAAAATCATTTAACAATATCTATAAATCAAATTTTAAATATAAAACTTATTCAACATCTATTGTTTGTGTTCTCTATTCTAATATCTTCATGTTGAGAATTATTTTCACACCATGAAGAACATTCATAGTAAAACAAGATAAAATAATTATGACTTAGACAACAAAGATAAGCACACACTAAGACAACAACTATGGATGAGACTGACTACCTTCAATTTATTTTTAGAACTCTCACGAACCTCCTCATAACTCTTCCTTATATTAGTCCACATAAATGTAAATGGGAATTTAGATTAGGATTTTATTCCATGATATTTATATGCCACATAAACATGGACCATGTCATATTTATAGTAATTATAAACCCGACCAAACATAATGTGAGAGATCAAATCTTTGAAAAATAACATATCATATTAATAAGATCCAAAACAAATAAATTACATGCATATTCTTTGACAACAACCACCCTTATTGGAGTAATTTAGTGGTAATAATAAATATAATAGATTTTCAAGATCTTAAGCTATGAATGATAGAAACAAATGAACAAAAAAATAACAAGAATAAATAAACCATTAAAATCTATGTATGAGACATAAAAAATATAATCTTATTCAAATAAATGCTCTACTTGTTCTTTCCCGTACAATTGCCTATAAAGGATTTTCAACTTACTTCTTGATTATTATTTTCCAATGAATCTTAGACTCCTTGAAATTTCACATATATATTATCTCATTTTTGTACAAATAATGACAAATACTACTAAATATTATTTTCCTTTACACTTGCTAACAACACACTACTTTTATGCAAATATTTGTGCACTTGCTTATGCACTTCTCGCTTATGCTCTACAAAATCCCCTTCTTCATCACATTTTATTGGCACTATTTTCATTACATGTAATTATAAAACTCCTCTTAGACTTTACCCATAAAAATATGGAATGATGTCTTTCATGTGCTCCTATTCAATGAATAATTGCATCCAATCTTAGATTGCACTAGAATATTATCCCATGTTCCTAGATTATAAATAACCAAACTTATGTTTATGACATTTGTCTATCCATATATTTAAGGATGATATAATTAAGTAAATACCAACTTAGGTTTTAACATCTTCCACAAATTTCTCTAGAGATTTACAATAAATTTCACATCTCTATTTAAAACCATGTTGCATGGTAAACCATGCAACATTACAATCACTATGAAAAATAAGTTAGTATTGATTGCCACATCATTAGTCTTTTTTCATTCTAAAAAATGTCCCATCTTCAAAAATCAATCCAAAATAACAAATATGGAATAATTTCCTCTTTGTGTTCTATGCATACATAAAATAAAATCCATAATTATATACTATGGATACCAAAATCTTATCTTCAATACTTGATAATGATAAGTTTGACACACATTTACCATGAATGACATGAGAAATAAAACAAGGTCCTAATCCACCATCCTCTCACACATGCATGTTATCTTATGAGTCAAACCTTTTTGTTATGTTGTTATACACCTACAAGAACCTCACTGTCTATTTTAAACATGCTAAATATTCTACATAGACATCTCTAAACTCTTAATTTAGTCCACCTATACATGGGTAAATTCCTCATATATGGTTAATATCACCAACTAATATTGACTTGATTTGGTTAGTAATGACTTGCTCCTAGTAACTATTATTTTATTAAAGTAAACCCATCCCTAGGGTTGGCCCATCATCCTAGTGTGTCTATAACATGGGGATTTATTCAATTAGATCCATATGTAAACACATCAAAGTCAAATTATAAATGGATTGGGTAACTATCAGATATACATCAATACACTATTGCATATTGATAAAATTTACCTTATTATTCTAAAATTTCAAACCTATAACTATGATAAATCAGAATCCAAGTTTGAAGCACACCAAATCTAATCCAAATTAAACATTGTCAAGTATGAAAAATCCAATAAATAGTTAAATACATATAGTGAAGGAACACAATTTCATAGAAGGAACACAATTTCACAATCACACTAGGTGGGGGAACTATGTGTGGATTTATTTCCCTCCTTTGAGTATTAGATACATAGGCAATGATCAATCATTAGATGGTGGTGATTGAGGTCATCTCAGCACATTAAACGTCCCCCATTTTTTAGGTTTTTATCCCTTAGAAGCACATCTAAGGTTTCAAATAAAAGGGTTATTTTTTGGATATGAGCCCATCATTTGGGTTTGGGATCACAAATATAAATAAAAAAAGATAGTTATAAAATACCATACAATCAATGTGCCCTAATTTTTTGCATTTTAGTACTGACCAATAGGTTAATATTAACCAATGATACTGACTTGATACTACATAATTTACCTAACATACATAATAAATCATTTCTAAAACTAAATAAACCATATGCCTGCTCATCCCTTATTTTCACTTCCAAAATACAATTACAGTTAGATAGTCAACCATCAAAGCTAAGTATGGTGATCTCTTAGTACATTATATATTAGCATATGCCTTTGACAAAAACCAATCTAAATATCTTACATTTAGATGTATGCTTGAATTTCATATCTTAATATATGAATTACATTTCAAATTTCTATATTAACTAGGTTAATCTCACCCTTTAATCAAAATTAGGATAAAACATATTGGTGAACCTATACATATATCAAATAGTGTAAAGCCTTAGGTTTTCCTTTAGTGTTTAATCATTCTAGGATTTCAAATTTCAGCCTTAGAGTTTTATTTTTAATTTAATTTATGATTAGTCCATAATAATACACATTAATCATGACCATGTTGAATGAACATCAAGTAATGAATGTGTTATTTTCACATTATTTAACATGGATAGTGTATCTTATTTGGATCAATTATGTAAGAAAATGGGTAACAAGGATCAAATTAAATTTACTAATAAGGATAAAGTTACCAATGAATAGTCTCAAGGCTTCCTCCAATCCTATTATTGCAACATCAAATCTAAAATTACTATATTATTACTAATAGATGCCAAAGGGCATGCATGACTCCATTTATTCCTCCTCCCCCAAGATCTCAAGGTTTTAATAGCTACCATCCCACTCCCATTATTTTTCCATGGCTTATTATGGATTTTATGGTTCATGTTGTCAACATTAAATGAAGTAGGGTGCCTTACCATTTGTATTAGAATTAAGGTAGTCAACATGTTCCTCCTCAACCCCCTCAACCTCCCATAAGACACACTAACAAATTTAAAGGATATGGCATCATAACTCAACTAAATAATACTCATCCTAATATTTATATGTTGGAGTTACTCAAAATATTAATAGTCTACAAAGATATATTATACAAGGCATTGCAAGAAATAAATTACCTAATGACACAAAACTTACATCATTTACCTCCATTATGAATACATTCAAGGGGATAAATTTTTTTATCACTTTTAACAAGGAATAACTACCCATAAAACACATAATAGAGAAAAAAGTCCATTATTCATTAAATTTAAAGTACAACATAACTTGATCAACATGTATTGGTAGATAATAGTTCTGGATTGACCATTTATAACACTAAATTATTACAGTTATTGGGGATAAACATGGTTGTTATTCAAAAATTATATCAAATCATAAAAGGATTTGATAACACTCCACATAAAATAATTGGAACCATCTCATTGGATGAGATATTAGTTCCTAAGATAGCACCTATGACATTCCATGTTAGCCTAACTAGTTACATTACAACATACTTTTGGGGTGACCATGGGTACATGCTATAGAAGTAGTTCTATAAACATTACATAATAGTTCCCTTTTAGATATTATAAAATAATCCAATCTACTAATGAGGACCAATCACAATTACAACTAGAAGATAATAATATTATTTCTCCATCACAACCCATTCTAATAGCTTAGATGCACACATATGAATTAGGTTAATCAAGTATATAAAATGACAAAGAACTAATTATTACACACTAAAAAATTATACAATAGGAACCATAAGTTATTTGGAATAAGTAACCTATTTCAGATCTTCCTTTACTAGTAAACTTAGAATATCAAGATGGCATGGTTACAAACTATTTTGATAGTGATGATGAAGATATCAACTTGGGAGATATAACTGATGATCATATATGAAAGTTAAACTTCAAACCTTATAAATAATACTTATCTCACACCCTATTCACACTTGTTAGAGTTATAATATATCAAAATGATTCATATATAACAAAGAAGGACAAATCATAAACTCCTATGGAGACATAATGATCCATATATACCAATATTGTACATCTTTGGCATTCTAATATTTTCCAAATTTACACCTATATAATACATAATAACACTTTTTAATTAATTTACTCGTGTTATATAAAAAATAGGGAAAAACATATTGGTGAAAATGAGCCTTTGTTTTCAAGCTTCTATTTTTTTATTTCACTTTTAATTTTCTTTATTTTCCTAAAAACTATGTTTCAATAGTTTTAAAACTCATAAGAGCTATTATTCTAGGCAAATCAGTAAGAATTTTTCTCCACATCATGGTGTGAAGGGTACTACCCCAATACTTAATCCATTAGATAACACTATTGATGGAATTTAGTTTCTAAGTACCTCAAAATATATCATAAATGCCTAGGGTTTGTATATTATCCATATGAAGACTTATACCATTTTTATTGTAGTGCACCAATAAGTGGTTAGAACTAGGAAGTTAATATTATCATAACTCAAAATATGGGATAGTGTGGCAAAGATAATGGTTGAATCCTTTGTAGTTAGTGCCTTCACAATCGTATTTACTAGTTATGACTAAGATCAATATATATAAAAGCCTAAAAAGCAAACAAACCTTTGACTATTTTTACCCTCTTCTCTTTGTTTTCAAAAACCTCAAAAGTTTCAAATCCTAATCATAATGAATACATCTAGTTCACATATTTTAAAATTAACTATTACATGTTGTCTTACTTTCCAAGCTAATATTAATTTTCTATAGACACTATTTAGATCCAATAATCATAATAATGCTAAAATATTAATCTACAATCTCAAGCCTTCCAAAATTAATATTGTTCAAATATCCAATCAAAGCTATTACCTCTAAATACTAGGCACAAAAGGTCATGCATGACTCATTTTATTCTACCCACTTTTAGACCTTAAGGTTACCTCAATCCTTGTCCTATTCCCATTATTCACCTAAGGCTCATATTAAACTCCAATGTCCACACTAACAACACCTGATGAGGGTGGACACCTCATCTGCCAAGGCAAAATGAAGTTGGTTAAAAAATTACCACATAACCCCCACCACATCCCAAAAGGCAAGGAAATCAATCTAAGTTTTATGATATCTTTGATAAACTAATAAATACTCCTACTAAAATTTCTATTTTAGAGCTATTAAAAATATCAACAATTTACAAAGATATCTTATATGATTATTTGTATGATACAACTCTTTATGGTGATACATAACCATCATCATTTTATTATTTCATGAATAAACTCAAGGATGTCATCCAATTCATCACATTCAATAATGAAGAGTTTTTTCTTAAACACATCATAGAACAAGATCTTCCAATGTTTATTCAAGGTTAAATAATGGAAAGGGAATCAAACATGTTTTGGTAGATAATAGCTCATGATTTAATATTTATAGCTCTATGGTCTTAAAATAATTGGGTATCGATATGAAAAACATTAAATAATTAGAATACATATTAGTGATTTCATAACACCCATTTTCAAACACTCAGAGCTATCACATTGGAATTACTAATAGGGTAAGTGCACAAAGTTTGGGGATAAAAAGGGGCCTACCTATGGACATGATTTTCTTGAAATTTTATAAATATGAACTTTTATAGATAATTTGAGATGGATACACTCAAAATTTGAAGATGGTATAAGAACATGAATTGTAGAATTTAGAGTCTAGTTTCCAAAACACTATTTTTAAAAAAAAATGGTTAAGTGTAACTAGGTCAAAAATCTAAAATTAGAAGAGGAACTCCTATTTTTCAAAGATAATAGAGTAGATAGATGGCTATGTGGCCCACCATTTTTAAGCATCATTTAATATTGTTTAAAACCCTTTGGTGAATCTTTATATAAGATCTTATAGTTTGTGACCTACATTTTTAAATATTTTTTCATTGAATTTTTTTATGAATTTTTAAAGTAAATATATCCTAAAAAATAATAAAAAATGGATAGTTGACCGTGTGGCCCCATTAAGTACCTCAAAAAATGGTTTTTTTGAATGTGTGTAGAATTAGGCTTATTTTATCAATATATAATTTATTTTACACTTGGAAAATTGAAAGACAAATTAAATAAACATGAATAGTCATGTATGTTTATAGCATGTAGTGGCCTAAAAAAGGTATAGTTAGAAATCAACATAGTTTAAACCCTTAAAATAGTCCAAAAACTATAAAAATAATATATTTTGATAGAGGAGAGCATGCACATTATCATGGTAATAGTTTTTGATTTTTTTTTTGTTGAAATCCATAGTGTATTTGGTGATATAAGTTTATTTTTTTGTTTTCTATTAAACTCTCAGACTCAACTATAGATTGACAGGTCCAAGCCTTTGGCTTAGGAATCCAATCCATTTTTAAGCCAAAAGGCTTGATTTTTTTAATTAAAATTTTAATAATGTGTACATGCTATAACACATAATGATATAATTCATACACATTATAAATAAAATGTACACATTATCAGGAATGTGTACACATTATAACACATACACATTTATGAAGGTAATATTTACTTAAAGTTGATATTTACTAAAATAAATGTTAAGTATAAGGAATATAAATGTATCCTTATATTTTAAATTATTTTAGTAAATATAAGAAATTAGGGTCATTTTACATCTGATAAAATTGGTCTCATAGTTTCACACCTTATGATATGGAAAATAGTTCTTTAAAATTCAATATGGTCAATACTTAAGCATTTTTATGATCCCAATATTGAACCTATGGATTTTAGGGTATAAATTTTATGATTGATGTCCATTTTTGGTAAACATATAATCATTTTTAGGCTTTTGTGCCTTCTAGATTTCTTACTGGCATTTCTAGGAGTCTTAGATTTATCAAAATTGAAGTTTTCAAAACACTCACTTTGAAATTGATCTAACATGGTGTGATTTTGGTAGAATAGGTCACATTGATGACCTAAATGGATCAAATGACCACTTTGTGTTAATTTCACTTGATCATCATCCCTCCCTCATCCCTGATCACTTTATACTCATCCCTCATCACCCCTAATAACTTTATCATCATTAATCATTGTCACTAATCACTCCGTCATTGACCATCACTATCATTAGTAATCTCTAATAACTCCTTTATCATTTCTAATCACTCCTCCATTGATCTTCACCATCTCTTATCATCCCTAATCACTTCTTTCTCATCCTTCATAATCCATAATCACTCTTTCCTCATCTCTCATCACCCCTAATCACTTCCTCCTCATCCCTAATAATTTATTCCTCATCCCTCGTCATCCTTAATCACTCCCTCATTGAACTTCACTGTCCCTCATCATCTCTAATCACTCCCTTATCATCCCTAATCACTCCTTCAATGAAAATCACCATCCCTAATTGCTTCCTCCTCATCATTAGTAATCCTTAATCAATAGTTAATCATACCTCATCATCCATAATCAATTAATCATTGACCCTCACCATCTGTCATCACTCTATCATTGACCCCACTATCCCTTATCATCCCTAATCACTCTTTCATCATCTAATGTAAGTAGGCCTTTTATAGGTTTACTCATCTAGGTCTTCTTGGTATATTTTAGTTTTTTAAAACTTCCTTTATTACTTTATGCCACATATTTTACTCCTTCTACTAATACAAGATTATTTTACTCTAAATTTATTACTCATTCAATAAACATGGTTTATTCTTTTGAAGTACACCACCTTTGCATGACACAACAAACATGATCTTATCTTAAGAATCTTAGATTTATTATAGGTATTAACATTTATTTATATCCTATTTACTATAATTTAGTCCCTTTTGACTACTATTTTATTCTTGAACACCTATTTTAATCTACTTTCACTTCTTTACCTTCCTAGTGACAATCTCTATCAAAACACTGATCCATGTCCATAACAACTAATTATTACAAAAAATAGAGTTTTATCATATCATACCTTATTAATTAGGTTTATCACACTTTATATAAAGTATTTCACTCAATATTGACTCCTAATGTCCCCAATATGATTATTGTATTTTATTTGACACTATCTAATCTAGCACATAAGGTTTTTCCATTCTTTGTACTTAATTCTCAACAAAATACAACAAAATAGGATTTTTATCCCTCTTACTTAGGTATGACCTATTATTTAAAGGGTTATATATCTAATATAATATTAAAAATCATCAAAATGACTTGATGTGTTCATTTTAAAACACACATCACAAGGAACACATTCTATAGTTTATTACAACTTTGATTTTTAAGAGACTTTGAAAGACTAAACCTTTAGCCCTATTTTAGGCCTATTTTAGGTTTGTTAAAAAAACACAATCATGAATATATTATCTTCTAGGGACTTTAAAGTTATAAAATCACTTAGATTAATTGACATACATCCTTAGACACGTATATACAAAATTTTAGAGGTTTTTGATGGTTCACTAGAAAGATATATGAGTTTTTTGTTTACTAAAGCCTAGTTAAGGGTTTACATAGTCTTCCAAAAACCTATACCTAAACTCTACACCAAACCTAGAGATCTTTTAACTTCCTCTCCTTTATTATTCTCTTTATTATTGGTTTATTTCTTGATGTCTTTAAGCCTTATCATATCTTAATTGATGTTTAAATTTGGTCTCTTTTCTGTTTCATGCACCTTAAGTCTCTTTACAACCTATGAATTATCCAAAACATGATTTTTTAGCCTTCCACCTATGTTAGATGATTATAGATAGGGTTTAATATATTTACATTAAGTTAAATTTTAAGAGACATTTACCACATATGGCTAGACCTTAATAACCCTTACCATGGAGAGAGTATGTATCCAAAGCCCCAAT
This sequence comes from Torreya grandis, assembly GCA_037957365.1. Classification (NCBI taxonomy): domain Eukaryota; kingdom Viridiplantae; phylum Streptophyta; class Pinopsida; order Cupressales; family Taxaceae; genus Torreya; species Torreya grandis. The sequence continues at coordinate 1,896,651 of JARHVA010001090.1, read as the reverse complement.
CTAGAATAAATAGGTAGGAAAGAGAGAAAAGGGTGGGATGAAATTATATTCCTTACATAAATAGATTGGGATTTGGCCATCTATTATTACGTGAAACAAAGTTAGATATTAAAAATATAAGCTTCCCTTACCTTACTCCTTGGCATACATGAAGTAGATAGGGAAATATTTCGTTACCTTAATGGGTAAGGAAAGTTTGAGATTAGGGCAGTGCTTTTAGAATGGTCCTCCCTATATATCTATGATAAGGTACCCATTCCTATGCTATTATTTGATATACTATATTGGGTATCAGGGAATACTCAAAGTATGGAAAGCCCCCAATTTAGCCTTCAAGCCCCACTTTTCCCTTTAACACCCATCAAGCCATACCTAAGATCTAAGTGTTCCTTCCTCGATACACTAGATTAAGTCATATGCCCTTCATTACCTTTATATATAAAATTATGTATGGATAAAATTGGGTATAAATCAAGTTGGGTCAGGGAACACACTTTATTAGCTACCATAATGGAACACACATTACCATATTGGTGATCACCTATCTATCTATCTATTTATTAATCTAGTATACTATGGATATATTATAGATATATGGTCAACTATGGGGTTGGGATTAGAATTCTTAATTAATCTCAAATTTCCCCTATCTATATAGATATAAATTTGGATTATAAACTCTAGGATTGGGATTTGTTTATGACAAAATCCCAATCTATATATATAATTAATATAATTTCATCCCACCCTTTTCTTGATTTCTCACCTATTTATTCTAGTCTACGGATATAAATACACACTCTCTCCATGATCTAGGAATGGATCATTATATATATTTTTGAATCCAAATAATCAAACAATATATTCAAGTTCCTTATTTGAGTGAAAGAGGATGAGTGAAAGAAGAGTTTATTTGGGCATCATTAAATTAAGTAAATTTTGGAGTTAGAAGATAAGATAATACAACACAAACAAGAAGATATTTTACCCACCACAAGGTATTATATGGAGTGATTAAGGATGAGGAGGTATGAGGAAGGATTGGGTAGAGACACCAAGGGATTTATTATGGATGTTGAGGGATGGTAAGGGCCAATGAAGGAGTGATTAGGTAGGATGTAGGAGTGATTGGTGTGGTTAGGGAGGATGTAGGAGTGATTAGGGATTATTAGGGATGGTGAGGGTTAATGATGGAGTGATTAGGGGTGATGAAGGATGAGTAAAGAGTGATTATAGATGATGAAATAGTGATTAGGGATGATGAGGGATGGTGAGGGTCAATTAAGAAGTTATTAGGGATGATGAGGAAGTGATTATAAATGATGAAGAATGGTGAACTTAAATAAGGGAGTGATTAGGATGATGAGAGATGAGGAAGGAGTGAGTACATATGATGAGGGATGATGAATTAGTGATTAGGGATAATGAGCAAGTGATTAAGGGTGATGAGGGATGGTAAGAATTAATGAAGGAATAACTAGGGATAATGAGGTAGTGATTAAATATTATTAGGGATGGTGACGGTAAATGAGGGAGTGATTAAGGATAATTAATGATAATGAGGGAGTGATTAAGGATGATGAGGGATAGTGAGGGTCAATGAAGGAGTACTTAGGGATGATAAGGGAGTGATTAGATATGATTAGGGATAGTGAGGGTCAATGAGGGAGTGATTGGGGATAATGAATAATGATGAGAGAGTGATTATGGGTGATTAGGGATGAGTAATAAGTGATTATAGATGAGGGAGGGATGATGAGTAAGTTAAATTAAAAAAAAGTGGTCATAAAATGTGTGTAGGTCATCAATGTGAACTATGCTACCGCAATCACACCACTTTGAATCAAGTTTAAAGTGAGTGGTTTTAAAACATTAATTTTTACAAAAATAGGACTTGTATAAATGCCAAGAAGTAATTTAAAAGGCATAAAAACCTAAAAAATGACTATATGTTTACCAAAAATGGACATCAATTGCAAAATTTATCCCCTAAAATCCCTAGGTTCAATACTAAGACCTTAAAAATGCTTAATTACTAATTAGATTGGATTTTGAAAAACTATTTTCAACATCATAAGGTGTGTAGTTATGAGACCAACTCTATCAAATGTAGAGTGACCCTAATTTATTATATTTAATAAAATAAATTTAAAGTATAAGTTTACATTTATATTCCTTATACTCAACATTTATTTTAGTAAATATAAACTTTAAGTAAATATTACCTTCCTATAGATGTTTTTTGATTTTGGGTGAAAGTAATAAGAATGCATACATGTTATAAATCATACACATTATTTTACCTTTTTATAATATGTACGCATTATAGCATGTACATGTTAGGTTTGATGGGTCTAAGCCTAAATTAAAATAATGCATACACATTATGACCACAATGCGTACATGTTATGGTCATAACACATATGTGTTAGTGGAAATATACATGAAATTATCCCCTAACTATATACACATACCAAATAGGCCCTAAGATACTACCCATTATTCTTTAAGTAATGCCAATATAGTTACACTATGACTTACTTTTAGATAGACCATAGATACTTGCCATGGAGGTTGTACATTCTACATTCCATAAATGTATCAAATTTATAGATGAAGGATACAAATATACTCTTCAAATAGATTATTCACCTTTATAATATAATAAAATGACTCAATTACAACTTGAAAATCATTATATTATACCAGCTACATAACCTTTCATACTTAATCAAATACATACATGTGAGGTAGGGGATTCAATTATAGAGCATAATAAAGCACCAATGATAAACATTTAAGAAGATACATAAAAAGTAATACCATTTACCATATAACACGAGGATAAAATATTAGATATCCAACTTTTGACAAAATAAAAATATCCTAATTTTATAATTATAGATTAGTATGATAGTGATGATGATAATATGCAAAATCCACTAGATGACAAGTTATGCTAGCTCAATTTCAACCTAGTTGATCTCAAAGACTACTTATCACATAGTCTATTCACACCTACCAAAGTGGGAAATTATCAAAAGGATACAATAAATAGAGATTAATAAGAAACTCCTATAGAAGACAAATATTCCAAGAATAAGGGAAAAGCTATTATTTAAGAGGAAAAACATAATGAAAACATTAATACTTGTTGCAATATTTACTTGCAAAATTAACAAGAATAATTTAAATATTTATATTTAAGGGTTAAATTACTTGAATAAAATATTGTAAATATTATAAAGCTTCCAAATAACACATTTCTTTAAAATCAAATACTAGATGAACAATTTAAGTAAGTTGAACAACAACATCTATAAATAACACAATGAAAAAATGACATGTTTCAACAATAACAAATCTATAAGGAATAATTATAATTAGATAAAGAAAATAAAGTTATAATTGAGAAGGATGGAATTATTAAGAAAGGGATTGTTAAAAGATAGACAAAAATAAAACAAATCAAATATGGATGACATGGTTTCAATGAGGTAACTACTAGACATTCATCATATCTAGAGCCTCTGATTCTTAGTTTTCACATTGATGACAAGTAATGTATTGAGGTTTAGGTAGTTTACCTTCATGAGGCCAATATATGTAGCATGACACTTATTTAATATATGGGGCATGATAAGTCACATTTAAGAAATATTGTAGGGCCAAAATGCTGCATAGGATCCATTGAGCTAGATGTCATTCTTGGCCCAAAAATATGTTCAATTGCATTTCACATTGACCTAATATGGATTAATTTAAGGTGAAATTAGGAAAATCATGGATGATATCAATGGGGGAAATATTGGAAAAAGGTCACGACTTTATCACATTTGAGCATGAAGCTGTAATGTTCATAATATCACACACAAATGATCCCATCAATCATGAAAAATTAAAAGGGAAATACCCCTTTAGATTTTCTTCTAATAAAGGAAAATAATAGACATAACAAAATAATAAGATATGATACCTTTTAAGCAAAAAAAACATCAGGGAACTTACTATCGCACTATGGCACAATTTAATTTACATATATAGATACAAACAAATACCACAATAACACTATGAATTAAGAAGACAAAAAATATGATTATAATCCTGATTTAGATTATGTAGAAGACTGGTATAACACTCTTCAATATGAAATACCTAAAAATACCATCCCATTTATATTGGGAGTTTAATACATAATTCATAAGGCAATTGCATATGTTATGTAGGAAATCCATGGAACATCTTGTGGACCACGTTATTTGTTAGGCAAACACATTAAAATATTTTAAAGAATACCCCCAAAAAAGCAAACAAGAAAAAAAATCAACATATTATAAAAACAAAAAAACCTTAAAAATATTTTCAAAAATAAAATATTAGGACCTGAGCACTATGAATCTACAAGACCACAAAGATGATTATAATCTTGATTTAGATTATGCAAAAGACTGGTATAACACTACTGATAATGAAAGATCTATACAATGCCATCCCATTTATATTAAAGGTTTAACACATACTTCAAAAATAAATTAAATTATTATGAAAAAAATACATGGAACATATTATGGACCAAGTTATTAGTTAGGCAAACACATTAAAATATTTCAAAAAAACCAAAAAAAGAGAAAAAAATCAACATATTATAAAAATACAAAAAAATTCAAAACATTCTCAAAAATAAAAAATCAAGTCCTCAACATAACATGAGATGTTAATTTACTTATTTACATATTTTATTTATCATATATTATGTGTGGATATCATATTATTTCCTATACACATGTATTTCACAATATATTTAAGTGTGATGCAGGACATACATTACATAAACATTTTTAGATGTTGGACTTCCCTTCTACCCAGTGGTCATGCCTATGCTGGGGGCATATAATTATATAGGTTAAATTATCATATGTTATACATATTTATGACCTAACATGCTATATTGAGATCCATATATTACAAGTGTATTTTTAAATCACTAATATTTTTACATTATGGTACTAGATATGCTACTTTGCTAATGATTTATCAAATTTGGGATTTGTGTAAAAACCCTAAATGACAAAACTACTATGAAAAATAAGGATAAAAATATAATTATGATAAAATTAAATTATTTGGATCTAATTTATTATAAAAACTTATTAAAAATAGAAAAGTGTAAGGAGAAAATAAATACTTAGCTAGAAATTGTGCCTTCAATAGGAAGCAAGATTTGGAACTTGCTATGTAAAGAGGTTTGGTGGATAGAATCAAGAATATATAACTAGATATAGACATAGATAATATAATTTGGAAGAGGAAACTAGAGGAGTTAAAATCCTATCCAAACTATGGAACTCTTGTCCACTTATAATTAGGAAATCAAGGTTTCTTGGTTTTCTATGCCTTTGTTTATAGAGCTTATATATAGTATAGGAGCTTATGATCACATGAAAATACCACTACTATTTGATTTACATGTGAAGACCCATGAAAATCAATGGGAAAAATGGGTCAATGGTTTAATTTGGGCAAGACCTCAACAATGATGTGTTGAGTTTGCCTAAATACCAATACTCTGAGGAGGTATCAAACTTCATGTAGTTATTCCATGCTATGGTAGTGTGTGAATAGATAGTGTAATGTGATAGATCATAGCTAAATAATGATGTTATTAAATTCCTTAACCATGAATTATTAATTTCAAAATGTGTTAAAATTTAATCTCTAGGCTACTAGGGTTGTTTATACTCAGAATTAACAAAAATGGATATTCTTCTCTTAGTGTGCATGTGTGATTCTGGTACTTTTCAATGTGGAATACACTTGTGTGTAAAATGGTTTGATAAGTTTTTATATGCTCATATCATTAAAAATAAATTTAATGGGGATCATTAGGGAAATGTTTTGACTTTATTATATCTTTTAATTTTACAAATTAATGATTATTTAGTGAGAAGATAGGAGAGGGTGAAGGACACTAGAGCGATATACTATAGTCCCCTAAGGTGCTCTTGTCTAATGGATGATTTCATCATGTTGAGCATTAGGTATGGCCTGAAAGGTTTATAAGGTTGGTAAGGATATAATTAAATTTTTTAATTAAAATTACTAAGAGGGGGGTTGAATTAGTTGTATTAAAATAATCTTTCAATTTCACTTAATATTCATGAAGCATCCATTCACATACATAGACCAATTAATGCATGCACAAGAATATATGAAAACAAGCACTATAAGACCATGAAATATATGTGGGAAACCCTATAAGGGAAGAAAAACCACTAATGAAAAACCTAGGCTAATGTATTATAAATAATGAATCAATTTTTTTGTAAGGCACTAACCCCATAAGGAGCACCAACCCCTCACTTAGTTAAGCACTAACTTAACTAGTGCATTTAACAAGTTTCAACCTAAAAGGAGGCTCCAAACCCATAGGATAATAAGCAAAAAATTAGATTAATTATATCTATAATCAACCTTGGACACCTATTTATTACTTAATTAATATTGATCTTCTTTGTTTGCTCTTCTCACACTTTTCTCTCTCTCAAATAGCCTACTAGGCCTTCATACTTAATTATCCCTCTCTTGGCAGAATTAGGTAAAATTAACTTGATAAACACCTTTAGAAACAAATTTATATAATCATGGAATATTAATCTTAGTTATCTGATGATATTCAAACCCTTAACCTATTATCCAAAATTCTATATCCTTCGCTGAATAGCTCAATATTTGAAGTAGTCAAAATAGGCTTATCAGGACTTTATTTTATACTTGATTCTTTCCCATACCTATAATGGTTAGACAATGACCTTATAATAATTTTATTATGATTCAAATAGATCACTACACATGTTTCATAAGTTAAAAAAATAATACATAAGTCAGTCATAGTCCATAATGACTAAGTCCATCATTAGGCCTAATGGAAACCTAATGTAATTAGGTTTGTCTTATCAAAATGTTACCACTCTAACCCTTAAAAACACTTATTATCTTAACCAATAGATGAGAAAATTCATACATGAATCCAATAAACCCATAATAAGTTCACCTTGGGTCCCCAATTCCATTTGTCCCATTTCACACCTTGAACCCTCCAATTAGGTCTACTTGACTTTAGGCCTTCTTATTGCTTCAAAGTCTGTCTTGAAAATTTGAACCATATACACAAATTTGACATAGAAAACATGAATAAAATAATATAAATAGGATAATAATGAATTAATCAAATTAATTTTTTTTTGGGTCTTCACCATATAGGCCAAAAGGTCTTAAAAACACTTTTGTAAAAGGCTTACTCAGAAACATTAAACATTATGAACACACAGTCAAAATCATTTGACTCTCCAAGATTCAATAAGGAATTAAACTAGAGATAAACACATTAAAATTATCATATGATATATTTAAAACACCTTATATAGCTTATTATTCTTCAAAATGGTTCAAAATGACCTAGGAACATCCTTTTTACACACACACACACACACATGAAGTTGCCTGTAGTACAAATAACAAAGTCAAGAAAATCAACTCTTAAAACACCTATAAGAATAATTATGTGATATTAAAATGGGTTTTTGTGAAAATTTAACATAATTATATAATATTTGATAAGATATATTTCATGGTCATATATCAATATTGGTCTTTCAAACCATCTCACTATGTCACTCTACACAGACTTCATTGTGTTTGATAGACCAACTTGATGACAAATTTTTGCTTGAGTATAGGCATCATAAAAAATTATAAAAAAGGGTATATTAGTGATATGTATTGAATAATTAACCCATTCCTTAGGATCCATCCCTATTCTTTTACAACTAATCCCTAATTTCATTCTCATTCTTGCCTAATTTCTTCACTGTTCTACTCATTAGGCCAGTTTAGCAATATTGTAACTTCCATGACTAGTTTAGCACATTTTTTGTTATAAACCTACTTATGAGATTTCATGGGAATAAATTATATGTATTTAAATTCATCCTCCATCCATTTACATGCTTTGACCTAGCCAACCTTACTTGTAGCATCAAAAACCCTAAGAAATAAGGGGTTTTATGTAGCTTATAATCACCATCAAGACAAAAAAAAAATATAAGGAAATATTGAAGAGTCATTAATATGTTATAAACATAAAAATAGGTCAATAGGATCATTATGAGACATAAATATTTAAATCTTTCTTATCAGGTCATTATAAGGGTTTTGAGAGGGTTTTGACTACCTTACCTTCTTATTAATCATTCATAAAGGATTTCACCTCAAAACCAAAAATAATGACAATAAATTAAATTTATTGACCTTAAATAACTACCATGAAGTTATTATACTCTTTTTAAAATCTTACACATGCTAACGAGCATGAAAAACTTATTCTTGGGTCTGCAACACCCCATTCTGTGCACACAATCAACCTTATCACAATTTTCATGATTTATAATTCAATTATTGACTTAAAATTTTATACACACACTTAAAATTAAATATCACACATATATTAATTATTTTAATATCTCTAAAATCTTTATAAATTTTCTTGACCCCTCATTAGGCCACTATAGGTCACTTTGTAGACTAGACCTTATACTACCAGTAATACTTAGTCTATGATCATGCCTTGAAACTTATTTAATTGTATTGAAAACCTAATCAAGATTTATTAAAAAATAATAACATGATATCACACTACAAAACTTACTTACACAATTCTCATATAGCTTTTCTCACTAAGGCACCAATCCTATATCTTCTCACTAGGTTTCTTCATTCATGAGCTAAGCTTCAACCTTGACATTTTAACTCATCTAAAGGCTTATTTACCTATTTAGAATGTTAAAACAACTTATAAAACTTAATTATGATTTTAATAATCTAAAAAACAAATATTTACCATGATTTATGCATATATCTTCCTCACATATCTAGACTAGGCTATTTAAGATACCATGATTTATGCATATATCTTCCTCACAAACAAGCTAAATATCAGAGATGTCATTATTTAAACATGATTTTTTGAATAAAATTTAATTATAAATAAAATTTATGAGTTATTTAACATTTAAAACTTTGGACCAAGTCCTTATATAGAATACAAAGACTTGTTGACCCATGCACTTACCTTGTGTGTTTCTTAGTACTGAGAACTCAATCAATATGCTTCCCTTGTATCTTGAACATGATATTACTATGTCATAAAACCTTATAAATAATACCAGGTCACCTTAAAATTTTCCCTCAATATAGAAACAAAAATTCTTAGTCACACACCACTTCATCAAGAATGACATCAACTCTTACTTATGACATGAATGACATTCAACTTGATTTTGATATCAATGACAACATTAATGCCTTAATACCAACATTAGGAACATACCTCAACAATATATACCTTTATCATTGATGTAAAACACTCTTAATCATAGAATACCATTCACCAATACTTGATCTTGCAACTAGAACTTTTTCCCCCTTTGACATTAATGACAAATGTTCACCTTCTTGGCAACTATTTATCCTTGGACTTGGGGTAACATAATTTAATTTAAAACAGACTCATAAATACTTTAACATATATCATGATCACATACCTACTCATGAGACATGATTTACTCCCTTCATCTCCATGAAAATTTAATAAATTTTCAAAACTATGACTTGGTTTGATGAAGTCATCATATAAACGTTTTGTGACTTATTTTTTGTGACCACATACATAAAAGACTTTTTAAACTAAAACTTTAATATGAAATTATCCTAAGACCAAATAACTCCCCATATGACCAAACATCCTTCATTATTCTTGCTTTTTATTTGAATGCCTCTATGAAGCCTAATGGGGTCACCTCTACTCTAAAGAGCTATAACAACATAAATTTAGGAGATTCCTAGATCCCCATGTCCTTGTAAGACTGGACTTCTTCTATGATATTCTTATGCTTGATTTTTACTTCTAGCTTGATCTCCTCAATATTTGTTTAGGTACCATTTTGGCTTGATTTATTTGTCTTGACTCCATCAACAAACTAAGATGATAGAGAAAATTCTTAGCACTCCTTTGCATCTTGATATTTTTCTACCATGGAAAAGAGTCTATTTGAAATTATAGACTAGTTATCAACCTTAGTTATTTTAGGTTTCCACTTGTTATTTCTTTATTATGTTCTAGAAGACTCAAATTTCTTGTCTTGTCTTGATAATTGATGCTTACATTACTTTGCAATGTGACCAACCTTATGATAATTGAAACATGTTATATCTCTAGATGGAAACATACCATGACCCATACCTCTTGATTGATGGTTTTCCTCATAGTTCTATGTAAATTCATTCTTGAAGGGCCTTCTTCAATGCCTTTATATATGATCAAATTGGTTACATTAATAAAAATAGCCATTAGAAGGATTATCATACCTTATGTTATTATATTTATTGATGGTATTGACCTATGTTCTATCATCTCCCTCATCTTTGATTGATCTTTGACCCTTTTTATCACATTAGTGTCCTTCTCTTGATCTCCAATGAAACCAAGGCCTATTTTGTCATCAATAGTATTTTGAATAATCATAAGGTTATCTCTATCATTGGTACTATTTTCAAACCTTAAAAAAGACTTAACCTTATTTGATGCTTGTTTCAATTCATCTCTCAAAGAGTTCACTTTAGCTACATACCTTACACACTCTTCTTCTTTTGCTTCTAGGCTTGCAGTCACAATTTCAAGTTAACTCTCTACCTTTTTTAATATTTCCTCTTGTTCCTTGGAATTGTTACTTAGTTTAAATTTAAAAAATCTTATTTTATCCTTATAATATTTGATAAGAAACCTCATCACCCTGTTATTTTTACTTACCATCTTCAGCTCTTCTAAAGTATTCATCAACTCAACTTCAAGATCCACCTCACCTCCTTCTTCATGTAAATCACCAACATCACTTTCAATACATATGGATTCTTCTAGATTTGAGCATTTTGATTATTTTTCCATGAATAAAACCTCATTGAAATCATGACCATCACCTTCATAATCACTCTCTGAATCACTTCTCTCACTATTATCAGATGAGCTACAATCTTCCTTGATATAAAGACTCCTTTTATTTTTGAAGGACCTTTTCTTATTGTCATATCTTCTAAAGTTTTTATTTCTCTTATCATATTTATAAGACCTTTTATCATCATAATGATATTAATTATGCTATACATCATCCTTTGTCTTATTTTTGTGAGGACATTTATGGACAAAGTGTCCAACATCTTCACAATTGAAGCATTTGAAAGGTAACCTACCTTTGTATTTACCTGAACCTATCTTCAACTTCCTTACAAACATAAATATTAACTCATAATCATCAATATCATATTCATCATTATCTTTGAATTTATTAACTTGTGACTTCTTCTCTTTTGGCTTCTTTTCTACCTTGAATATAACTTCTTTTTTTGTAGGTCTTCCTTCAGTTGTCCTCATCTCATAGGCTGTTAGGGTTCTATAAAGTCCATCCATATCAAGTTTATCTAGATCTTGAATTTATTCAACAACACATACATTAGAATAAAATTTAGGAGTTAGAGACCATAAAACCTTTTGAATAATAGTATTCTCTTTTAATTCTTCTCTTAGACCTCTTATTTTGTTGAACACCTCATCAAACCTCAATAAGTAGGCTGTAATGGTCTCATCTTCATTTATCTTTAGACTTTCAAATTATTTTCTATAAGTTTTCAACTTGGCCAATTTGAATTTTGAGTCACCTTTATGAATGGTTTTTAATTTATCCCACATTTATTTGGCTGATATGCAGTGCATTAAATTCACAAGTTTTACCTCTGATAGGTCACACATAATACCATTCATTGATTTTGAGTTATTATCACCAGCCTTCTTACCTATTGCATCCATAGGAGAAATAAGGGGTGTAGTATACCCATACAAGATTTATTTCCAAACATAATTAAATTGAGACATCAAATATTTCCTCATCATCATCATAATTGGATCTATTAAACAATGGAGCTTTTCTTGTAGATAAACCACCTTGTGCTTGATTAGCCATATTACCTTATTTTTAGAATATCCTTTAGGTTTTAATAACTCATTAAAGGGACCTATTATAATTTTTAATTTTTGAAAGTATAGATAATGGTGGGGGTGTATTCTTTCAATTTCACTTAATATTCATTAATCATCCATTCACATACATGCACCAATTAATGCATACACTAGCATATATGAAAGCAAACACCATAAAAACATGAAATATATGTGTACAAAACTCTAGGGAAAAAAATAAAAATGATGCATAACCTATAATACTATCTTATAATAAATTAATCAAAATTTAAGTGAGTCACCAACCCCATAAGGAGCACCAACCCCTCACTTATTTAAGTACCAACTTAACTAGTATATTTAACAAGCTTCAACCTGCAAGGAGGCTCCAACACCTCAGGAAAACAAGAAAAAAATAAGATTAATTATATATATGATCACCCTTGGACACATTTTTATTAATCAATTGAATATTATCTCCTTTATTTTCTCTTCTCACACTTCTTTCTCTCTCAAATAGCCTATTAGGCCTTCTTTCTCAATTAGCCATCTCTTTGGCAGAATTAGGTAAATAACCTTGATAAAAATATATAAAAACATAGTTATGTACTAATGTAATATTCATATCAGCTATTTTATTATATTAAAACCCTTAATCTGATCTCAAAAACTCTATATCCTTCGCTTAGTAGCTCAATATTCTAACTAGTCAAAATAGGCTTATTAGGCCTTGAATATATATTTGATTCTTTCCCGTACCTATTATGGTCAAAAAAGGACCTTAAAATAATTATATAATTATTTAAATATATCACTAAACACATTTAATATTTGAAAATAATAATACATAAGTTGGTCATAGTCTATAAGGACCAAGTCCACAATTAGGCCTAATGGAAACCTAATGCAATTAGGTTTGTCTTATCCACATGTTACCACTCTAGCCATTAGGAACACTTATTATCTTAAAAAATGGATTAAAAACTTCATAAATGAATAAAATACACCATATATAAGTCAAAATTTTGTCCCTAACTCCATTTTTCCCATTTCACACCTTAAACCCTCCAATTAGGCCTACTCACCTTTAGGCCTTCTTATTGCCTCAAAGTCTGTCTTGAAAATTTGAACCATATACACAAATTTTACACATAAAACATGAATAAAATAGTATTAATAAAATAATAATGACTTAAAAAACTTATGAAAATTATTTGGTCTTCATTGTATAGGCTAAAATGCTTCAGAAACACTTCTACAAAAGGCTTACTTAGAAACATTAAACACTGTCAACACAGTCAAAATCATTTGACTCTCTAAACTTGAAAAAGGACTTGAAATGGATAAAAACACCTACACATGATCATAAGATATATTTTATAACACCTTTAATATATTATTATTATTATTCAACTTGGTGCCTAATGACTTAGGAACACCCTTTTCACACATGCACAGAAAGTTGCCTGTAGAACAAATAACACAATCAAGAAAATCAACTCTTAGAATACCTATGATAATAATTATGTGATATTAAAATGGGTTTTTATGAAAATTTAGAATAATTATATCATTTTTTTAACTTTTATTTTCACCCTTTTAGGATATGTCTGAGCTCTCCTCATCCAAGTGGCACAATTAAAACACCTCTAGGCTGTGGGTAGCTGAAGGATGAGGTGAATCTCTAGATAGGGATAGGTACCTTGATGTACCAATTTGGATCAAAAATAAAAATAATCCTTCAGAGTGGGGGGAAATATAGAGAGATAAATAAAATCAAACTATCTTAAGGGAGGTGATACACCAAATAGATTGATGACTTCTAACCAGATGCATGTTACACTTGAAACTAAGAGACTAACCAAACATACACTTCTCCAATCTATATTTTATCACATAATATTACATTATGAGGTTATGGATGAATGTTTATGATATGAATATTGTAAAATATGATTAAAATGGCACTAATGAAAATACTAAATTAATACTTAACATTTCCTATAACACTTCACATGCCCTGCAAGAAGAAGCTTTCCAACTGCAACTAGGATGAAAGAATGAGACAAAATGCTAATAAAATCATAATTATCACTAAAAAATATCAATAATAAAAGTATATAACACTATGAATAGTAATTAAGAGGTAAAAATCAGTAGTCTTATTGATCAAAACGTATACAAATGAGTAGGGCTTCACCATACTGAGGTGGAGCATAAGTTTCAATAGCCGAAATGGCTAGTTCTTATAGAACTTGAGAGAAAGACAATAAGAGATAAGTAAAATGGTCAAAAGGACACTTTTAAAGATGAGAAAACTAGTTACTTTTGAATTATAAGAGGATTTGGGATGAACCATGCAAGGTTAGGAAGTTCAAGTGTCCATACAAGTCATATAACTAATGAAAAGTGGCATGAAACTCCTCATTCTAGCTCAAAAAACTACCTTCATGATTTAAACCTATTTGAAAATCCAAAAAATAATTATGGATATGTATGATAATTTGGATTAATGGGAAGGATTTTAGACATTCATGTCCATGTATTGGTTATAGGCTTAGTCATATGGAATCATCTAGGAATGAGCCATCATCATCTGTAGTGGAAAAAAATATTCCTTCATGCACCCTGCACACTTGGATTTAAAAAAGGCATTATTTTTCATGAAAATACATGGGAGGGAGTGTAAGACACTTTTGAAGACCCTCCATGTCCTTATAAGCATCAAAGATACCTTAAAATGGTCTCACTTAAAGTTTTCCACCCTTCTCACTAGTTTGTCCACTATGTTAGTTTTGATTGGTTGAGATATGAGCTATTGTTTGAAAACTTATAAGTTTTTTAAAGGTATTAAATATACATAAGGAGTTATTAAAATTACTAATATTCCCCCCAAACTTGATTTAATCTCTTGAAACCTCTTGTAGCCTATAAAACACACAAAATAGTCAAAAGTACCTTGTTTTATACCATCTCCATAAAAGTAAATATAGATAAAAATGGTGGGTAGGATCATAAGATAGTTATATACAAGTTAAAATAAATATTATATACAAACTATTCCATTTTATTAGCTATCCAACTCCATTTCTCCAAACTAGTCTTGATTGAGGGTTTGCAAGGGTTTTAGGTCTATTTTCACTCTTAAGAATTGTTCATAAAAACCTAATATTAAAATTGAAAAAAAATCCATGAGAATTATATATAAGACCCCTGATAACACTTATAAATTCCTTTGGCATCCTTGCGTAGTCTCATGAAAGATGTGAATGTTTAAAACTAGCATATTGAGCTCTTTTTCCCATTCTAACAGGTTTGAGTTGGTTTCTAAGCCAAAAGTGACCTTTTCATAGTTCAATATCAATATTAAAATATTTAAAACATATTTTATGACCCAAAAAATATGTTCTAATGTGTTTTAATGCACATCTTATGCTAGAAGTGTGAATGGCCCTCATTTGGATACTAGGCCTAAACCACGTCCAATCGGCCTACCTATAACCTTTGTGTTTTAGATCACACTGTTAATATTATTTTAATTATAGTGTCTCAAAAACCTCTATGAATACCCTAAATACATTATCTAATTATTTATAAATCTCACATATATCTAAAAGTGAAGGTGATCTCTTGTTTGGATTCTAGGCTAAAACCTTGCCCTTAGGCCTGACTGTAACTTTAAGAGCATGGAACACCCTATTGAGTTTAAAATTTATGTGATTGGTTTATAATGTTTTTATGTATTTATTAAAACTCCACATACCTCTCTTCAGGGTTAAAATAGCTCCTAATACCATCCATTTACTACCTTTCTCCAAAACTGCTAGTTTGTGCTCATAAGGGAGTGCCCTCTTCTGAGATAAAATAGAGGGAAATCCCATACTTCATTAGAAAATGGTGGATAATATAGATGTTTATAAAAGTGATAAAAATTTATTGTACTAAAATTTAACCCTTTGTGTGCTGATTAGACCATCCAAACTCTTAAAGACCCAAGATAGACTATTGTAGGTATACGGTGCAGGGTTTGTTGGTGTGGACTATGTTTTACAATTGAAAGGGTCCTTTATTTTATTCATAGAAAAATGTGAGATTTAAATTATTATATTTTATTATTTATTAATGTATTTTAATCTTTTTAAAAACTTCAACCTCCCTTAATACCTCTTTCCCTACATGAACTTTCAAGACTATCAATACAAAACCCTGACTGTGTCCTGCTCTTTTCCTCACTCAAATGGTGACCGATGCATAATATTGGCTTATAAAAAATGTCAATATAATTATTTAGTATATAATAGGGTCACCTTATATTTTTTTGGGCTCATTTTCTTAGTTCCCATACAATACAAGCCTCACAACATTACTCCTAAGCTCACTGCCTTATACAAATCAACTGTGTTTGGTTAAGGTAGACCTTGTGTATGAAGATTAATATTAGGAGATTTTTCATGTAAATTTTGATTATATGAAACATTTATAAAACTTTATATCATATCAACTTAATAATCCCATGCTTAAGCCATTCTTTCTTTCCTTGTGACTTATAAGACTGTGCTTTCTACCTTAAGCCTAGCTGTAGGAGCATATTAGCTTTAAATGAGTTTGGTCATGGTGTTTAGAGTATATTATTGGATTATTTAGGTAAAAAATAATTTTATCATTTATTTATTCCCATTTAATGTCTTCAAACATCACCAAGGCATCATGTTTAGCTCACTATCTACCTACAATTATAGGTGCACATTTATGAGAGGAAAGGATAACTGTAGGTTACCCCAAGACCCAAAGCAGTCTATATAAAACTATAATAATTGAATAAATTCCTATTCGGTATCCATTTAATCATATAACATTGATATCTAAATGCTTAAACTCTTCTTTATGAATGATTTAGAAAATATGTCTTAGCTGTAGGTCATCATTGTCTCAATGTACAAACTAGAAGAAGTTTACATGGGAAACAAAAAATAGTATATCCCCCTAATTTGATGATACCTCATTAATTCCACTTGAAACACTTGGCACCAATATAACATGCTTTCATGATATCAAACTATCAAATTATAGTACAAAGTTACTTTTGGATCAAAGTCCTATAGGTATCAATGCCTAAGTTTAGTACTTGTGTAGGCAACTTTAGGCCTCTTAAAAACTATCTTCCCTTGGTAATTATCCCATAAATTTTTTAAAATTACCTATCCATGATATAGGATACAAGATGCACACATTAAGATTCATCATAATCTATTTAAACTATGTCATATGCTATTCCAAAAACATCCCTGGGCCTCTATTTTCACATTTTAAGGACAAAGGGCCTGAACACTATCATATTATGCTTTGAAGGTATCTCCACTTCAATTTGACAACTTGAAACATTAAAATAGGTTTTATATGGTTAATTACATTTACCAATATCCCAAGGAAACGTTTTATCATGTTCCAACCTCCTGTTCAAGGACCAATATACCCCTGTTAGGGCCACCTATAGGTGATTATTGTGACATATAGGTAGAGGTGTAGAATGAGATATTATGTAGGATAATTATGGTTATGAAAAATATATATATACCTTCATAAAGTTTTAAAATGCACTTATTTTCACTTAGAGAGATTGGTAAAACTATTAAATGTTTCATCTCAGTATGACATCATCTCAGGCTCCTGTAGATGTATTTTCCAATGGTGGACTGTATGAAACTACTATGTATGACTACAATAGTCCCATTTTATTTATTTATAAAGTATAAACTATTTTTTATTGAATTTAATGTGTGTTAAACATTTCAATCTATCACAAATCCATGGATATGGTTTAGATCTTTGCATAGTTCACCTAGTTGATTATTTATGGCAGTCATATAACAAACTGACTATATACTAGCTATGACTACATCCTCATAGAGAATTTTATTGGATAATGAGATTAAGATAGAAAATGGAAAAAATAGAACATTGAAAAATGGGAAATGATATATTACAACCCTCTATAGCCATTATCAAAACATGAAGATCTTGAAAATAGTGAAAACTCCCTGTTAGCTTCAAGGAGACCAATCTACAAACCTAAGATGATTTCTCATTTGTACACATAAAAACAATAAACCAAGAATGGATAATAGCTGATTATGGAGTAAAACTAATTTAAAAAAAACATGACTAATTGGATTGTATGGAAATACCCAAACCAAAGCAAAACCTATAGGGTGCATAGAATAATGAGCAAAAAAACACAGTCAGCTTGTAAAAGATGATTCATAAATAAAAATTTATCAATATTTACATTTTTTATATGGAAATTAATTTCTCTAAGTTTAATATCACCTCCTAAAATCATTTTCCCTAAAAACTCTTGAGTTGTTTGTACTAAGCATAAACCTAAAGGTTGCTTCTATATGTCTAAGAAAGTAAAGAAGGAGAAGAATAGTTTTGGATTAAAAATTGAACTTAAAGAGAACTTAAATAATTTATATGAGTTTTATGAATATTAATAGTCTCTCCATGATATTTTCCCATGTGGCACACTTCCCATGAGTCGTACAAGTGCCAAATTCTCTTTTTTTCTTAAAAAAATTGCCCTTTCTTATGAATATCCTACCACTTTTAAATTATGCCAATTTATTAAGACCTATTAGGACACATGTGATGTGAAATCACCATTTTTAACCTTAAAAATTCATAATATATTTTTACAAGTCATTAAATGCCCCTTTTTTGACCTTAAAATGACTCTTAGGACTAAAATGATTAAAAAAACTATGGACCAAGCCAATACAACATTAAATGACATCAATTAACATATAATACACATTTATAAATAATATATTAGACCCCAAAACACCTAAAAATAAATTTTTTACTTATAGGGGTCCTAATTTGACATATAGGTCAAATTTGGTCAACAAATTAGTGACTCATAGGGGTAGTATTCCTGCTATACTAACTAGACCAGTAGCCTTATTAGTGAATTGGGATTAGGGAGTTGTATAAATTTTGAGGCATAATAGAGGGACATTGAAAACAAGATTTGATAAATAAAAGACTAATGACTACCTCAACCACAAAGCAATTGACACACACACAATAAAACAAACAAATTATCAAAACACACACACACACACACATGTGCTCAAATCACTTAGGGGAATTATAAAACAACTATTATTCACAACTAGAAAATAAGAATTCCTCATTTCTAGGATCAAAAGGGAAATTCCTTGAATCTTCTTCTTCATGATATGAGTCATAGTGCCAAGCATGTTTCTCCTTGAATTAGATGTTTTATAGATCAGACCTATTCCTTGGAACTTCACTTGATCTACCCTTAAGTAAATAATATTAAAATAGGTCTCCAATGTAGATATATTCATCTTAAACTTGGACACATACCTCATACTAATACCTACTCTTCATCTCATGATCAACTTGCATCTTCTTTGTAGGCATGGCTTTAAGAGGATTGGTTTCTTGTTCCTTTAAAGATTTAGACCAATAGGAGCTTGTTCCATCATTCAAGAGATGACATGTTTCTCAAAAATGATTAAGATAATGATATCCCATTTTTATGAATTCAAACATATCATCATCAAATGCATATGCTTCTTGAAAGGATAGATTTGAAAGGTTAATTTTCCTTTTCATACTCACTTGAGTGCTATGGCTACCTTCTCTATCTTTAACCAAATCATATCCTCCTTGAGGAGGAGTATAGCCTACTTCAATCATTTTAAAAAATTCATCCAAAGGTTGATTAATAACTTGTCCTTACCCATCTATGACATCTTACAAAGTGATGGAAGAATCAATGAAGGTTTCCTCTTCTTTGGAAAAAGGAAAACATTCTTCCTCATCAACCCATTCAGAAATCTCCACACAAGAAGTCACCTCTTCTTCATAATTTAGGATCCCTTGAGGGATATAAATTTTCATCTCAACTAACATATCATTACTTTGGTTCTCAAGGGCTACATTATCTTCCATTTCTTTCTCCTTCTTGGTGATGCCAAGACTAATCATCTTGTAATCATGTGACTTAGTCCAATGAAGATGCCAAGGATTTAGGCTTTATTCAAGCAAGAGTTATATGTTTTTGTGAACCAAATAATATTATTTAGGATCCCATACCATCTGTACATCAATTCAAATGGTTATGGGGTGAGGAAAAGATGAACTAGTTAGTGGAGGTGGCACATGGAACTCAAAATTAGATTGGGAGTGAAATGTATGGGATTCTTTTGGAAGCTCTTGAAGAAGGGGAGGCAGAAATTGGTCTAAAAAAATTGATTTTATTACTTTAACTTGAAAATCATTTTATTCTCATCTAATTTATCTTTAGGACTCTCTTGAGGAAGGGTAGATGGGGTGCGTTTAGGCATAAGATCTTATTTTGGTTCTAAACCTTCCATCACACCTTGACTTAGCAATTCCATCTTTGCCTCTAAATATTTAATTTACTTGAATAGATTCTCTTGTAAAAGTCTCTCTTTAAGTTCATTGGAATCATCATGAGGAGGAAGAGTACAAGAGGTATGACATGGATAACAAGAAGACTCTTGAGGAAGGGTGGGAGGGACTTGTATAGGATCAAATTTTTCTTCAACTTCACACTCTTTATATAGGATTTTAACCTCTTTCTTTCCCCATGATTCCACTATGTTACTCCATATTAGGATGTTGGGATTAAGATTATTTTATTGAGGTGGTGATGCAACTTGAGGAGTGGATAAAGTCTTCAAGAAACTTGGAATCTCCTTAGGCTTGGAATTTCCACCTTGTCTCCAACGTGTAATGACATATCTAGGGTCTCTTCTTGAGGTGGGGAGTTAATGGGAGAGGGAAATGAGGGATTGAATTATAATTCCTTTTATTATAACATGGATTATTACATATTCATATTTTCCAATCCAATTTTTCTATTAATATTTGCTTTAAACACAAGGTGAGCCTTTTTAACTCTCTCTTCCACTTGATTTGGAAAATGATGACTTTGGAAATTTTGATTGGGATCATGATTAGGGACAAAATATGGTTGATAGAAAACTTGGGGAAGTGGATATGAGGGTTGATAGACTTGGTGAGGATTCTCCTCATGAAATCTTAGTTTATCTTCCAAATATGCAATCAAGCCACTCACATATAACATCTCATTTGTAAGACTTTGCCAATTATCTCTCTCAATAGGTTCCCACTTACTTTTGACCAACTCTAAGGTATATCTCACATTATTAATGGAATGTCTAGGAAAATTTTGACCATATCCCCTTTGTGTATCAAGATCCAAAATTTACTTATCATAGCCCAAATGTGTCTTCTTGAAGGTAGAAATGGATTGAGCTAAAAAGTATCTAGGTTAACTAGGGGGAGTAAGAAATTAAATATGCTAACTATAATATTGGTAAGAATCATGAGAAGGATGATAATGGATATGTGGGAGTTTATAGGGATCATTAAAATATTGATAAAGATCACACCAAGGCTAATAGGGAGTATCATAAGATGGATATACCTCACCAACTTGTGTAAAACAATATTCAACACCAAAATTAGCCATGGAACTTCATTGAAAGAAAAAACACAAACAAAAATGTTCCAAAAATATTCAAAGAATAATTTGGGTTGCTTGACTAGATGATATAACTTTGGAGTCACCATTGATGCTTGGATAGATGCTTCTAGAGGTTGATTATTGAAATACAACACCAAAAATCTTTCAACCTCTTAGACCAAGAATCCCACTGGGTGTGCCAAAAATTATTTTCACTTAGACTTGAACCCTATAAGGAGATGTTTGAGCTCTCTTCATCCAAGTGGCACAATTTAAATACCTTTAGGCTTGTGGGTAGCCTAAGGATGAGGTGAATCTCTAGATAGGGATAACTCCCTTGATGTATCACTTTGGATCATAACTACACCTAAACATTGAGGGGTGAAAATGGAGAGAGATAAATGAAAGAAAAATATCCTAATGGAGGTGATACACTAAATAGTTTGATGACTCATAACCATATGCATGTTACACTTGAAACCAAGAGACTAACCAAACATTCACTTCTCCAATCTACATTTTCTCACATCAATATTACATTATGAGGTTATGAATGACTATTTAGGATAGGAAGACTAACAAGAGGCCTTTAATGGCACTAATGAAAATACCAACTCACTCAATCCTTAACATTTCATATAACACTTCATATGCCCTACAAGAAGAAGCTTTCCAACTATAAATAGGGTGGAAGAATGAGATAACATGCTAAGTAAATCATATTTATCACTAAGCAAGATCAGTCATCCAAGTAGAACACACTATGAATAGTCATGAATAGATAAAAATAAGTAGTATTATTGATCAAAAGGTATATAAATGAGTAGGAAATTTCCATACTTAGGTGGAGCATAAGTTTTAATGGCCAAAGTGGCTAGTTCTTATAGAACATGAGAGAGAGAAGAGAAGAGAGAAGTATAAGGTTAATAAATACACTTGTCAAGATAATAAAATTAGTTACTTGTGCATGAGAAGAGGATGTGGGATGAACCATGGAAGGTTATGAAGTCCAAGTGACTGTACAAGTCATAAAACTCATGAAAAGTGGTATGAAACTCCTTATTATAGCTCAAAAAACTACCTTCATGATTTGGACCTATTTAAACATCCCAAAACTAATTAGGGATAGGTCTAATTATTGGGATGAAGGGTAAGTCTTTTAGACATGCTTCTCAAAGCATTAGTTATAGGCCTGGTCATCTAGAATCATCTAGGAATGAGCCATCATCATCTACAATCCAAAAAAATCTTCCTTCATGCACCTTGCACACTTGGATTCCAAAAAGACATAATTTGATCATGAAAATCCATGGGAGGGAGTGGATGACCGCTGTCAAGACCCTACATGTCCTTAAAAGCATTAGGGACACCTTAAAATGAGCTCACTTGAAGTTTTTCACCCTTCTCACTAGTTTATCCACTATTCCAATTTTGATTAGCTGAGATAAGATTTATTATTTGAAAACTTATAAATTTTTTTAAGGCATGAAATGGTGATAGGGAGTTATTAAAAGTTATAAGCTTCCCCCCAAACTTGATTTCATCTCTTGAAACCTCTTGTAACTTGAAAAAAACACAAAATAGTCAAAAGTATCCTATTTTGTACCCTATCTATATAAATACACAAAACCCAAAAGGGTGTTGAGGAGCATAAGAGAGTAATCTACAAGTTCCAATCACTATTCTATACAAACTATGCCATTTTGTTAGCTATCCAACTCTATTTCTCCAAACTGGTCTTGGAGGGTTTTAGGTCTATTTTCACTCTTAAGCATTGTTCATAAAAACCTAACATTCAAATTGGAAAAAAAATTCCACAATAATTATCTTTATGACCCTTTATAACACCTATAAACTCTTTTGGAATCCATGCATAGTCTCATGAAAGATGTGAGTGTTCAAAACTAGCCTATCGAGCTCTTTTCCCCATTCTAATAAGTCTAAGTTAGTTTTTGAGCCAAAAATGGACTTTTCATAGTGTCATATACATATTACCATATTTAAAAATTCTTTTTTGACCCCAAAAACATGTCCTAATGGGTTGTAATGCATATCAAATGCTAGAAGTGTGAATGACTCTCATTTGGATAATAGGCCTAAACCACATCCAATAGGCCTACCTGTAACCTTTGTGTTTTAGATCACCCTATTAAGATTATTTGAATTCAAATGGATCATAAAAATCTATTATTACCTAAATTCATGATCTAATTATTTTTAAATCTCACTTAGATATACAAATGAAGGTGATCTCTTGTTTGGATTCTAGGCCAAAACCCTACCCTTACGCCTGACTACAACTTTAAGATCATGAAGCACCCTATTGAGTTTAAAATTTATGTTCTTATTTTATCATGTTGGTATGTATGTATTAAAATTCCACATACCTCTCTTAAATGTTAACACAACTCTTAAGAAAATCCATGTACTACCCTTCTCCCAAACTACCAATTTATGCTTATAAGGTTGTGCCCTCTATTTGAGACAAAATATAGGGAACTCCCCTACTTCCTTAGACAATGGTGGTTACTCAAGAGGGTTATCCAAGTGATAAAAATGTATTATACAAAAATTTATCCCTTGGTGTGATTATTTTACCATCCCAAATCTTAAATACCCAAGACAGACTATTGTAGATAGACTTTGCAAGGTTTGTTGGTGTGCACTATGTTTTACAGTTGGAAAGGGTCCTTTATTTACTTATGTCATACTCTTTTCCTCACTCAAATGGTGACCCTTGTATAATATTTGATTATAAATAATGTACATATACTTATTGAGGATATCCTAGGGAAAACTAATATTTTTTGGGGCTCATTTTCTTAGTGCCCATGCAATATAAGCCTCACAACATTACTCCTAAGCTCACTGCTTTATATAGTCATATACAACCAACTATGTTTAAGTGAGGTAGAAATTGTGTATGAATATTCCTCTTGGGATATTTTTCATGTCATTTTTGATTCTATGAACCATTTATAAATTTTTATATCATCTCAACTTAATACTCCCATGCTTATCCCTTCTTTCATTGTGACTTATAAGACTATGCTTTCTACCTTAAGCCTAGCTATAGGAGCATATTAGATTTAGATGAGTTTGGTCATGGTATTTATAGGATATTATTGGATTATTTAGGTCATAAATAATTTTACCATGTATGTATTCCCATTTAATGTCTTCAAACATCACTAAGGCATCATGTTTAAGTCACTATATGCTTGTAATTGTAGGTGAACATTTATGAGAGGAAATGACAATTGTAAGTTACCCAAACACCCCAAATAGTCTATATCAACCTATATTTATGGCATCAACATAAATTTGGTATCAATTTAATCATACAACATTGATATCTCAATGCTTAAACTCTTCCTTTTGAATGATATGGAAAATTGGTCTTGGCTGTAGGTCAACATTATCTTAGTGTACAGACTGAAAGTGTACATGGGAAACAAAAAATAGTATATCTCCCACATTTGATGATAGTTTAGGTCATGAATACATATTTAAACACTATTAAATTTTGGAATAATCTAGAACTATCAACTTATAGTATAAGGTCACTTTTGGATCAAAGCCTTGTAGATATTAATGCCTAAGTTTAGTGGTTTTATAGGCAACTTTAGGCCTCTAAAAACTATCTTCCCCTGGTCATTATCCCATAATAATTTGAAAATTACCTATCCATAATATAGGATATAAGATGAGCACATTAGGATTCATCAGAAGCTCTTGAAACTATGCCTTATGCTATTCTGAAAACACCCCTGGGCCTCTATTTTCACATTTTAGGTACAAAGGCCCTGAACACTGTCAACTTATGCTTTGAAGGTATCTCAAATTCAATTTGCCAACTTGAAACATTAAAATTGGTATGATATGGTTAATTAAATTTACCAAGATCCCAAGGAAACATTTTTTCATGTTCCAATCTCTTATTCAAGGACCTATATACCCTTGTTAGGGCCACCTATAGGTGATTATTATCACATACAGGCAGAGTAGAATAGGACAATATGAAGGATAATTTTAGTTTTGAAAACTTTATATAAATTCATCAAGTGTTCAAATTCACTTGTTTTCACTCAAATATATTTGAAAAACTTTCAAATGTTCCATCTCAGTATGACATCATCTCAGGCTCCTATAGATGTATTTTTCAATGGTGGACTATATAAAACTACTATGTATGATTACAACAGTCCCCTTTTCATTATTTATAAGATTTAAATATTGTTGTTGATTTTAATTTGTGTTAAAAATTTCAAGACCTATATCACAACTCCATGGATATGGTTTAGAGATTTGCATAGTTTACCTAGTTGACTATTTATGATAGTCATCTAACAAACTAACTGTATACTAGCTATGACTGCATCCTCATAGAGAATTTGCTTAGAGAATGAGATTAATAAGGAAAAGGGAAAAAATATAACATTAAAACATGTGAAATTATATATTACAACCCTCTATATCCATTATCAAAACATGAAGATCCTACAAATAGTGAAAACTATTTGTTAGTTTCAAGGAGACCAATTTGTAAAATTGAGATGATTTGCTCATACAAACACCTCAAAAAATTAAAAAAATCATGGATAATAGATTATGATGGAGTAAAACTCATCTACAAACAAAATTACCAACTTTATTGTATGAAAATTCCCAAAGCAAAGCAAAACCTATAGGGTATATGAAATAATGAGCAGAAAAACATAGTTAGCTTGTAAAGGATGATTCATAAAGAAAAATTGATCAATCATCACAATATTTATATGTAAATTAAGGTATTTGAGTTTAATATAATCTATTAAAATAATTTACCCTAAAACCTCTTGAGTTGTCCATACTAAGTACAAACCTAAAGGTCACTTTTGTATGTATAGGAAAGCAAAGAAGGAGTAGAATGGTTTCGGCTTAATAATGGAACTTAAAGAGCATGTAAAGTGTTGATATGAGTGTGAGGAAGATTAATATGCATCCATGATATTATCCCATGTCTAAAACTTCCCCATGAGTTGTTCAAGTGCTAAATTCTCCTTTTTTCTCAAGAAAACTTCCATTTCTTCTAAAAAACCTACCACTTTTTAGTTGTGTCAATTGATTAAGACCTATTAGAACACATGGGACATTAAATCACCATTTATAACCTTCAAAATTACCAATAAATATATAAAATTCATTAAATACCCCTTTTTTGACCTCAAAATGACTCCTAGGACTAAAAGTATTAAAAAGACTAAGGACCAAGGGCAATATAACATTAAATGACATCAATTAACCTATAATAAACATTTAGACATAATATATTAGACCCCCAAACACCTAAAAATAAATTTTGACCTATAGGAGTCCTAATTTGACCTACAAGGTTAAATTTGGTCAATAATAATCTCTTATAAGATATATTACATGGTCATATATCAATATTGGTTTTTTAGACCAATCTCATTATGTCACTCTACACAGACTTCACTGTGTTTAATATACCAGTTTGATGACAAATGTTTTCTTGAGTATAGGCATAATCAACACTTATACACCAAGGGATAGGAGGGATAGGTCTTGAATAATGAACCCATGTATTAAGATCCATTCCTAGTCTTCTGTAACCAATCCCTAATCTCATTCTCATTCTTGCCTTGTTTCTTCACTGTTATGTTCATTAGGGTGGTTTAGTGAAAGGATAACTTCCATGACTAGTTTATCATATTTTTTGTCAACAACATGATCAAAAAATTTCATGGGCATGAACTATAAGTATTTCACATCTTCTTCCATCTGTTTGCATGATTTGACCTGGTCAACCTAGCTGATAGCATCAAAAACCCTAAAAACAAGGGTTCTCCTATAGCTTCTACTCACTATCAAGACAAAACAACCACTCGAGGAAACCTTGAAGAGTCCTTAAGATGTTCCAAACATTAAAATAGGTCATCAGGACCATTATGAGCCATAACTGATTAAATCTTTCTTATCAGGTCATTATAAAGGTTTTGAGAGGGTTTTGATTGCCTTACCTTCTTAACAATAATTCATAAAGGATTACCTCTAAACACAAAAAATAATGCTAATAAATTTAATTTAGTGACTTACCCAACTATGATGAAGTGATCAGATTCTCATACAAAGGTTGCATGTGCCAATGAGCATGAGAAACTTCTTCTCAGGGTTAAAACACCCCAATTTATGCACATAATCAACCTTATCATAAGTTTTCATGATTTATCATTCAGGTATTGAATTCAAAATTTTTCCACACAATTAAAATGACCTATCACACCTCTTTTAATTCTTTAAAGAGTTATTTCATCTTTATAAATGATATTGACCCCTCATTAGGACACTATAGGTCATTTTATACACTATGCCTTATAATGCTATTCATACTTAGGTAATGATCATGCCTTGGAACTTATTGAATTATCTTTAAAAACTCATCCAAATGTTATAAAACATCATGAAATTCCCTCACACCACTAAAATTCCTTACACAAGTCTCATATAGCTAGTCTCACTAAGGCACCAATCCTATATCTTCTCGCTAGGTCTCTTCATGCAGGAGCTAAGCTTCAACCTTGACCTATAAACAAATTTTAAGACTTATTTTCCTCTTGACCATGTTAAAACAACTTATAACACTTAATTATGCTTTTAATAACCCACAACATAGAGCTTTACCATGCTTTATGCATACATCTTCTTCACATATCTTGACCAAGCTACTTAAGATACCTAGTATTCAGAGTTTGGACACAAACAAGCTAGCTCTCAGAGATGTCATTATTTAAACATGATTTTCTGAATATAAATTCATTCTTAATATAATTAATGAGTTCTATCACATTTACAACTTTGTACCTAGACCTCATATAGAATACAAAGACTTGTTGACCAATGCACTTACCTTGTGTGTTTCTTAGTACTTAGAGCTCAATCAAGATGCTTCCCTTGTATCTTTAAAATGATCTTGATATGTCATCAAACCTTAGAAATAATAATATATTTCCTTCAAATTTTCTCTCAATAGAGAAACAAAACTTCTTAGTCACACACCACTTCATCAAGCATGACATCAACTCTAACTTATGACATGAAGAACATTTAACTTGAATTTGACATCAATGACAACATTAAATCTTAATACCAACATTAGGAACATACCTCAACACTAAATTAATTTGGGTGTCATTTATTAGATTATAGGAGTGTTTAAGGTGTTTAAAAGTGATCAAAAGGGGTCCTAAGATAGGTCTAAAACTAATTGTGTAAGAGAGTGATCACAAGTACACTTAGCTTAATTGTTAATTTTACATGTCTACATTTCCCCCATTTTATTATAGTAATAAAAAAAATAAAATTGATATAGTAAAATGAAAAAGAGTGCACACCTAAACTTACATATGGGATGTATGCCATAATGCTAAATTGTGCTCCACATAAACCTATAATGAAACATATGTAATATTAGTCTTTACTTAAGATGAATAATAAAAAAAGTGAAAGATAAGAAAATAGAGAGTGATAAGGAATGAATATGCCTGATTGAGTATGCAAAACATTATGCTTTTTTTGGTGTAAAAATTGGTACAAAAAATGATGATTGTGGTTTATTGTACATTTTTATTAACATTGAATATCTTGGATTGGACTGTGCATGCCCCAATCCTCATCTATAAGTGGGTGTAATCAATAAATCAATTATACTTGATTCCATCATCATCATCATCCTATATTATTGGAGTAATATGGAATCCTTGTATGAATATTGATATATATAACTGGTGCAAAACACTAGTGTAGATACTAGTGTAAAAATTAGTGTAGATACTAGTATAAATAGCGAACCAACCACTACAGATGGAATAAGGTTTAATCTAGTGAAAAAATAACACAAACCTATTGAAAATATTGAGTATAATCTAGGTTTATGTGTAAAACATGGAAAATGACATATATTTTCCTTCCATATATGAAACTAATACCAAAACTAGTGCAATGAGGAAACAATGCCCTGCACACATACCCCCAATTGATATTGGTATATATGGATTCTGAGACTAAGTAAAACAAATATGATTCTAATCAAACTTGATTTATAACATTGTACAGCATGACACACATGGTTTCCCCCCAAATAGAGTAAATATAAGACAAACTATGGAATTCTAAGTAATTCTAGAAACTAAGACTATGAAACTACTGAATACTGATTTGAGTAAACTAAGGTTTTTGAGAAATTTTGGCAATGCCTATTTTTTAAGGCATTTTGATAAAAATATTGTGAAGAAAATTAGAGTATTTATCTTGTATCCAATGTGGTGCTCTTATCAAATTTGACTTTCTATGTGTTTTTTGAGGCTAAAACTATGTCAACTATGTACCACTACTAAATCATGTTTATGTATTGATCTAGGAATTCCAAGCCTCTAAGATAAACCTCTATGAATGACCCCTCTTTTAATGTGAGTTATTGATCATGTGTAAGATCTTAAAGTAAAATAAAAGGTCATGCAATAGGTTATTATGATGTATACAACATGTAAATCTAAGTAATGTTGTCATTATGGAGAATCTTGAGATCACTATGTATGTAAACTAG
The DNA here is from genome assembly GCA_037957365.1 of Torreya grandis. NCBI lineage: Eukaryota > Viridiplantae > Streptophyta > Pinopsida > Cupressales > Taxaceae > Torreya > Torreya grandis. Next base: position 1,866,435 of record JARHVA010001090.1, on the reverse strand, counting down.
GTAGAATTAACGTAAGATGAATGTGAACACAAAAATTCACAAGAAGTGTGTCCAAATAGGTTTGAAAAATAAACATGTAAATAATTGAATAACTTAGTATATAATACTAAATAGAGCTACTTGGGGAGAAACACATGATGCTCATCATGGCATTAGAAAGGGTTGGGCGTGTTGTCCCCCAAAAATATCACTCATTTTTGGGACAACATTTGAACTATTTTGGTCCTACAAACCAAAATTGTCTCTTCCCTTTTCAAAATTTGTCCTAGACATTCAAATTCCTCAGTTTTTCAAGCTTCTCAAAAATATAGGAACTCTGCAGGCTTGAATCTATGAACTCAACAACAAGATAAATCTATGAACTCTGCAAGAAGAGAAAATATACGGACTCAACAAGAAGAGAAAATCTATAGACTTTGCAGATCAAGTTCAATGGGCTTTACAGGTAAATTTCTAAAGACTTGATTTCTACAAACTCTGTAGGCAGGTTCATTTCTACAAGTTCAACGGGCTTCACGGCTTCTACAAGTGGGTTCAATCAAAAGAATTAGTTTTTAACACTTGGTCATTTTTGAGATTGGTTCAGTGCCTTAGTTCAAACAAAAATCTCCATCAACAAGCATTAGCGGTAGGTTCAATGCATTTGGTTTAATGGTTGGTTCAACATCAAATGGCTTGTCAGTCGATTCAAGGCTTTATTTGAACTATTGAACCAAAACTTGGTTCAACGTCTTTTGGTTCAACGGTTAGTTCATCGCTTTGGTTCATTCAATTGAACCATCGGCTTGAACCAATTTGGTTCAAAGATTGGTTCAACCGATTGGTTCAACAAAGTGGTTCAAAAGTTGGTTCAATCAAAGGGTTCATCGGCTTGAACCATTTTGGTTCAACCAAGTGGTTCAATCAAGTGTTTCAACATTTGATTCAACCAAGCAGTTCAATCAAGTGGTTGAATAGTTGGTTCATCACCTTAGTTCAAAGGAGTGGTTCAAAGGAGCGGTTCAAATGTAAAAGTTCAAAGAGCCTCCCGAAGGACAAGTGCCCTTACGGAGGGCACTTGGTCGATAAAAACACCCTTCAGAAGGGTCATTTTTGAAGAAGGCCACAAAGGTAAATTCCTTTAAAAATTTTGTTTAAGGCAGACAGTCATAATTCTTTCAGACTTTTGTCTAAAGGAATTCCTTTAGACAAAAATTCTGAAAGAATTCAAGAAGCGGTTGCGGGCAAAAAGCCTAAAGAAATAACCAAAGGCAAAAGTGATAAAGAAAATTTTCCACAGACTTTTTGTCTGTGAGAATTTGTCCAGGGAAAATGCCTGCAAGAAACCCGTAAAAGGCCATCGAAGGACCCCGAAGGGCAGGTGCCCTTGTGGGGGACTCCTGACTGTCAAATAGAAGGACACTTCCCTGAAGCTGAAGGGTCACCTTCCTTTCAAGAAGATGTAAATCAAAAAGCCCAAAAGCCATTCAAAGATCATTTCTTAAGGCCCAAAAGGGTATTTTCTTTCCAAAAAAGTGCCAAACAAGAAAGCTGAAGAAGGGTTAAGGGGTGATGTGCCTAAAGACGTCAAATTCAACACAATGAACTAACCATTGAAAACATCGTGACGGGCATGCGAACATCAATTTTAAAGCTCATAAAATAGCTGTTGATCCTTTGAATCTATAGACCCAAATGCATTCATAGACTTCAAGGCCAAGACCAACAAAAAGTGAGGAAGGAACAAAATAATAAATTGAATCTAGGACCTAATTCAATTAACTAGAAAAGGAGGAATAATGAAGGTAGGATCAGATCGCTAGGTGGACATTAAAAGTTACAAACTTTTAATAGCATGACTTGTTTCTCTACATTGATAAAATCAAATGGGTAAACACCCCTAAGTTCTAGCCTGTCTTCTTAATAGATTCCAGTGCAATATGATGTATTATTGTTCTCGAGTCCTTCTTGAAGAGGCTATATAAGGGACTCTCTTTTATTGTAAATTTATCTCTTTTTTACAATCAAAATGAAACTCTGCCTAAATTGAAAGGCATTTTCTGAGACTTTGAGCTCAGTTTGTTGATCATATTTTTTTTATTGGAATAAGAAAGCAAGTGATTTTTTAGACTTTGTCCTATGATATCTTTGTTGTTGGGGAAACTATTCTTATGCCTTTTTCCTTAATATATCTTTTGTTCCTTTAGTTTAACAAGCAGAATTAGTGACAACAGTCAGGAAGGTTTCCTAAAGAGTCAAGTGTGGAGAGAATTTGTGCCCCCATAATTTCCTTTAGTGTGTTTTCTTTTCATTTCTATGTAAAGGACTTTGGGATGACTTTGTGCCCTCATTGTCCTTCATATCTTACTCTTGAGCAATTCAGGTGGAGACTTTGTGCTACATCTCAATTTGCTAGTTATTACATCCTTTGATACATTTTCCTGTTACTACTAGGAGTATTCTTGTGGTTTGCTGAATAGTACTTCTGAAAGAAGAGGAGTACTATCTATCATCTCCCTTGAGTTTTTCCTTTGATCCACATGCATCATCTCTGAAAAAAGAGAGATGGATGGTTTGTCCTACCCTTGAGTATTATTTTATGTTTATATATATATATATATAACTTATCTATAGGGAACCTCCCCTTGATGAGAGGAGAGATCAGTCCCTTTCTAATGTGGTAAACCTACACATTTGGATGACTAATCTTCCTACTTTGGCTGATCAGACCTATTTCCTTTATCAGTATGTTGATCGAAAAAATATTCAACTAATAGTTTTTGGTGACTCCGCTAGGGATATACATAATTTTGTGCAATTTAGAACCTCAAGTTTTAGATTGAAACATCACTAGTGTCTTACCCATTATCATTATAACCTTATCCATTACAGATTTTGATGATTCTATTACTTGTCTTATCCATTATTGTTATAACCTATCCATTGTACTCCGTTGTTGAAAAGCGAACTGCTCCAGTGTTTTCCCATTATTAAAATTTTCCTCCCAACCTTGTGTAACAATTTTTTGCAACTCCACTGGGGATATAATATCCATTATCTATTTATAATCTATCCATTCACCTCCACACTAACCAGGAAAGATCACACAGTTTAAATCCTCAAGCTTTAACTGAAGCAAGGTCAATTATTTTCCCATTTTTGTTTCACAATCTGGTAGATTCAAGGTATACACGCAACCAAAGGGCTAAAGGTATTGTTGACCCTATGTTTGAGTTGGTAAAACAAAGTGATTTTGATCTATTTCCTTCACCATCTTGTCTCCAACGAATCAAGAGATTTCCTCTTACTAAAGTTAGATCTCCATTACCAGTTGAAGTATCTACTTCTGCTATTGATAAAGCTTTGCCAATAATTACCCCTCTAAGATTTGTTATCCCTCCTTTTAATAATCCTACAATGGCAGTTCAAGGCCCTTGGGGTAATGATTTTGGTCCTCTCAATCTTACTCCACCTCTACATGAGCTTCCATGTAGTTCTAGGAAGAATTTCCCGAAATTCTATGGTGATGGGAAAGTTCATCTTGATGAACACATTGCAACCTTCAGCATAGCTTGTGGAGTAATCAGAGTAGCATTTGAAGATGTAGCAGTCAGGATTTTTGTGGAGACACTACAAGGTGCTACTACAAATTGGTTTTATCATCTATAGGTTTGGTCAGTGACTAATTGGAATACTCTCAAAGCTAAGTTTGAAGCCAAATTTAAACCTATAGAAGATGCACATGCACTTCTAGCTCAACTTACACATGAAAAAAGAGCCTCATGAACCTATGAGAGACTTCATAGCCAAATTTGACAAACTAAGAAATAGAATTCCAGTAATAGCTCAACCTACAACTGAGAATCTCAAATGCTTTTTCATTAATTCTTAGTTACCTAAAGTAAGTTTTCTTTTGAGACGTGTTGGTCAAATAGATCTTGCTGCAGCTCAACTTTTGGCCACTGAGGTAGAAGATGATTTCATCTTAGCAGGGAAGATAAGAAGAGATCTAAATAGAAATAGACCTTCATCATGAATATACATCTACAGGCACCACTAATCTAATGGTGTAAAATCTGGCAAATGAAGTGCTAGCCTTGAAAAAGCAAATGGCTCAAGGAATGTCTTCTACTCCTTCATACAGAAGGACATTCCCAAATCTATCATATTAGGGCAATGCTACCAGGAATTAAGGTCAACAGAATCACCTTCCTCCCCCACAAAGGAAACTTGCCATGGAAGCTCCTCCAACCAATTCAGTAATGGGATATCTTGAAATAGAGTCTGAGTTCTCTTTCCAACCTGAATTGAATCAAGAAAATGATGTTGATCTCCTTGAAGATGATCAAGAAGAATCAGATGGTGACTCCCACATTGGTTTCTTAAACTACTAGGATGAACCCAAAAGTAAAGGAGAAGCTTTTGATGGATCACATGCAGTGTTTACCAGGTCCAAAAACTAATCAGTCCAACAAGCTGATAAAAATAAGATAGAGGAGCAACCTCAACCAACAATTACAATTGCTAAACTTAGAACCACTCTACCTTTTCAATCAAAGGATTTGGTGATTAACCCAAATGTAAGTACATCAATTTCACCTTCACCTTCTACTCCCATTTCACAAACTAGCCCTCCTCCCATCCCTCCTAAAACCCAAAAGGTTGAAATGCTTTCTTCTGTTCCTAGTCTAATTCAGCCATTTGACATAATTGATCATGTCAAAAAGACCAAAATACAAATGTTTGAATTTGAATACTTGCAGTCCAATCCTAATCAATTGGACAAGTTGTTCCAATCTATCAAGAACCAAACCATCCCTGTAGGGAAAAAAGCTAAAAAAATAATTCCTGATTCCCTAAAGAACATGCCCATTCCAAATAATCTTGTCATTACTCCGCCAGTTGCCCCTGGGAAAATAGAACTTTTCTATGTTTCCCTGTTAATAAATGGTTATCAGCTCAACAATTACATCATTGATTTTGGGGCATCTGATAATGTCATGCCTGCTAAAGTAGCTGAGTCTCTAGGTCTCACACTGACAAAGACATTTGGGAGATGTTTCTCCATGGAGAATAAGTAAGTACCATTGTTGGGGCAAATCAAAGATGCCCAATTTGCATTTGTAGCCTTTCCAGACAAGAGAATCAAGATGACTGTCTTGGTGGCTGACGTCCCAACATCCTATGGAATTTTTCTTGGATGAAATTTATGTAAGGACATGGGAGGAGAACTAAGCATGGATCTATTTAAAGCAAGGACCCCTATCCAAGGTATGATGAAGATATTGCTCCCTAAAAAGGAAGCAAAATATGTGGTCACCCAAACATCAGCCCCTGCAGCACAAATTCTGTTTGAGTCTTCAGGCAGGGGTAATTATTTCTTTACCACAGAGGATGTTCATGTTTCTATAGATGAAAGTCCTATAGCTAATAATCTAGGAATTGATCCAAAAAAGACTTCAGGAGAATTGGTAGGGCACATTACAAGTAAGGAAGGATCTTCCATCTCTAATGAAGAGAAATATGATAAGAGATCAACTTTTAATGATGCTTCAATCTTGAAATCCAATGGCAACAATTTTTCCACCAACGACGGAGTTGGGACTGTGTTGATATCTCCTCAAGGAGATATTCTTCCTTCATGTAATTTGAAAGTTAGCAACACCAACAACACAATTGGATGTGAATCTCTGTTGCTCAGATTGAAGATTGCTCAAGATGAAGAAATCAAACTCCTTCACATCAAAGGAGATGCTAAGCTGATAATTTGTCAAGAGTTTGATTTAGATAATCCAATCATATGCTGGACTGAACCAAAAAAACAACCAATTATGGTAATGGACCATGCTACTACAAATCAAAATTAGGCAAAGGAACCCTTCACCAAGAAAGCAAGGAGTTATGGTTTCCAATTTGAAGACCACATCCTGCCTTGGAATAAGAAGAAGAAAAAGCCAAGGGGAAGATGTAGAAAATTGGTTTCCTGGTGGAGAACTCCATTTGCCCATCACCATTTCTAGGGGAAAAATGTCTTCTTGCTAGTTTATTAGAGTAGAAAACTATTTTCACTATCTCCCAAGAAGTAACATCTGAAATACTTCAATTCTTGAAGTATCAGATCATTCCATCTATACATATGTATATTTGTATAGTTTTTAATTTTGTTTTGTTTTATTTATTTCCATTTTTGATGCCTTTCATTTTTGGGTAGCATGACTCCATAATCCAATGGTACACATGAAGACACTGGAGATTATGGATTCTACTCCTTTCAATTCTTTTTGCAATTGACAAAAGTTCCCCAACTGGAGCCAGCTATTGTTCCCCAAAAATATCACTCATTTTTGGGACAACATTTAAACTATTTTGGTCCTATACACCAAAATTGTCTCTTCCCTTTTCAAAATTTGTCTTAGACATTCAAATTCCTTAGTTTTTCAAGCTTCTAAAAAATCTACAGACTTTACAGGCTTGAATCTACGAACTCAGTAGGAAGAGAAATCTACAGACTCTGCAGGTAGAGAAAATATACGGACTCAGCAAGAAGAGAAAATCTATGGACTTTGTAGACCAAGTTCAATGGGCTTTATAGGTTGACTTATATAGACTTGATTTTGATGGACTCTGTAGGTAGGTTCATTTCTACAAGTTCAACGGGCTTCACAGCTTCTGCAGGTGGGTTTAATCAAAAGAATCAGTTTCTAACACTTGGTCATTTTTGAGATTGGTTCAGTGCCTTGGTTCAAAAAAAATCCTCCATCGGCAAGCATCAACAATAGGTTCAATGCATTTGGTTCAATGGTTGGTTCAACATCAAATGGTTCGTTAGTTGGTTCAAGGCTTTGTTTGAACCATTGAACCAAAACTTGGTTCAATGTCTTTTGGTTCAATGGTTAGTTCATCGCTTTGGTTCATTCAATTGAACCATGAGCTTGAATCATTTTAGTTCAAATCTTGGTTCAACTAATTGGTTCAACGAAGTTGTTCAATAGTTGGTTCATCGACTTGGTTCAAGGCTTTGCTTGATTTGCCTGGTTCAAAGACTTGGTTCAATCATAGGGTTCATCGGCTTGAACCATTTTGGTTCAACCAAGTGGTTCAACATTTGGTTCAACCAAGCGATTCAATCAAGTGGTTCAATGTTTGGTTCAACCAAGCAGTTCAATCAAACAGTTTAACAGTTGGTTCATCACCTTGGTTCAAAAGAGTGGTTCAAAGGAGCGGTTCAAATGTAAAAGTTCAAAGAGCCTCTTTAAGGACAAGTGCCCTTACAGAGGGCACTTGGTTGACAAAAAAACCCTTCAGAAGGGTCATTTTTGAAGAAGGCTGCAAAGGTAAATTCCTTTAGAAATTTTGTTTAAGGTAGACAATCATAATTCTTTTAGACTTTTGTCTAAAGGAATTCCTTCAGACAAAAAGTTTGAAAGAATTCAAGAAGTAGCTATGGGCAAAAAGCCTGAAGAAATAACCAATGACAAAAGTGATAAAGAACATTTTTTGTGGACTTTTTGTCTGCGGGAAATTTTTGTGGACTTTTTGTCTGCAGAAATTTGTTTGGGGAAAATGCCCACAGGAAACCCACAAAAGGCCACCGTAGGACCCCGAAGGGCAGGTGCCCTTGTGGGGGACTCTTGACTACCGAATAGAAGGACACTTCCACAAAGCTGAAGGGTCACCTTCCCTTTAGGAAGATGTAAATCAAGAAGCTTGAAGGCCATTTAAAGATCATTTCTTAAGGCCCAAAAGGGCAGTTTCTTTCCAAAAAAGTGCTAAACAAGAAATCCAAAGAAGGGCCAAGGGGTGACGTGCCTAAAGACGTCAAATTCAACACAATAAACTAACTACTGAAAACATCATGACGGGTGTGCGAATGTCAATTTTAAAGCTCATAAAATAGCCATTGATCCTTTGAATCTATAGACCCAAATGCATTCACAGACTTCAAGGCCAAGACCAGCAGAAAGTGAGGAAGGAATAGAATAACAAATTGAATCCAAGACCCAATTCAATTAACCAAAAAAGGAGGAATGATGAAGGTAGGATCAGATCGCTAGGTGGACATTGAAAGTTGCAAACTTTCAATAGCATGACTTGTTTCTCTACATTGATAAAATCAAATGGGTAAATGCCCTTAAGTTCTAGCCTATCTTCTTAACAGATTCTAATGCAATATGATGTGTTACTGTTCCTGAGTCCTTCTTGAAGAGGCTATATAAGGGACTCTCTTTTATTGTAAATTTATCTCTTTTTAACAATCAGAACGAATCTCTGCCCAAATTGAAAGGCATTTTTTGAGACTTTGAGCTTAGTTTGTTGATCATATTTTGTTATTGGAATAAAAGCAAGTTATTTTTCAGACTTTGTGCTATGATATCTTTGTTGTTGGGGAAATTGTTCTTATGCCTTTTTCCTTAATATATCTTCTATTCCTTTAATTCAACAAGCAAAATTAGTGACAACAGTTAGGAAGGTGTCCTGAAGAGTCAAGTGTGGAGAGACTTTGTGCCCCCATAATTGCCTTTAGTGTGTTTTCTTTTAATTTCTGTGTAAATGACTTTGGGATGACTTTGTGCCCTCATTTTCCTTTGTATCTTACTCTTGAGAAATTTAGGTGGAGACTTTGTTCTACATCTTAATTTGCTAGTTATTACATCCTTTGCTACATTTTGTTGTTACTACCAGGAGTATTCTTATGGTTTGCTAAATAGTACTTTTGAAAGAAGAGGAGTACTGTCTGTCATTTCCCTTGAGTTTTTCCTTTGATCTGCACACATCATCTCTAAAAAAAGAGAGATGGATGGTTTGTGCTACCCCTGAGTATTATTTTCTATATATATATATAAATATATATATATATATATATATATATATATATATATATATATATATATATATATATATATATAGGGAACCTCCCGTTGATGAGAGGAGAGATCAGTCCCCTTCTGATGTGGTAAACCTACACATTTGGATGACTAATCTTCCTACTTTGTCTAATCAGACCTATTTTGTTTATCAGTATGTTGATCGACAAAATATTCAACCAATAGGGTGCATGATGTCCATCATGGCATCCAATTTTGATCAAATAAGTAAGCAAAGTCTCATGTCCTTGATGCACATAATCAAAGAGTACTTTCACAACACACAAAACACATAATATAAGGTCATGAGGCCACAAGTAAGAGACATATTCAAATGTCACTCATTCAAATAATAGACACATATAAAGGAATATTCAAATGCCCTCATGTGCATACAAGACAACAATATAGGCTTAGAGATAAATAAAGGGCATGTTCAAATGTCTACACACATAAATAGAAAACACACACAAGGACATTTTAAAATGTTCTCACATGCATAACATTAGAGATATAAAGGTGTATATCCACTTATAAATGACATATGAAAATGTATTCAAAGCAAACAAAGAAATGCATACAAGATGTGAAGTTAGGAGAAGCAGTCTAAAAAATTGCATGATTATGTATTATAATAAACAAAAGATAAGTGTTAATCTATGAAATATTTAATAACTATTATATGAAATAGTATATCATAATGTTAGTGAGTGATAAATATCATAAGATGTAATACAATGTAAAGTATTGAGGATGTGAGTAATATAATGTGGGAAAATAAGGATAAAACCTATTTTTACCATGCCCCTAATGAGTTATCTATTGAATACACATGTTTTAGGAGTCTTGTGTGAATTTTGGCACTAAGTAGTGATAGTCTAAGCTCATTGGGATTAGTGCACTCCTATCCTCCACAACACTCATCTCTAGATGCAATTTTTGAGTGTTTAATAATGAAAGTACTTGCAACTGAGTTTGAGACTAATATTATATGTAATCTATAATCACTCAAGTATACTGGTGAATCATGTATGATATAAAATTAGATAAAACAAGTATTGAATACTATGCACAATTTAATTGATGTATGAAAAAGCACATATAATCATGCTTAAGTCCTAGTTTTTGTTATTTTCTAGTATATTGTACTATTTTTAAATATTTTGCATCTATACAAACTAGGAAATAAAGAGAAAGATACTAACCATTGACTCTATTAAGATTCTTACCATCAATAGATATTATAGTGAATAAAGGAATGGGGATTTATTTCAAATGAAAAGTATCATGTAGTTGTGTAGGTTTTGTATCATTTCCATATTCATATTTTGTATAATCAATATCATCAAGATCATATCAATCTACATTGTTATAATCATTATTTAAAATTTGAATGTGTGAAATGCCACTCTTTTATTTTCTTGTATCTTGATATGAATAAGGAACTACCCCATATTATGGTATTGACTTTCTCAATTTATCTTATGCAATATGTACTATGTTATGTGCCTTTAACAATATGCCATTAATTGTATATGTTTATATGTTACCTGAAAGTATGCTTGATTTATATTGTTTTGGCTCTAAATATACCCCTTATTTAGAAAAGGATGTGACCTTGACTTCATGATCAAATTACATTAAACATTTATTGTTATTAATCATTTAGCCTATTTATTTTAACCATGATTCTCTAAGCACAACATTATAGGCACTTAAATTTGAAATAACATTAAAATTAGGATAACACTCTTTTGAAGAAAAAGATTTTTTAAACTTAATTGATCCCATACATGTTTTATATGCATGAGTCTGATCTAAGTGTTGATTATAATTTCCAAGAGAGGGAAAAAATGACATAACAACAATTGATTTCTTGATATTCCTTAACCTTAACATCTTTAAACTACTTGCCATCTATGTGAGTAGTGATAGTGAAATAGTCTTGATATGGAGAAAGGATTTGAATTTTCCCCTTTGTAACCACATTTGAAACTATATATTTTTTAGTTATTTTATGCTTTTTAATTTATTTTTCTTTAAACCCTCTTTTAAGAATGTTTTTTTGCTTATCTTGACTTTTTTTTTTTGTAATTTATATTGTAGTAATTTCACTTTTTCTTGTTGTAACTTGTGATTTTCAAAGTGTTCCCTTTGAAACTACTCTTTTTGATCTTGTTTATTTTTTTCTCTTGCTTTCTATAACTTAGGTTTTTAAACCTTTTATTATTCTATTTTTTTCTTTTGAACCTTTTTTGCTTAGATTTATCTTTTGGTAACCACTTTTGTACTAGATTTGATTTTGTCACTTGTGCTTTAGGAGATGCAATCATAAGGTAAGTGGATTGCTTAAGTGATGTATCAATGATATAATTACCATTATAAATTATATTTTGTATTTTTTTCTTCAAATATAAATAATGATATGTATGATGCTCATGCATTTTTTGATACACACAATAATATTTTGATCTCCTTAAAGGATATAGAGGAGTTAGTTTGATTAAATTATTTCTAATTATTGACCTTAGCATCTCACTTTAAATCTTATTATCCATTTTCATACTTTTTTAATCACTTATTATGGATGTATTCTATCATAGTTTCTCATTTTGATATGAAATCTTGTTAGGTACAACATTTTTATATGGATATGTACATACTTGATTAATACTAGCATATTCTATATTATTTGCACATGTAATATGATGTTCCACTACTATGATCATTGCACTAAAAAATGATTTTGATTTAAAAAATTTATTAATAGCTTTCTTTTAGTGATTATTTGGTCCTTTAGAGCCTCAAAAACATAAACCCTAGGGGCTTCAAATTGAACATGCATACATATACCTTGAAGAGGAGATGTGGGAGGTGGAGGGGTTTGAGGAAGGATATATAGATTATCATCATTTGGAACTATAAGAGGGGATAAATTACCTCCTAGGATAGTGGTAACATGAACCTAATTAGAGGCAAATTAACTATCTTGAGGGTTTCAAATATGTGGGAGATATTCTTTTCTATCCATAGAATATGACACTAAAACTTATAAAATTATAGTTATAACAAAAAATATTAGATCTAAAAATACTAAAATGGGAAAAATAAAAAAGGATACAAACCCTATCAAAAATTTTAGTTAGGGTTTTGCAACATTCAACTAAGAGATAGGACACAGGCTTACCAATATGTTTTATCAAATTTGGAATTTTTATAAAAACCCTAAATGAAAACACTACTATGCAAAATTAGGAGAATAATATAATAATGATAAAATTCACTAATTTAGAACTAATGTATTCTATCAATTTACTATAAAATTAAATTTTAAGGGAAAATGAACACTTAACTATAAATTATGCCTTCAAGAAGAATTCATGTATAAAACTTGCTATGTAGAGAGGTCTGGTGGTTGGAATTAGGAATCTAGAACTGGATCTAGACCTAGACAACAATGCCATGAAGATGACACTAGAGGGTTGGTTATCTTGCCCAATCTAGGGAATTCATTTCTAATTATAGTGAGGAAATTAGTGTTTTTGGGTTTTATGCACCTTCATTTATAGAGCCTGTATCAAGTGCAAGAGTTTACAATAACTTTTAGAAATCATTGTATAATTATTTTTCTTTAAAAAACCCTTATTCTTTGATATGTGAATATTGATGAAAATCAATGGGGGAAAAAGGGTCATTAGTTTAATGTGGGTGAGACCTCAACACCCCATGTGTTGAGCACTACCTACATACCAATACTTCGAAGAGGGATCAAATTTCATGTAGTTCTCACATGATACGATGGTGTGTGAATAACTGATGTAATGTGGTAGATGTTGGTGTAATACTAATGTGATTAAGAATTTTACTTATGAATTTTGACCTACATAATGTGTTTAGACTTGATCTCTAGGATACTAGGGGAGTATGCAATCATAATTGGGAGAAATGGATATTATACTCTTAGTGTGCAAGTGTGATTCTAGTGTTTTTCGATGTAGAATCCACTTATGTGAAAAATGGTATAATTTTTTTTTAATATAATCATATCATTGAAAATATGACATGGGCTAACCTTCTTATAGCCTTGAATTTGGAAAATTAGCTATTATTTGGTAGGAATATAGGAGAGGGGAGAAGGACACTAGAGTGGTGCACTATAGTCCCCTAGGTCACTCTTGTCCAATGGCTGATTTTATTATGTTGAGTGTTAATCAAGGCCTAAAAGGTGGTCTAAGTTAATTTTGGGGTCATATATTATCTTAGAAGAGAGTGTAAGGTGGTTGAAAGTGATCAAAAGGGGTGCTAAGTTAGGCCTAGAGCTAAGTGTGTAAAAGAATGGTCACAAGTGAATTATTTTAGCTTAAATATTAATTTTACATGTCTAAAACTAACAATATGACATTGATACATATGAATGAAATAGATTAGTTTTTACTTGTTCTATGCTCCTTTGATACTATTTTATTTCTTACATAATAGGATTAACATTTATTGCTTATTATGTGTGGCTCTTAGCCCTTGTGTGAAAATTTATTGAGTATCTCTTTGAGATCATTATTTGGTATGCACAACATTTAAACACATACATTATTTACCATAGATAATGTGTGTGTAATATTTTATTATGAAACATTTAAACATGTCCTTTGTATGTGGTCTTTGGCCTAAGTTTTTGACATTGTGTGACATCATTGTGTGTTGTGTTTATGTGCTTGCTAAGTTTGATTAGTGGTGCCATGATATTCATCATGAATTTATATGGAATAGTCTAACTTAAATATACTTTCTAACTACATGCCTTAATGTTATATCTATCTATACATGACACTTGTGTGCCTCAAATTCAATATGTTCCATACATGCTTAAAATGATAATTGTAATCCTATGATGACATATTACTATATGAACATATCTTTATCATGATACAAGTAAATTTTATTTTGTGATGGGTGAGTTTTAAGCTACATCCCTCATCTCAAAAGGGGGGAATAATAGTGGGATTTTCCTATTAATCCAAACCTACATGAATAAATTTGGGATAAAATACATAATCAAAGATACAAAATACAAGTTTAAAAATAGAGTATATTTTTTCAAAGATTCTAAGCAATGCAAAAATTAGATTTTTTAATAGAATAAATGTTATCAAAAGATTAAAAATTGTCCATAAAGTAAATATATAATAAATATTGGAACATTTATATAAATTATGGGGATATATGACATGCATATGCACTCAATTTTTAAAAACTCAAAGCACAAAATTAGACATATTTAAATGCATATACATGGGCATGTGAAAAATAATTAAAAAATAAAAATTATAGGTTAAAAATAAAATAAAATTTGAACATATATATGCATAACATTATATATAATTGACACACATTTATAGGGGGCATGATACTCATTCCTTCTCAAGTTTAATCAAATATGAAAAATTAAAAGTTTCAAAATTTCAAAGTTAAAAAGATAAAATATGCAAATTTAAAAGAAAAACTATTCAAATCAAAGTAAATTACATGAGAAACACAATCATGATGGGGGCATGAATGTCACTCATTCCATTTAATTCATAAAAGTTTAGAATCTATATTTGTATGTAGTGGTGTGATTTAAATCTTTGTGGGTGATGTAAGTTTAAGTCTAGTGCCACCTAACGACATTGACATCACTTCCAATAAACCTAACATGGTTCTGCCATTTTGGATTTAGTGTATTAGGTACTATTACTTAGTCTTGAGAGTCAGAAGAATGCATCTTTACAACTCATGGGCTTGATTAAATTTATCTAAAAGCTGAGACTTGATCACACTAAACTCTTCAAAACCACTTCAACATAAGCAACTACATCCTCAAAATGCTTCAATCAGGGGGCATGGTTTTTTTACTAGTTATAGGTTATAGGGAAATTTTGTTTCACCTATGCATAGGTGTATTCCTCCATTACTCTTGTTTTCAATCTTTAAAATTTCAAAATTGATTTTTTTAAGTTCCAAATGAACAAAATGATAATTTCATGAGTTATTACAAGGTTTGATAAATTAAATTGCCTTATGAAATTAAAGTATATTCTCAACTACAAATTGTTTTGTAAACACTTAGGTTAAATTATTTCTCCTTTAACCAATAAATTTCATTACAATAATAAAGAGGAGGGGGAAATATAGACATATAAATTTGGTCATAGGTACTTGATAATGATACTTATTAGCACATTCCAAACCACATGACTTTCACACAAAGACATGAATCTTATTTTCCATTATTCTTATCCATTCATATATATATATATATATATATATATATATATATATATATATATATATATATATATATATATACAAGGTTGATATTTTGTTTTTTATTATCATTACACAAATTTTTTTAATGTAAAATAATCAATGTCTTAAATCACCATCAGACTGTCTCCGGTGATGAACTTAGGTCAGCATCCTTTTTGAACAAGTTTATCCTAAGAAGACATGGGAACAATGCACTATTGTCTAATTAGGTTGGATACATCACACTATAGATGATATTTGTGGATTATATATCACCTTAGTCTTGTACACTTGTAAAACTTAGTCTGGCTATTACTCTCAGTTTTGGACCTTTCTACTTTTAGAAGTCTCGCATCTACTCCATCTTGTGCCCCTTGTCCTATCTCTTGGTCTGACCAATATTATGTTGATGATACAAACCTATATCTTGAATATAATACTTAAAATATGCTTATATTATGCCACCAAAACTTCTAATCTTGTACTTGTTTTTAACTACCAAGACATAATCATTAGTTCAATACCCATGCATCAATACTAGTATCCCACCCTAATGCAGGTGTCTAGTACCCTACATTCATCTAATTTTAAAATGAAACATATTCTAATGGTAGGTAGAATTTATTTAATGTGATTTATTTATCCAATAGGATTGGTATAAATATAAGATCAACCCTCATTCAATCCTCACATAGAAACTTCTTACCTACTGACAAGGTAACTTATAAAAGGCATTTAATCAAGCACACAAGTGAGCAAGGATTCTCTATTTTTTCCTAACTCCATATTAGTCATAGGGATAATAGATATATAGGTCTAGAGTACTGAAGGATCATTCCAAGAGATATATTTTCCAAGTTATAAGTTAGGTCACTATTATACTTACTTTCCACACATTTCATGATTCATACACAAGCCAACATATAAGGGAGAAATAGATCAATTTAAGACCCTCTTTAGAGTATTGGATATGTAGGAAATGCTCATCAACAAAGGGGTATTTTATGTCAGTTCAACACTATGTACCCACTAACCCATTTTTACCAAGATCATTATAAAGATGAAAAACTAGGGTTTTACAATTTCATGAGGAGAAACAATCAATTACCTAAATCTAAATACACTATAGTGAAGGCAAAGACAAATACATAAGAATCTAGGTGGTAACATCCTATTATAACAAGTATTTCATATAAGGATGAGGGACTAATAGGAACTAATAGTTACCTCACCTTAAAAGGATAAGACAACTATATGATATGTGATTGAAACCCTTAACATATAAAAGAAAATGTCTAGGTGAATATAATATTGAGGTGCATAGAACAATGTGATTACATGAAGGCCTAAGATGCATGATAAATATCATGAAAATATCTAGATAATAATAGTACAATATCAACAATAAAATAAACACACATACAAGAGTACTCAAAATCATGTCAATATACAATGGTCCTAGGAGACTGAAAATAAAGGGTATGTTCAAATGCTACAAAATTGAAGGGACATGACTTAGTCAAATACTAATAAAATAAATAATGACATATTAAAATGTCCATACAGAAAAAAATCACATATTAAAATGTTTAAGAAAGAACACATAGGCACAAGGGCTAAAAACATAAGAACATATTTAAATACTCATACTAGCAAGACAATATCAAGGCAAGACACTCAAGGAAGTGCATAAAGGAAATGATAAGAAATCAACATAAACATATCATAATATCCCATGGATCAATATGTGTTAGTAAAAAATGTCATTTACATAGCATATCAAGTACCCCATGAAATATATAATCATGGATAAAGGCATGTGTAAGTATGTATAAGCTCAAACATGATAATGAAAAGTGACCCTCAAACCATATATCTTGTGAGTATCATGATAAAAGAAGAGGATACCCCAAATGTAATGAACCACTACACTAAAACCTTGAGGTGTTAGTGAAATCTACCCATCAAGATCATAACATCCCACCATGCTTCTGAAGCCTAGACTTTGGGATGGATTTACGCCTGTACCACCAGGATCCCTACATATACGAGCCCTAGATGAACACAACCATGTTGGCGTAGCCACCTGCTCTATGACTTGAACTTGGGTGGAGGATCTGATACCACTTGTAATGAAATTAATTCAAGAATAAAGTATAATAGTAGAAGTAGATCCAAATATGACTAAAATATATCCAAATATATGATAATAGATAAGCCACTTCGAGGGGGTAACCTCCACAAGCTTCAATAAGAGGAACATTCACAATATGATGTTAAATAATTACCCACTACCTACTATATATAGTTTATCTAGGCCATGGTTACTCCATAAGCTGACTTACTAACCAGATGAATGCATAGAAAAATGTGAAATAACATCAAAGAGGGATAAGTAAGCCAAAAGTTGGCTATTCCTATCCTCATACATGCGATAGGTTAGGGCCGTAGCATGCCCTTCCCCTTCAAACCAATGTTGTCCTCAATGTTGAATAACTCTAGATGTTGTTGCAAAAAATCTTCACCTTCCCAAGTTGCATCTTCACTACTCAAGTTCTTCCACTTGATCATATATTCCCTAATCTCTCTGGTTCTCAACCTCTTAGTACGTGTTTGGAGGATCTTCTCTGGTTCCACTATCACCTTTTGTTTCTTGAGGAAACCCACCACCTTAAGAGTTTATGGAGTGCTCATACTTGCAAGTGCATGACAAGAGATTGTAGGTTGGGAATTTTTAGGTACCTCCTCTATCTCTTCCTCATCATCATTGGAGGCATAATCTTCTTCTTCATCTTCATTAGATCCCTCAATGTAGAATAACTTCTCAACACATCTATGTCCTTTGATCCACTTTTTGTCACAACTGAAACATAATCCTTTTACACGCTTCTCTTTAATTTATTGTGGGGTCAATCTGGTAGGTGGAGGAAATGTTGGTGTCAACATGCTATGATATTTGAAGTGAGTGAATGGCTTCTTCTTGTTGGCTATGAATTTTTCCTCAGATCTGCATGCCATGATAATCGAATTAGAAATCTTAAGTGGATTAAACATGCGAACCTCATGTTGAATGTGGTCCTTGAGTCCACCCAAAAATAGGTCATTCAAGTTCTCCTCAAAAATTGTCTCCACACGTAAGGATAGGTTCTAAAAATGATGAATATAATCCTTGACAGAGCTAGTCTATCATAATTTTGCTAGTTGTCTAAAGTAATTCTCTGTCACACTATTTCCATAGTGTAATTGAAGCTCCTCTGTAAAAACTGACCAAGTGACATTGAGAGTCATCTTTTTCTTTTGAGCACACAACCATCGATACCAAATGAATTGATCGGGTTCAAGATACAAGGATGCCATGGTAACCTTCTATCCACCTGGGATCTGATGTAGATCAAAAAAATTCTCTATTTTGTTTATCTAATTGAGTGGATCTTTTCCATCAAATTTGTGCATATCCACCTTAGGTAATAGGTTCCTTTGTGGCACTGTAGTAAGATTTGAAGTATATTAGTTGGGAGAACCACCCTAGTGCGGTTGTAAAATAGCATTATCTAGATGATTTGACTAATTATTTTTCAAATCCATTATGATATCTACCAAACTATCTTATATGGATTTCATATTAGATTGTATGCCTTGTACCTCACTCTGAATGCCTTGCAAACTATAGTCAAGCTAGCTCACTTTAAGATCTATGTCAAAGAACCTTGGTATAAAGGATATATTACATCACCCTTATGAATCCATCTCTTCCTTGTTAGGAGTTTTACCTAGAGTTTTAGCACCCTTTCTTTGGCCCCAAGTTTACCTGTCGTAAAAGGGCTTTACGATGTCGACCCTGATTGGCACTTTTGACAAAACTTTGATCAAGCAATTTTGGAATTATGTCAGCTCCAAATAAAAACATAAAAATAAAAAAACCTATGCAAATTTTTTAGATCTTTCCAAAAATGTAAATAACTCAGAAAAATTCTTTGAATTACGCACTATAGAGCAATTTTATGAAAACCCATAAAATGGAGATAAATTTTGTAAAATAGATCCAAATGATCTAAAATTTTAATGGAAGATTATATTAATTATTTATCACCTCAAGTAAAATGATTTTAGATAAATTCAAAACCTTTTTATAGATATAGCCAAATTTAAAAAAATTAGGGTTTCACCCACAAGATTGTCCAAATCATAGCTCTGATGTTATGATCCTGATTTCACTAAAACCTCAAGGTTTTGGTGTATTAGTTCATTACATGTTGTATCAGAGCCTCCACCCAAGTTTAAGTCATAGAGCGGGTGGCTACGTCGGCATGACAGTGTTCATTCGGGGCTCGTACATGCAGGGATCTTATGGTACAGGTGAAAATCCAGCCTAGAGTCTGGGCTTCGAAAGTGTGGTGGGATGTTATGATCCTAATGGGTGGATTTCAATAATTACTTAAGGTTTTGGTGTAGCAGTTTGTTACACCAAATGCCTATATAAAATGAGTATAGAGAAGGGCCAACATATGAAATAAGAATAGATCATGTATCTATGTATGCATATATCACACTCAAGTAGAAGCATGCCACACATGTATATGTAGAAATAAATGATATTCCATCCATTAACATGGAGCTAACACATAAATCCCAAAGAGCCAAAATAATATGTAGGTGTCATAAATGTTTTTGGAGTTTTAAAGTTTTTTTAAAATTTTTTTGGAATATGCTAAGATTTTCAACCTTAAGTTGGATCTTTGACATTGTTTTCATCATGATTGGATAAGTTGAAAAAGCATATAACATGTTCATTCTCATGATTTACATGTGTAGTAAAATAAATAATACTATCATTTGGAATATGTATTAATTTGTCTTTATGATAAAAGGGAATACCTCACTGATTTGGATCAATTGTATCTTCCATTTGGTATAACCAAAAAATTCCAAGTGTAAATAAATATGGATATGTGGTAGGCATAACCCAAACCCATGTTTAAATTAATTTAGGACCAAAATTAATTGGTATTATTATGTTTCCCAAGGAGTCTTTCAAACCTCCTTTATTTTGTAAGTTTTTTAGATCAAATCCAATTTTTTGTAATCATCTTAAATTGTAAGTAGTTTTTGTTTGTGTAGGATCAATATGGTTATGCTAAAAATAAGTAGTACCCATGAATAAGGTAATTGGGGCATGTCATAGAGGCATGTTATACACATTTTCAATAGTTTTTAGATTTAGTTGGGGCATGCTTTATAATAATGTTCTCCATATATATTTAGTATTAGACACACCTAGATTCAATGGGGTCATGATTTGTAAGCATGTTCTCCACAATTAATTTAGTATTTAACATACCCAACTTTAGTAGGGGAATTATTTAGAAACATGTTATCCATGTTGGAGGTACAATCACTAAGAAGGGGGGTAAATTAGTGATGCAAGATATTTCAAAATTTAATTTTAATCCTTTCAAACTCTTAATCAATGACCATAAGCATTTATAAAGCATACAAGATGTTCATAACAATGAATAAACAAGATGATGCAAGATCACACACATAACACAAGATATATGTGGGAAAACCCTCTTAGGGAATAAAACCCACTTTGAAGACTATAAACACATGGACTAGTTGTCCTATAATATGATCACAAACATGAGACCTTTTAGTGAAGCACCCACTTCATAAGGAACACCCAACCCTAAGTATGAACAACCACCCACTTGTTCTAGATGTTAATCACCCAAACAACATATATGAAATAATTAACTCTAGAAATCTGATTATAGATCAATATAATTGGAGAAATAATGTATAAAATATCTCTATTAACTCATCGCACACAGTTAAACTAGATCATACAAGCAATGCATCTAAAACACTTCTTTTGGATCTCTTTAGTTTTCTTCACTCATTCTCAATCTATTATATGGTTTAGTGCATCCAATGAGCACACTCTATCTGATCTCTTTCCTTCATCTCTCTCTTATATTATCTCCACACATTAACATTTAAGTATAGAAACCATTACCTTAGTCTCCACTATTTATAGAGTCTCCATGAATATTATATTCTTGGTCGGTCATAAGACTTGACTTAATAATTAAGACATCTAACATGCTAATACATATCTCAAATACATCCTCATAGGTTAGCCATAGCATCTATGGGTCACACTTTAGTAGTTATGCCTTTCAATTAGGACTTAGTAGCCCTTATAGGTTTTATGGAGACCTATTCACCCATTTAGTACTTCATCAAGAAAATTAAGAACATAGGATCAATTTCAACTATATGAATCCACTCCATATAATCTCTAAGATAAATTCAAGTGATTTATCCTACCAAAACATCCTTTTACTAAAGCATAATTATTTGAACAATATTATATACATAGTAGCACCATGATGAATAAATAGTTAACTTTGAAGCTCCATAAATTTGATTGTACTAACATTGAAAACTTATAACTAGATTCACTAGATTCACTTTGAAGTCCTCTACAACTTTATTATACTACATCAAGAAATCCATCCTAGATCAAATGATATAGCCCAAAAATTAAGCACTAGTTTACTTCACAAATTTGAATGTTTAAATTCCAATGGTAACTATACAAACACTAAACATAAATCACCTTAACCCAATCTCATGCTTCCTTGTAACTATGGACAAATATGCACCATCAATATCCTTTAAATAGCTTAAAATTTATCTTGAAATTCTCACCATTGATCTTAGATCAGAGCTCCCATGATTATGCCACTTGGAAAATTTACATGCCTTGTACACATTTGACTTTTGAATCAACCCACACCATAAATCTCTATCAGTATGAATGCTCATAAACTATTGATCTTCTATCAACTCAATGAGATAGTAACAGTTGTCAAAAACACATGCAATCTTAGATTCTTTTACATTTTCACTAAATATGCACTGTTAGATCAAGATCTAGATGATTAACATTCATCATTAGATCAAATGACTAGTGACCTTAGACTTCAATGAAGTTAAACTTGATGGTCTTTGGCCCATCGTAGTCTATAAGTGCAACTTTGAAGGTCTATAACTTGAGCTAGAAAACACTTCAAGGATCCAAAATTTTAGGGTACCTTCTTGGAACTATAGACAAAATTTCCATGAAATATTTTGACCTTAGTTGAATTCTTGAGTATAAAAAATAAATACACAAACTTGCTGGTTCATTCATATTTGCATGACTTGTAGTGATGGTTTAGTTTCTCTTAAGCTATCATATGCAAGTTTCTCATTCAAAATGATCAAATGACATAACAGAGCTTCACCAAGACATCTATGGATGCCTCAAAACTTCTTATTTATACTTATAGACTTGAAAATGTGCCATATCTCTCCAAACCATCAATATGATCACTTTATCATTACTACATTAGTATAACATTCTCTTTTTGACATTAATGACAACCAAGCATCAATGACTATACCTTTGTTATTGATGGTAAAAAACCCTTATAATGACTTCATACTAATTTGAACTTATTCATTATTATCTTTCTCCCCCTTTGACATTAATGACAAAGGGTTTCTTCCTTAACATGCCAACAATCATTCCTCAACATAATATATGCAATCAAATACTATTAATATGCTCAGGATACTTACATACTTTCAAGAATATGAATTAATTTCTCCCCCTTTGACATGCACCAAACTAAACTAAGACTTTTCTAATCCTTGGACCTAATAAACTGCTCATAAATCTTAGAAATCTCCCCCTAACATCAAGATCCATCTCATGTCATATGTTCTTTGATATACACCAATCTAAACTTTGGATTTTCTAGTCCTTAGACCTATCTACATACAAAACTCACAAGCTCTCTTTGTTCATGCATGAATATTCAATACCTTTTCGAAATACATGACTTGGTTTGATCAAGTCATCATATCAATCTTCTTGAATTCACACTTATAGTAGATATCTACACACTTATATCATTATTGAAGCATCTTCACATATGATCCCACTTAAACCATGCACATCTTATTCAATCCACTTAAGCTAACTAAATTATCTCACCCTTAGCTAAAAATAACTTGCATATTATAAAATTTAAAAGAACATGCCTTTGAATTGATTGATATTTTGACCATTACCTAGAGGACACACACTTTATTCTACACATAAGAAATATATATCTTAAGAAGCATAGGTAGAGACATCCACTTATCATAGAAGGAATAAAAATCCAAAAACTTAGGATATTCCCATATCTCTCCTTCAAAATGATCAAATGACATAACAGAGCTTCACCAAAACATCGATGGATGCCTCAAAACTTCTTATTTATACTTATAGAGTTGAAAATGTGCCATATCTCTCCAAACCATCAATATGATCACTTTATCATTACTACATTAGTATAACATGCTCTCTTTGACATTAATGACAACCAAACATCAATGACTATACCTTTATTATTGATGGTAAAACACCCTTAGAATTACTTCATACTAATTTGAACTTATTCATTATGATATTTCTCCCCCTTTGACATTATTGATAAAGGGTTTCTTCCTTAACATGCCAACAATCATTCCTCAACATAATATATGCAATCAAACACTATTAATATGCTTAGGATACTTACATACTTTCAAGAATATAAATCAATTTCTTCCCCTTTAACATGCACCAAACTAAACTAAGACTTTTCTAATCCTTGGACCTAATAAACTACTCACAAAGCTTAGAAATCTCCCCCTAACATCAAGCTCCATCTCATGTCATATGTTCTTTGATATACACTAATCTAAACTTGGGATTTTCTAGTCCTTGGACCTATCTACATACAAAAATCACAAGCTCTCTTTGTTCATGCATGAATATTCAATACCTTGTCAAAATATATGACTTGGTTTGATCAAGTCATCATATCAATCTTCTTAAATTCACACTTATAATATATATCTACACACTTATATCATTATTGAAACATCTTCACATATGATCCCACTTAAACCATGCACATCTTATTCAATCCACTTAAGCTAAGTTATCTCCCCCTTAGCTAAAAATACCTTACATATTATCAAATTTAAAAGAACATACCTTTGAACTGATTGATATTTTGATCATTACCTAGAGGACACACACTTTATTCGACACATAATAAATATATATCTTAAGAAGCATAGGTAGAGACATCCACTTATCATAGAAGGAATAAAAATCCCAAAACTTAGGAGATTTCCATATCTCTCATTCAAAATGATCAAATGAAATAACATAGCTTCACCAAAACATCTATGGATGCCTCAAAACTTCTTATTTATACTTATAGAATTGAAAATGTGCCATATCTCTCCAAACCATCAATATGATCACTTTATCATTACTACATTATTATAACATGCTCTCTTTGACATCAATGACAACCAAACATTAATAACTATACCTTTATTATTAATGGTAAAACACCCTTAGAATGACTTCATACTAATTTAAACTTATTCATTATGATATTTCTCCCCCTTTGACATTAATGATAAATGGTTTCTTTCTTAACATGCCAAAAATCATTCCTCAACATAATATATGCAATCAAATACTATTAATATGCTCAAGATACTTACATACTTTCAATAATATAAATCAATTTCTCCCCCTTTGACATCCACCAAACTAAACTAAGACTTTTCTAATCCTTGGACCTAATAAACTACTCACAAAGATTAGAAAGCTCCCCCTAACATAAAGCTCCATCTCATGTCATATTTTCTTTGATATACACTAATCTAAATTTGGGATTTTCTAGTCCTTGGACCTGTCTACATACAAAACTCACAAGCTCTCTTTGTTCATGCATGAATATTCAATACCTTGTCAAAATATATGACTTGGTTTGATCAATTCATCATATCAATCTTCTCAAATTCACACTTATAATAGATATCTACACACTTATATAGTTATTGAAGCATCTTCACATATGATCCCACTTAAACCATGCATATCTTATTCAATCCACTT
Organism: Torreya grandis; assembly: GCA_037957365.1. Classification (NCBI taxonomy): domain Eukaryota; kingdom Viridiplantae; phylum Streptophyta; class Pinopsida; order Cupressales; family Taxaceae; genus Torreya; species Torreya grandis. Next base: position 1,841,307 of record JARHVA010001090.1, on the reverse strand, counting down.
AAGCTAAATAAGTTATCTCCCCCTTAGCTAAAAATACCTTACATATTATCAAATTTGAAAGAACATACCTTTGAACTAATTGATATTTTTATCATTACCTAGAGGACACACACTTTATTCTACACATAAGAAATATATATCTTAAGAAGCATAGGTAGAGACATCCACTTATCATAGACGGAATAATAATCCCAGCACTTAGGAGATTCCCATATCTCTCATTCAAAATGATCAAATGACATAAAAAAGCTTCACCAAAACATCTATAGATGCCTCAAAACTTCTTATTTATACTTATAGACTTGAAAATGTGCCATATCTATCTAAACCATCAATATGATCACTTTGTCATTACTATATTAGTACAACATGATCTCTTTGACATCAATGAAAACCAAACATAAATGACTATACCTTTGTTATTGATGGTAAAACACCCTTAGAATGACTTCATACTAATTTAAACTTATTCATTATGATCTTTTTCCCCCTTTGACATTAATGATAAAGGGTTTCTTCCTTAACATGCCAACAATCATTCCTCAACATAATATATGCAATCAAATACTATTAATATGCTCAGGATACTTACATACTTTCAAGAATATAAATCAATTTCTCCCCCTTTAACATGCATCAAACTAAAATAAGACTTTTCTAATCCTTGGACCTAATAAACTACTCACAAAGATTAGAAATCTCCCCCTAACATCAAGCTCCATCTCATCTCATATGTTCTTTGAAATCTAAACTTGGGATTTTCTAGTCCTTGGACCTATTTACATTCAAAACTCACAAGCTCTCTTTGTTCATGCATGAATATTCAATACCTTGTAAAAATATATGACTTGGTTTGATCAAGTCATCATATCAATCTTCTTGAATTCACACTTATAACATATATCTACACACTTATATCATTATTGAAGCATCTTCACATATGATCCCACTTAAACCATGCACATCTTATTGAATCCACTTAAGCTAACTAATTTATCTCCCCCTTAGCTAAAAATACCTTGCATATTATCAAATTGAAAAGAACATACCTTTAAACTGATTGATATTTTGATCATTACCTAGAGGACACACACTTTATTCTAGACATACATACATACATACATACATACATACATACATACATACATACATACATATATATATATATATATGTATATATCTTAAGAAGCATAGGTAGAGACATCCACTTATCATAGAAGGAATAAAAATCCCAAAACTTAGGAGATTCCCATATCTCCATGCTATCACTTGACTTGAATCCTTCATCATCTTCAGATTGCATTTGAATGAGTTCTCAACCTTAGTATTTTATTTTATCTTAGGATCGTACTTGATTTCATTATCCATTTGGGTAGATAAGGCTTGTTCCTTGATACTTGAAATTGTTCCCCATTCTGTCATGGAACAGAATCCATATTGAGCCTATTTTTCATTTACTTGCTAAGGCCTCCATTCATTATGACTCTTCTTCATGTTAGGATTAATCTTTGAAGTAGAATACTGATCATTCTTAAAAAACCTTACTATGTGACATCTTTCATGACATTTGAAACAAATGAGATTTATAAGATTGTACATACCTTTTGATTAAGACATATGATGATTCCTTACAATTTTATGAATTTGTTCATGTACCTGATCATTTCATCTCCTGATGAAGATATTATAAAACTTTGCAATATGATCAAATCCTTGAATCTTGTAGTAAAATATGTCATTCTTTCTTTATGAACCTATTGACTATATTGAGTGATGATGTTATTCATGATTCCCATTATCTTGCTCATAATTCCATATAAATTCATTCCTTAAGGATATTTTACAATATTTTTACCTATGACCAAACTGATTACAAGAGTAATAATGACCATTAAAATTTGCATACATCATAACATTTGGTTGTCTTATTTTATTTATCTTCATTATGATAATACCTTCAATCCTTGACTAATGATTGATCTTAAAAGTCAAATTTTCCTTGTTCACATTATCCTTTATCTTGTCTTAAGTTACATACTTTTTTTCTTCTTTGTATCCAAGACCAGTTTTGTTAATTACATGATTTTGACTACTCAAAATATTGTCAAGATATTTTGAGCTCTTTTCAAACTTCATAAATGACTTCACCTTATAATATGTCTTATCTAACTCAACTTTTAATGACTCAATTTCAATAACATACCTTAATATCTCATCTTCTTTGGTTCTTAAGCTTGTAGACATAGTTTCTAATCGACTGTTAAGATGCTTGACAATATCTTCATGATCCCTAGTGTCATCATTCAATCTTACTTCAAACACACTGAATTGTTCTTCATATTCTTTGATTTGTGACATAATCTCTTTGTTCAGTTTAATCTCAATCTTTATATCTTCAATAACATTCATCAATTCATCCTTAATAACTAAATCATCAATTATATCTTTACTCATAAATTGATTTATTTTGATCTGCAAAGACTCTATATTTTATTGATACATGATACACTCTTAATCCTTATTTTCTACTTCTTAATTAAGATTAAAATCTAGAGTTTCAAGCTCTTATGTGATCTCTTAATTTCCCTTGACTTTAGTACTCAACCTACCTTCAAAAATCCAATTTGCTCCTCATAGGATTTGATCAAGGAATATTTATTTTTGTTCTTTCTTTATGATATCTTCATTTCTTCCATGTATCTATATATTTATCTTCAAGATTGACTTTCTCATCTTCTTCCTCTGTGCTATTTCCACTAGATAAATCTCTGCTTAAAGAACATTCACCTTCATCATCATTAACATCCATGAACAATGTTTCCATGTCATCATTGTGAAAATATTCATCACTGTCATATGTGTTTACCTTTTCTTTTGTATATGAGTTATTATATTCTTCATATTAAAGGATTTTACTACCTTTGTATGATTCCTTCTTTCCATTTTTATTATTCAAGAACTTTCTATACTTGCTAGGTTCCTCAGATTTCATGTGTTCATCCACATGAGATTCTTTATGAGATTATTTGTGTTCAACCTTGTCTCCATTTGGATATCTAGATGAAAAATGACCAAATTTACCCCATGAAAAACATTTTAAAGGAAGTTTTCCTCCATACTTACCTAAATCTACATTCAATTTTATTATAATCATGGCTTCAAGTTGATCTTCATTAAGATCAAAATCTTCAAGACTTAAATTGTTCTTCTTAGCTTCCTTGATCACCTTGAAGGTTGATTCCTTCTTATGAGGTTTATCTTCATCAACTCTAATTTTATAAGTAGTAAGGATGTCATGTAATTGATCTATATTCAGTTAAGTGAGATCATGATTTTCTTGCACAGTAGAGACTTTTGAATTAAACTTGAGTGTAAGAGTCCTTAATACCTTATGTACTATAGTAGCTTCTTCAATTACCTCTCCAATGCCTTTTACCATGTTCATTACCTCATCAAACCTTAGGAGATAGGATGCTACTATATATTCTTCCTTCATTTTGAGACTTTTAGATTACCTTCGATAGGTCTATAATTTGGCAAATTTTACCTTAGAGTATCCTTAATATATAGTTTATAATTTGACCCAAATTTTCTTGATAGAATTTCAATGGATCACTTTGGTGAACTCAACCTTAGATATAACATAAACGATAACATTCATAGCTTTTTAATTATTCTCACTCAACTTGTTATTAACAACACTAGTTGGAGGAGTAGTTAGTGTAGAATAACCATCCATGATAGATTACTAAATATAAAACTTGAGAGATGTGATGTATGTCCTCATCTTTGTACTCAAATCATAATTTAACCCTTTGAATAATAGTGATTTATTTATAGATAAACCCTATATTTGTTGGCTTGTCATAATGTATGTTGGATCACCTTCAAGTGATTAAAATTGCAAAGAAGTTCTGACTTTGATACCAGTTGTTAGAGGTATAATCACTAAGAGTAGAGGGTGAATCAGTGATGTAAGATATTTAAAAATTTAATTATAATCCTTTAAAAATCTTAATCAATGACCACAAACATTCATAAAGCATACAATATGTTCATAAGAATGAATGAACAAGATGATGCAAGATCACACACATAACATAAAATCTATGTAGAAAAACCCTCTTAGGGCATAAAACCCACTCTCAAGTTTGAAAACACATTAAATATTTATACTATAAGATAATCACAAACATGAGACCTTTTAGTGAAACACCCACTTCATAAGGAACACCCGCACCTAAGTATGAACAAGCACCCACTTGTTTTAGATGTTGAGAACCCACACAACACCTATGAAATCATTAGATCCATAAATTTAATTGTAGATAAATATGATTGGAGAAACAATGTATAATATCTCTATATCAACTAATCACACACAATCAAACTAACTTATACAAGTAATTCATATAAAACACCTATTTTGGATCTCTTTAGTTTTCTTTGCTCATCCTCAATATATTATATAATTCAATCTATCTATTGATCACACTCCCTCTAATCTCTTTCATTTGTCTCTCTTTTATGCTCTCTTCAAACATGCACATTCAAGTCTAGAAACCATTGCCTTGGTCTCCACTATTTATAGAGTGTCCATGAGCATTATCTTCTTGGTGGATCATAAGACTTTCCTTAATAATTAAGATATCTAAAATGATAACACATAACTCAAATACATCCCCATAGGTTGACCATAACATCTATGGGTCACACTTAAGTAACTATTCCTTTCAATTAGGCCTTAGTAGCCCTTATAGGTCTCATAGAGACCTATTCACCCATTTAGTACTTCATTGAACAAATTAAGAACATAGTATCACTTTCAACTATATGGGTCCACTACATATAATATCTATGACAAATTCAAGTTATTATTCATACCAAAACATCCTTTTACTAAAGTATAATTTCTTGAAAAATATTTTGCACATAGTAGCACCATGACTGAAAAAATAGTCAACTTTAAAGCTCCATAACTTTGATTTTACTAACATTCAAACCTTTTAACTAAATTTACTGGATGCACCTTGAAGTTCTATAACACTTTAATTTTTACTGCATCAAGAAATAACACTAGTTTACTTCATAAATTTGAATATATAAATTCAAACAATAATCTATAAACACTAAACATCAAGCACCTTAACCTCATCTTATGCTTCCTAAAAAATGTGAATAAATACACACCATCGAAATCCTTTGAGTAGCTCGATATTTATCTTACAATACTTAACATTAATCTTAGATAAGAGATCCTATGATTGTGCCACTTGGTATCTTTACATGCCTTATGCACATTTAACTTTTGGCTCAACCTATATCATCAATCTCTATTAGTACAAATGCCCATGAACTATTAATCTTCTATTAACTCAATAAGATAGTGACACTTATCACCAGTACTTGAAATCTTAGATTATTTGACATTTTGACAAACTATGCACCATTAGATCAAGATCTATATGACGAAAACTCACTATTAGATAAACTAAGTAGTGACCTCAGACTTCAAATAAGTTAAACTTAATGGTCTCTAGCCCATCATAGTATGCAAGTGCAACTTTGAAGATTTATAACTTGAGCTAGAAAATAATTATAAGAGACCAAATTTTTAGGGTACTTTTTTGGCACTATAGACAATTTTTATAAAAAATAATTTTACCTTGGTTGACTTCTTGAGTACTATAAATAAATTCCCAAACTTGTAGGTTCATTCATATCTACATGAGATGTAGTGATGGTATGGCTTATATTAAGTTAGAAGATGCAATTTTCTCATTCCAAATGATCAAGTGACATACTAGAGCTTCACCAAGACATCTATGGATGTCTCACAACTTCTTATTTATCCTTATAGACTTGTAAATGTGCCATATCTCTCCAAATCATCAATCTAATCACTTTGTCATTAATGCATTAGTATAACATGCTCTTTTTGACATCAATGAGTATTCTTAATAATCTCCCCTTTATCACTGATGTCAAAACACCCTTAGAATGAATTCATACTAATTTAAACTTATTCATTATGATCTTTATCCCCATTTGACATTAATGGCAAAGGGTATCTTCCTCAACATGCCAAAAATCATTCCTCAACATAATGTATGTAATAAAACAATATTAATATGCCATGTTTTAATTTTATAATTGATTATATCATCTAGTCTCACTAGTTTAATAGTATGAGATGACTTTGTTAACTCATGATCGCTAGGTTATAAGTAGGACTGGGTTACATGGTTGAGCTAATCTCAATTTATAGGTGGAAACTCACCTTTTATTCAAGGTTGGGAGCATGTGCCTTATAATATATGTATCTCTTTAGATATATACACTTTATAGATTTATATATTTGTTCTAATCTCATTTTTAGTGATTCATAATGATACATATTTCAAATAAAGGTACCTATAAGAAAGGAAGTTATATCGATACATAGGTGTACTCCTAAACCTTACTCTTTCAAATTCAATAATTTCAAATGATTTTCAATTTTAGATTATATGTACTAATTATATATTGTAACATGCTCTTGGTTGTATGTTAGTCACTAGCAAATCACTCAATTTGGACTCACAAAAAGGCAAGGTGTGTTATACACATCTAGATATGTATTTATTCTCCTTTAAACTAAAAAATTCATTAATTTATTAAAGGGGAGGGAAATATAAATGATATTTATGGATTATATATCATTTCAGTATTGTACACTTTACAAACTCAGACCTTGGTTGTTTCTCTAAATTCTAGACCTTTCCCACTTTCCTAAGTCTTGCATCTACTATATTTTATGTCCCTTAGCATATCTCTTAGTCTAACTAGTCTTATGTTGATGACCCAAACCTTCTATCTTATCCATAATGCTTAAAATATAATTATATTATGCCCATATAAGTTCTAAACTTGTACCTATAATTTAACTACTAGGATATAAACATCCCTTCTAGACCCCTACATCGATGCTAGTGTCCTACCTTGATGTAGGTGTCTAGTAACCTAAAGTCATTTAATTTAAAAATTAAATGTATACTAATGGTCATCCTAAGTGATTTAATGTGGGTTATTTATCCAAGATATTTGTATAAATATAAGATCAACCCTCATTCATTCCTCACCTAGAAACTTCTTACCTACTCACTAGGCCATTTACAAAATCCATTCAATCAAGCACTCAAGTGAGAAAAGCTTCCATATTTTATCTTATTTATATATAAATAATAAGAAAAAACACATACACAGGTCTGAAGTACTAAAGGACTAGCCTAAGAGCTAAATTTTCAAACTTAAAAACTATGTCATTATTGTACTTACTTTCTACACATTGCATGATTCACACACGAGCCAACATGTAGGGGAGAACTACATCAGTATGAGGCCCTATTCAGAGTATTAAATATGTAAGTAATGATAATTGATATAAGTATTTTTGGGGTTAGATCAACATTGTGTTCCCACTAACCCATTTTTTTCAAGGTCACCATGAAGATGAAGAATTAAGGTTTTGAAATTTAATGAGTGATAATCCATGACCTAGATTTGAATGCACTAGATCAAAGGTAAATACAAATATAGAAGAATATAGATGGTTTCATCCTCTTCCAACAAGTATTATATACATGATAACACTTATGTTTGGTTTAAATAGTAGTGTCAATGCAACTATCCCAATATGAAAATAGTGTTCATAAATATAGAGACACTTAATCTAGAATTTGATGATTATTCTACAATCTTCTTCTAGTCTGCTTCTTGCTTCTTCCATATCTAGAACCATGTTAGCATCAAAACCAACTAAGTACATTATTTCTTTATCATTTCCATATCTAGCATAGTTTTACTTCCTATTTTAGGCATATCTTAGTTTAGTATATTTAACATATGTTATATCTAAGTTTACAATTTAATTAGCATGCTGTATATCTGATTATCTCCCTTGTGCATTATCATTTCTATATTCTTAACCCTATCTACCCAAATAAGATCCACATCCAAAATTTAGGGGTAACCACCTATACCAAATAATGACTAATTTATAAATATGAAATCAATCTTTTGGGTCTTTTCACATGCTTCATAAGGCTAATTAAAGGAAATCATCGAAAATATTAACTTATAAATATATGATAAGACTCATTCATTTTATCCACTTACTAATCACTCGATATAAATGTTTATACTTATACACATTGAGAAAATATATCCTATCCTACCCAAATTCAATAATATTTATAAGTAAAAATCATAGTCCACATTATTATCCCTCTTAATTAAGTCAAGAGATCATCGTCAAGTGTTAAATCCATCTTATAGATACATACACATAGTCAAAGGAGCACAATTTAACATTCACTTTAGGTGGGAGAATTATGTGGGCTTGATTTTCCTCCTTGGAGTATTAGATATGTAGGCAACATTCAATCATCAAGGAGGTGATTGAGGATAGCTCAAACCTTTACACTCCTTTTTTTTGTAAGTTTTTAAGATATCAAAGTTTCCTAAGGGTTTCAAAGAAAAGAGAATATATACAATGATTGAAATTGAATACTATAATTTTTTTTAGATTGATGACAAAAAATACCATGTCATATGTAGTGTTAGATGTTTAAAATAGTTGGGACATGACTTATATATTTAGAGCATAAAACACAATGACCATGATCCCTTAGGTATATCATTTTACCAATATATTATGGGCCAAAAGTAGTCAACACGTGCATATGGGTCATGCCTCATAAATACAAATTTCCCTTGATAATAAGATAATGATGATTACAAAAGATGCATGATATAATAGATTTAACCAATAAATATATCAATTTCTCATGTGAAGTAAAAATGATAATGATTCAACATGACAATAAGTAGATAACAATATTCAAAGATGACATAAAGTACAAAATTTGAACAATCAAAGCTCTTGAAGAAGAAAAAGTAAAGTGATTGCATAATCTCAAGGACAAGGCAAGATATGTCACTTTCAATCTTGATGAAGATGACCTAATTTTAGATACATGAGCCCAAATTTTAGATATTTAAAAAATATAAAAAATCAAAGATAAAATACAAAAACATTTAAAAAATAAAAAAGATATAAAATTAGGACCTGAACATGACATGATTTATATTTTACCCTATTTTTTATTTAATAATTAAAATGACATATGATAGGTGTAAAAATTGAAAGAGATCAGTATGCCAAAGATATTTAAATATTAAAAATTATGATTTTAACTTGCTAAATGTAGAAATATGCTATTTTGAAAAACACTAATAAGAAATGTACTTAGCTTAGATATGAAAATTTTATTGATTATTTCTAATGATTGACAATGTGAATCAATAGAAGATAAGACTATGACTATGCATGACCAGAGGTAGAATCTAAAATTTCTCTTAAATAAGACCTCACTCTTAGACAATAGTGCATATTAGGCATGTCTTTTGACTGTGGAATTGGTCATGTTGATTATCATTTATTTTTAGTGAAAATTAGAGTGTGTCAGAGTTATGTTTTAACCTTTTAAGGTTTAATAGTGTAAATCCTATGTAGTTAAAGGGTTGAGTATGTTGCTAATCTAGAATGAAAACTAAAAATTAGTGATCTAATTTAACTTTCCCAAAATAGCAAGTGAGAGGAGAAAAGTTACTTATCTAGAGATAGAAAGATTTTTACATGAATCAAGGAACTAGAATAGGCTAAAAAAATAGGCATACACCTTTCATCTTCTAATTATTTGTTGAAATATGGCTTCAGACGATAGTGACCTTATCAAGTCATTAATACTATATGGTACTAGTGTTTAATTATGGAACTAATTTCCTTCTTGTATAGAATATATAAAACTTTTAAATAAGTTTAGGAGGTTCTATAGGTGTTATAGGTAGTTCTATGTCATTTGGGGACTTGTTATATAGGTGCTATAGGCAATTTTGTATCATTTAGGGGCTTTTTTATGTCACTATTTTGATTGAATATATTCCAAAACCCTAATGAATACTTACACACATGAAATAATAAATGGATCAAATGAAAAAAAGAAAGGAGAAACTGGGTTGTGGGATATTACAATCATGTGGAGTAGAACCCTTGTTGTCTTGACCACTACCTACATTAATCCTAATGCTAGGGGTCTCAAATCACATGTAATTATCCTTTAGGGAATGTGCACCATCAAATTTCATGGTATGATATAATAATTTTTACTAAGTCCCTTATTTGATCTAGTATGTAATGTCCAGGTGTGATGACTAAGTAGTATGTGGAGTATTGAGCTATATTATTGATTGATTTTATGTAATTATGTGCCAAAATAGTAAGTGCTAGATGTAAAATGCCTTTTGAGGCTCTTTATATAGAATGAACTTTGTTTTGAATATAAGGCCTTGTTCACTAGCCAAAAATTCATAAAAGAAGGATAAAAAACATAAAAGAAGGCTCATGAAGGGGTTAGTCTCAAACACAGGAGAAAGGGCTCATTAGACACTAGAGACATAATTGGACACTAACACCATGTGGCACTATTATCCTAAAAGTGGTGCTAGTGTCCTAAGTCTTAAAGCAAAGCAAAAATTTTGAAAGATAGGTTAGGGGCCCTTGTGACTGGGAAAAGGTCACTTATGACTATTGGGAGTGTCATGAATAAGGAAAAATATAATATAATAAAGATCAAAAGACTCAAAATGACCATGTAAACAAGGTCTATAATCATCACTAAGACCTTCATGTGAAAGAGAAATAAAATACATAGTACTTGTGGTTTCTTGACCAAATTAGGGTGCTTATATTTTCCCCCTTTTATTTTAGTAATGCAATGAAATAAAAGTATTAGAGTAAAATAAAAATAAGAATGAATAACTATACTTACCTGTATGAATGTAATCTAGATTTGGACCAATTCTTGGATAAAGAAGTGGATATAAATTAGAGTGTAGTACGTGAAGAGGAAACACATGGTATAGATGCCCATTGTACTGTGTCTAAGTACATAAACATAATATGTGGAAAAATAAGGCTCACTTTCCCCCATTTTAATATCTAGACTAAATTTGAGTATGTAAAATGAATGCATGGAGAAACAAGGCTCACTTACCCCCACTTTGATATCTAGACTAAATCTGAGTATGTGAACTGGGTTTGGTAGAATGCTATGGATCAACTACTGTAGATAGTATTATGACCAAAATTGGTAAAAACATAGTGATAATACTAGTGATGATATTGAGTGTAATTTAATAATTTGAAAATTTTAACCAAGGACGTGCTCTACATCATGCCCCTTTATCTTGATATTTGAGCAATGTAGTTATTTATTTGAGTAAATTGGTATACCTAAGTTAAAATGTATATCTACATATATATATCTATGAATACTATATATGTATGAATACCTGTGTAAACCTATGTGTTTGTATATTTGAAAGCATATGAATTTGAATATCTATGTAGACCTATGTGTTTGTATATCTGAATACATGTGTAAACCTATGTGTCTAAATATCTAAAAACTTGTGTAAACCTATATGTGTGAATATATAAATACTTATGTAAACCTATGTATCTATATTTTTGAAAACCTATGAATATGAATATATGTGTAGACTTGTGTGTCTATATATCTGAATACCTATGTAAATATTTGTGTCTAAATACTTGTTCAAACTTATTTATCTGTATGTCTGAGAACCTATGAATTTGAATATCTATATAGACTTATGTGTTTAAATATGTATAAAACTTTATATGTCTAAATCAATATGTGTATATTTAAATATCTATATAGACCTATGTGTCTATATATATGAATACCTTTGTAAACATGTGTATCTATATGTCTAATAACCTATGAATCTAAATATATATATAGACTTATGTGTTTAAATCTATATAAAACTCTATATGTTTGAAATAATCTGTGTATATTTTCCCCCCATTTTAGTGAGAGAGCCGATACAATGGTGAGGGTTATAATCAAAAGTGGTAATGATTGGATATATTAGTTTTAATTATTATATGTTATGTTCTTTAAATTTTAGATATTAGTTTTATTGTGTAGGAGTTGATAATTCAATGTGTAATTGGATATATGTTTTGTCTATTATGAGTTTGATTATAGTGATATTATTTTTGTTATTTTTAGATTTGAAAGTGATTATAAGATTGGTTCAACCAATATGGGGTATTACACATTGATGTTAAGTCCCACATGCAAGAAGTGGGTTGTAAATTGGAGCTAAGGTTCTCAAGATATGGTGTTGGTAAGGGATTGGTATTAGTTAGCAAAATTGGTGTTCAAGATCAACCTTAATAAGGTAGAATTGGGTAAGTATGACTTAAATATGTCATTTGATTAATTTGGAAATTCATTTGGACCATTTGAGTTGAGAAAAATTATGTACATGAGTGAGATAAATATGTGAAGAAGATGAGGAGCTAACTTTACAAGCTACAAGGAGGTTGAGAAATGAATTTAGGCCAGGGAGGAGGTTAACTTGGCAAGGAACCCAAACTATTTCCTACTTTTATTATTTATACTATATTTTTTACTATTTTTACTAAAAATCAACTAGTTTAGGATCTATTTTACAAAAATGGCACCACTATCCTTATTTGGCTCTACTGTCTAGGACCTAGTTCTAGTCTCCAAGATGTGGTGATACTATTTAGTTCTACTATCCTATATGTAGTGCTAGTGTCTAGGAAGCCTGAGTTGTGATGATGATTATTGTTAACTAGTTTTTGATGTGTGTTATTATTTGTTGCTTTTGCTTTGCTAATATTTGATTTGATTGTACTTTTTTTAGATTGATACCTATATAAGGGAGTTTCATCCTAGATGGATGATGGAGATATTATAGGGTCTACCCCTAGAAGATGCTAAGATGGATGTGCTTAAGAGATAAAGTTTGAGACATGTTACATTCTTGGAGCCTATGCCCTGGGATAAGCACATGATGACTACATTGTGTGAGATATGGGATACAAATACATGTAATTTCTAGTTATTGATTAGGGAGATGATTATTATACTAGAGGATGTGTAATAGATTTTGTGATTACCCATATCTAAGAAGAAAGATATACTATAGGAGGATACAAGTGCTCATTACATATAACAAAATTATAAATATTTATCTACTATGGCAACAAGGAATCATTACACAAGAAGTCTCAATGACATATTACTAACCTTGATTGTTACTGCTAAAGCTCCATAATTACAAAAGTTCCTAGCCATTTTACTATCTTCATTTATGACTATAAATGGGAGTGGGTTGTCGATTTACTATAGGATACATGAGATATTATAGGATATAAAGGAACATAGTACTATGTATTCTTAGGGTTGGATGATGCTAGCCCACTTGTATAGGGATCTATATTATTTCACATAGGAGATGTGTGGTGAGGGATTGAAGCATCCAAATTATTATATTATTGGGCATATGAACATATAAATATGAGTAGGTTAGTGGTGAATGCATAGTATGGTTGGGATCATCCATAGTTGGGTTGGCCTAAGGATAATACCCATCTAATAAATATTTGGGTGAGTTACTAGCTACATGATCTTTGGGTCAACATATATAAATGATTTTAGTATGAGTGGGTCACATGATAGTTCAGTGTGGTACATGATGTGCCCCCAATACCAGTGATATGGTTGAGGAATGCTTGGGCTCTTATGATGCTAGGTAGTATGCCAAGGTTGTCTATTATTAAGTTAACTCTTTCCATTGATAGAGTGGGACCCTAATAGATATAGATGATGTAGGAGTGACTGATGCCTACACAACTTAGTAGAGGGATCACATATGGGCACCTCTATTTTTGAGAGGTGGGATTATTATAGAGGATGTACTAGAGGTAGATCCCCTTAGGGATATTGATGGTAAGTTAATATAGTGTGTTTACATATTCTGTGTATAGTTGATTATGTATTTATGTAATTAGGAATCTTATGTAATTCATGGACATGTGCAGGTTTAGGGGATGATGAGTTCTGGGATACCACCATTGAGTTAGCACTTCATGAGTTAACATAGCATATTCTTGATGATTCTATGGATGATGGATTAGTGGATAGGGCTACTAATATGGATGGGGTACATGCCCATTTGTTTGATGAAGTTGTGATATCTACTATAACATATAAATGAATGATGATAAATAGAGATGAGGCATATGATGAGTTACATTGGCATACCATGAACATACCTAATGATCTAGGTAGGGATAGTAGTCATATAGTATATGACTACATACGTCTCTAATGAGAGCATGCAGAGTGTATGGCTGAGCTAGGCATGTATCATGAGATAGAGAATAGATGGAGTCACTGATCTAGGTCATGGAGAGATATTAGAAACTCTAGTTCTAGATTTGATATATCTAAGAGTGAGAGTGAGGGAATTGGTCTCAGTAGTAATGTCTACATCATTGAGTGATGGACTATATTTATATTGAAACTATAGTTTGAGTTATACATATGGATGTTTATTGTTTAAATTGGCATTGTGTATAGTGATAAATAGATCTTGTTATATTTTACATATTGATATGTGTTTAATTGGTTTGATTTCTTGAAATGATGATATTTATAATTTGTTTTTATTGGATTAAAATTAATTAATTTGTATAAATTTTTAGGCATGTGTGTAGTGAATTAGGATTATGTATTTATTGGTATAAGGTTTTTTTTAATTTCATAAGTTTTTTGTGTGGAGATCATGTGACTATTATATGACCTATCTAAACCCTAATGGTATGGAGAACCAACAATCATATTATTCATGCTATGTTGGTGTAGAAGGGGAATCTAAAACTAGAGATACATGTGATACATTGCTGGTGTATAGGTGTGTAGACTTTGGATAAAAAATCATGATTGGTTGATGTGATAAAACTTTACTTTAAGATATATGATTATTATCAAATATCTTTATTGGTGTATATATTGGAGTTGTATTATAATATCTGTAAGTATTCCCATATATCTTTATTGGTGTTTAAACTAAAACTATGCCCTTAGCTTCAAATTTATTCCCATATATCTTGATTGGTGTATGCATTAGAGTTGTGGTTTGATCTCTATAGTTATTTCCATATATCTTTATTAGTGTTTGAACTAAAATTATGTCC
The DNA here is from genome assembly GCA_037957365.1 of Torreya grandis. NCBI lineage: Eukaryota > Viridiplantae > Streptophyta > Pinopsida > Cupressales > Taxaceae > Torreya > Torreya grandis. Next base: position 1,826,162 of record JARHVA010001090.1, on the reverse strand, counting down.
TTATATTTATAATTATTCACATATATATTGATTAGTGTATGTACTAGAGATGTGTTCTAATCTTTGTGAACTGGTTTCCATATCTACTGACACTATGGTATATGAGACTAATCATAGATAGGTGTCCTAGAAACCATATGGCTCATATGATGAGTAACCAATGGCTCCTTTAAAGGAACATCCTAGAATAACTTTGTCATAGAGGAGTGTGATCTAGGAAAATATAGAGAATGAGATCTTGGTACCCCCTATGTAAATTCTATAATGCCTCAAGTGACATACTAGTCAATGCAAGCTCAAAGTGCATAACAATGATCATCTAAATGCCTATTTATCTTCTAAAAATGATAATATGAATTATATGGTACTTGGTACAAATAATGTGGTGGGTGATGATAATTATAAGGAAGTGTGATCATCTCCCTATATTATAGTGTAGTGAAAATGTCATGAGGGCCCACCCTTATCTAAAAACTATAGAACCCCTCTGTGTATATTTTGTGTTCTACTCATTGTAGAAGGTGCTTTGTAGAGTGGATTGTTTACCTTATCGAGTAACATAATGGTGATATATATTATACTAAGTTATTAATTTGAAGTGGAGTAGGATATTGTACTGTATTAGATGACTAAGGCTCTATGGGGTCTATATCCAAATTTGCCTCTAACTGTGTAACTACTAATCCTAATTCTACCTATAATTCTATAGCTATGTTACATATAAGTTAGATTTATTTTGATGTTTGATATAGTAATCTATCCTTAAGAGGATAGATTAATCCTCTGGTAAAGATGTACTATACCTCTAAATCTATCAGTTGATAAATTAATTGATGCAAACAAGCTTTAAAATATTAAAATGTATTAAAATGTTGGATCTATCTCATCCTAATGTAATGAAGGTAACATATCATGTGTGACTTAAGGCCCATTATTCTATATGTAATTCTTGAGAAAGACTATCTCTAACTCCTCATGCATGTAGATACCCACTAGGGATTATATGTTGGAACTAATTTAGTGCTTCCCCATATAATAAATTTGGAAAAAATGTAGTAAAGTTAAATTATTATTAACATGTGCCATTATTTTCTCATAAGCTTTAAGGTTAAATTATGGATCTCCATGCCCATCAAATATAGGTATCATTGATATATGAAAGTTATGTGGCAACCTTGTAGTTGAGATTATGTGTGGAATAGGGTTTCCATGTATAACATTATCATAATCCCTATATTGGTATGCTTTATTATCTAAAGTGAGGTGGTTTACTTGTTGTTACAAAGCACCCATGACATGCATAAAGTAAATTGACACTTATGAAGGTATACTATCATCATCAAGGGGTTAATTTAATTCCTAAATTTTGTTATTTATCTTAGCCATTGGTATATTGAATTAGAAACCTTTTTTAGGGAGTATTGGTTTGCTCTTTGTAACCTTTGGAGGTATGATAACTAGGACCTAGTTAGAGGGAAATGAGTTATTACCCTTGTTTGGGTTACTTTGAGAAACAAGTTCTATTGTAGTAAGGGGTTAAGGGAGAATCATTGGTTTCTATTATATTGTTAAGTTACAAAGAATTATCACATGCTATTTGAATATAAGGTACTTTATTCTCAAGTAAATGTAAATTATGAACATAAGCGTAAGTGTGTGTGTATGTGTCTTTTTACATGTGACCTAGTATGTTGTTGAACAATATAAATAGGTGAATTAGGAGAAGAGATATAAGGTGTAGATTCTATGTCCTCTTCATCGTAATCACAATAATCATCATTATCCCATGGTTCATCAAAATAAGAATTTAATTCATTTATAAAAGTAAAAATAAATTAAGTATCATCCACATTATAACTAAGAGAGAGAGAGAGGGAAGATTTTAAATTTTTACTACTATGCAATGTGTCATAATATGTAGGTTTAATTCAAGCATTTGTTCACTAGCTATGTGTGGAATGCGAGCATGATTGTCATTTTCAATATTAGAAGTAAGGGTAGAAGAAATATCAATCAAGTTTTCTTTTTAAATATTATGACATATATTAGAAGAGTTAGAGACATTTGCATTATTAGTTTATTGTAAATAATCATTGCATTGAGCTTGGAGTTTTAAGGAAAGTGATAAAATAATTTCATCTACCTTAGTTTTTGAATTACTAAAATATGTAATATTAGTGGTGCTTGATTTTTTGAATTTTACTGAGAAGGGTAAAGAAGATGCATTATTCCTATCTACTTTACTTGAATCATGCAAACGTGGCTTCATGTATTTTACTTATATTGATTTAATTTTAATAATGGGGTATCAAAAGTAGTTGAAAATATATGATCACATTGGAATAAAGAACTACCAACAAGAGGTTATTTTGGCATTATATTATTAGTTTGATTTTGAGGATTCAGAGAAGAGTGATAGGAAAGAGAAGATGATGTATCTAATATATCCTCATGTTCATTTTCATTGTCATGCTCATAGTAATTATCATATCCATCATTATAAAAATAATCATCATCATCATTATAAATGAAGTCATTATTATGCTCTAAGGTACAACCTTGAAAGTTAGTCCATTCATTATTATAATCATGAGAGAAATTTAAAAGTTCATCAATTGGGTGAGGGGTATACGACTTTTTAGATGCCATTTTAAACTTGCCAAAGAAGATAATGTAAGCAAGGAATAACAAACACACAAGAGGTATAATATAATCTAACATAAGTATATGTGTAATTTGAGAAATTTTTAACAAAATGTGTGATAGAAAATATGATTTATAATGGAAACCCTGATTTCTAGTGTTTATATATATAGGGATCTAGTATGTGGATCTAGGGTTTTAAACTAGGGTTGTGTTGAAAAATTTAAATTATTTTAAATAAATGAAACCTTAATTTAGGATTGATTAAATTATCTAGGTAATGCCAAAAAATTATAAAAATATAATTTTGTAACCCTAATTTAATGCATAAAAATTGTGAAAAGGTAAACCCTAAGTAAAACTAGGGTTTTAAGAAATATTTGAAGTAAGTAAATTTCACCAAATGTATTAACATTTTATGGTTTTACTAGTGTCAATATTATGTAGTTAAAGGGCTGAGTATATTGCTAATCTAGAATGAAAACTAGAAACTATTGATTTGATTGAACTTTCCCAAAATAGCAAGTGAGAGGATAAAAATACTTATTTGGATATAAATAAATCTTTACGTAGATTATGGAACTATAACAAGATGAAAAAAAAAGATAACCACATTTTGTCTTATGGCTATTTGTTGAAATCTAGCTTCATATAGTAGTGCTCATATGAGGATAATAGTACTTTATGGTACTAGTGTCTAATTTTGGTACTGATGTCATTCTTGTAGAGACTATCTAAAACTTTTAGGGAAGTTACAAGAGGTTTTAAAGGTCCTATAGGTAGTTATATGTCATTCAGGGGCTCATCTATGTCACTATTTTAACTAAATCTCTTCCAAAACCCTAATGAATACCTACACAAATGAAATAATAAATAGATCAAATTAAAAAAGGAAATAAAAAACTGGGTTATGAGATATTTTGATCATGTGGAGTAGAAATTTATTGTCTTGGTTTTTGCCTACATTAACCTCAATGCTATGGGTCTCAGATCACATATATTTATCCCTTAAGGAATGTGCACAATAAACTTACATGGTATTCTAGAAGGATTTTTTGCTTTTGACATTCTTTGATTAAGCATGTAATTTCTAGGTGTGATGAATGAGTAGTATGGAGAGTAGTTAACTATATTATTGAGTAATTTTATGTGACTATGTGGAAAAATAGTAAGTGATAGATGTTAAATGCCATGTGAGGCTCTTTATATATAAGGAAATATATTTTTAATATAATACCTTGTTTAATAGCTGACAAATCATAAAAGAGGGATTAAAAACATAAAAGAAGGCTCATGAAGGGGTTAGGAATCAAACATATGAAAAGAACCCATTAGATACTAGAGCCATAATTAGACATTAACACCATGTGCTTATACTATCCTAAAAGTGGTGATAGTGTCATAAGGCTTAAAGAATAGATAAAATCAGAAAAAGATAGGCTAGGGGCCCCTATGACTGGGAAAATGTGACTTATGACTACTGAGAGTGTCGTGAATAAGGAAAAATAATACATAAGAAATATCAAAAGACTCAAAATGACCATGCAAATAAGGGCTATTATAATTAATAAGAATTTCATGTGAAAAATAAATAAAATACATAGTACTTGTGGTTGCTTGACCAAATTTGGATGTTTACAATTTAAGATTGTTCAAGATCAAAAATAGAATATGAAAATATTCCTAGACATGATCATGTTCTATTGAAATTAGTGTAAGCCAATCATGTATGTTGATTACAAACTTGTTTGTATTGATTGTGAAAATAATATGACTTCTTTTCCTTCAATGCTTGTTTTTTGAGTGGGTTGAGATGTTTCAATTTTTTTTGAGCCCCTTGGAGATCACTATTTTCCTTATTTTTATTTAAAAACCCTAAGGGTGTTTGTTAAAGCTATAAAATGACAAAAAGAGAGGGGGAGGGTAATGGGTAGAGATAAAACCTATCACCCCCTTAATTATTAACCATTTACTATGTATCTAGATACTCCAAAGAGGGAATCCAACCACACAGTTCTCCCACCTAGAGTGATTGTGCAATCATGTTCCTTGACTATATGTATGTAGCTATAAATAAGGCTTTGATACTTGATAATGATAACTCTTAACTTGATTTGAGATAATTTATACTTGGATTATGATTTATATTTATGAATTATCTTGAATTTGGAAATAATAGGATATATTTTTTCAATGTGTAATAACGTATAAGTTCTCAATACATAGTACCAAGTTAGGAATAATGAATGACCTTTGATTTTTATATATAGTGAAACATTTTGACAATTTCATTTAACTAAATTTATGAAACATATGATAAGATACAAAAGAGTATTTAAAAATGTGAAAATTAGTCATTGATTAGCATAGGGAAAGTTCATAATAGGTGGATAAGCCCACAATAATAGACTTATTTGCCTAGCATAGACCTGTCTTAGAGAATTAAGGACATCTATCTTGAGTTAGAAGTAATTTGAGAGTGATGTAATAGAGATTTGAGTACTATATTGGAAATTTATGTGTATTAGTGATAGAGAATATATGGTCAATCCTACATATAGATAAATGGATTATAATAATGATGAATAAGAGTCATGTATTTGGGTGAAAGTTTATTGGTTTAGAACATGTCAATAATTGGCATTGTCAAGTACCTATGACCAAATTTAGGTTTCTACATCCCCCCATTATTATAGTAATGAAATTTATAGAATAAAGGAGATATAATTCAACTTTAGTGTGGAAAACAAATTTTTTATTTGATATGATACTCTAACTGTGCATGTCACTCTAATTTAGAAAACCTTGTAGCAACACATGAAGTAGTCATTTGTCCATATTTTAAATTTTAAAAAATTAAACTTTGAAAATTGAAAAATTGAGAGGAAAGAAAGGAAGGAGTAAACATGTATGGATTTTATACCAAATTTACATTTAACCTATAAAATATGGTGAAGCATTGGATAAATGTGCCCCCTATTGAATAATTTAGATAGATGGTTCTTCGTGTTGAACCATTGGCAAATTGAGAGTGATCAAGTCCCAATTTTGAATAACTAATTAAATACTTATGTTAGAAAGATACATATTCCAATTCTCATGAGTGAGGATAAGTATCCAATGTAATAATCCATAAGACATTGGAACCATAATGGGTTAAATATAAGTGATGCCAAGGCCATTTAGTGTCACTAGACTTGAAGGTAGATCACCCATAATAAAAAGATGGAACCACAAAATGAGTTCACTAGAAGTAATTCCAAGGCCATTGATTATCACTAGACTTAAATGTATATTACTCATAATTTAATGAATCATACTAATATACTATATGATCGAAAGAGAATGAAAAATATTCATGCCCCTATCATGACCTTAGTGCCAATAGATTTTAATTGGAATAACATTTGCCTTTGAATTAGTAAATTGTATTGTATTTGATATATGAATGAACAAGTTTCATGCCCTTTGAATTTGAAAATTTTATATATGTGAATGAATAAGTAACATGCTCTCTATGAACATTGAAAATATTTATGTTTGCATGAACAAATATCATGCCACTTAAATCTATGAAACATTATATAGAATGTCATGCATCTATATGATCAATTGTAACTATATTTAAAACTTGTAATTTTTGTTTTTGAAACTGTTTTCATAAACCCATGCATATGCATTTAAGTATATATGAATTTGTACTTCATGTCTTTGAAAATTAAGTATATTACATTTCATATGCACCCATAATTTATATCAATGTGATAATATCTATCATGTTTATGATTTTTGAATTAATTTGAATCTTTTTTAATATATTATAATTATAATTTGAATATTTAAAAACATATACACCACACACACACACACACACACACACACACATGTAAGGCACACAATAAGATTACAACATTTGAATTTAGACCATGAAATAAAATTTCATGATATGTATCATGACACCACTAATCAAGCTCAATAAACACAACACATAATGTCACACACAAGGCCATGGGTCACATATAATGGACATGAATATGTAACAAAAAAAGGCCAAGGGCCATACAAAACAACATTAATAATGTCATAAATAAGGGACATGTTCAAATTTCATGTATATAAGAAAACATCACACACATAGGGCCAATGAACACAAGTAATGGACATGTTCAAATGTCACACAAACAAGAAAAAAATTATACACATAGGGACAAAGACAACAAGAAATGGACATGTTCAAATGTCACACAAGTAAATATTGCATGCATAGGGCCAAAGGACACAATAAATAATCAATCAATGTCTACTCCATCATGAAAGAAAGTAAACAACATTGAAGGATCATAAAACAAGTGAAAACTAGTCTAAACTATCCATATGTATTAATACCACATTATATAAAAGTAGAATATTCATGTAGCACAATATAAGACATGAGTAATTAGAAAGACACTTGTATGACATGTAGCTCAATATTATATATAGGCATGACCACTAGGTAGAAAGGAATCTAGAATCTAAGAATGCATGCAAAAATGTATGTCCTACATCACACTCATATACCTTGTGAAATGCATGTGTATATAAAAAATATCTGCTATCTACAAAAATACGTGATAAATAACATTTGTAAAGAAGTAAAATAGAAACTCATGTCATGCTTAGGTCTTGGTTTTTAATTTTTTGAGAATATTTTAAATATTTTGAAATATTTAAATATTTTTGAATTTTTTTACATATTTGATTTTTTTGTATTTTTGACATATTTGAATGTTCTTGAATTTTTTAACATATGTGAAATGACAAGTAGTAAGGATTCAATAATAGAAGAAGTGGAGGGTTACAAACAATATGCAACATGTATCAAGGCATAATGTGCACTAAACGTAATAACATGACAATGTGGAGAAAGTGCAAACAAATAATAATCCCCCATTAATTATGTGTATCACAACATTGTAACTCAATATTATATGTGGAGATAAGAATTACATGCTCCAAGTGGGAAATAATTGATGTCTAGTCATGTATTATGTAGAATTAAGAGTATGTAATCATGTAAGATCACATAGAAGTTGAAGTATGTGTAGATAGCCAATATGTAGGAATGAGCAAGTAGCATGCCACAAAAGATGTCTATTATAATTATTGTAAAAGATGTCATATATGTTTAGAGAAAATAAATAATCAAAAGGAAAGGGTCAAATGAAACACAACCAAGGCCTATAATAATAGAATAATAAAAAGGATGAGTTTCATTATATGGAGGCATGAGTTTCACCTTTACCGATTGGTACAAAATTCCCATGGAGTTCCCATTTTATTATTTTTATTATTATAATAATTTTTTTGCATAGTACAAACTAGTACAAAATTTACATGAAGAATAGAACCTATTTAATGTTCCCATGGAGTTCTTTCATAACATATGTAATCACCATCTTAATTATGTATTAAGCCATCAATTGAGATGGGATGCCATTATATAGGCCGTGTGTCATTAGGAGTGTTATACCAATCATTTGCATTATCATGATCATTATTATAATAATTTTATTAGTCTTGAAATTGTGGGATGTCACTTTGATGATTATTTATATCTATATATGTAAATCCAACTGCACCATAATGTATTATTTAATTTTGTGATGTCTTTTGCTTTGTCAAATGTTTTATATGATGTGATTCTTTTATGATTCTATTAGTTGTATTTTATTGAATGATAATGAAATAAGTATTTTATTTTTAAAGCTCTTTATTGAGATTATAACCATTAGATCTTTATTCTCAAATAAGAATAATCATGATGTTTACCTACTATTACCTGTATTGCTCTCAACCATGATTATCCAACTTTTAGATTGCTTTGATCCAAGTTAGGGTCAATGTGAAATATAACAGAACATGTTTTTGTCCCAAGTGTTACTAGAAATTTAATTGATACAATGTGACATTAGGCCTAGTAATATTACCTAAATGTTGTTTGTCATACCCTATATATTAGAAAATCATCATGATTCATATATTTCCTTCATGAAAATAGGTAATGTTGGCCTTAGTAAATTTATCTCCATTGACATTAAGACTAAGAATTAAATTGATACAAACCTTATGGTCTGAAATATTAATTATTATACCTTGGTTCTAATCTTTAGCTTCTAGGCCTTTGCTAATTCTGATCTTACCTATCTTTATAGGTATTTGATTTAACTTGAACAATCTTCTCGATCTCTTTCTCCTTTGGTACTCAGCTTATAGTCTATCTTACATACATATTATTATTTTCTCTTGAATATCCATTCAATATAAATCATATTTTAACGTCCATATGATCTCCTTATCTCCCAATCTCTAAATTCTCACTTGATTGACTCTTTGAATGTCTCCTCTAGGCTTGTCTAGGCTGAGTTTCCTTCCATCTACCCAAAGAATCTTACTCACTATCATACAACCTTAAAATTCTCTCTTTATCTAATTAAACTCACCTATGACCATGTAAATTCTCCACTCTAAGTTCACTCCTTCCTTGTTACCATATTTACTCTTTTCTTGCTTCTCAAAACACTCATCTTATCTAATTTAGACCAATAGAAAATTTTTGGTAACCAAATCCTTGGATAAGCATTGAATATTTTCCATTTAATCCTTCATTCATCCTTTCACCTCTTGTTTTACCTATCTCAAAGGGTCTTAGATCATAAATATCATAAAATGTGCCATTTAGGCCTCTATCCTCTTGTAGCCCTATTTTAAGGTTTTTATGTCATATTTTACTTTAAACATACCCAATACATAAAAAAATCATTATTAATGACATCCAATATCCATCTTATGCTTCATACAAAGTTTCATTACTCTACCCTCAATGAAAACCTATGACCTCCACACTTCTTCCCTCTTTTAAGTCTCTTTAGGCCTAATTAGCTCACCTAGTCTTGAATTTTGTACCACTCCATACTATGAAAAATTTAAACTACCAAAATATTAGATAACACATTAAATAGGATCATATTACCAAGTTTTAGAAATTTTATATGGATGCAAATTTATTTATTGTAATATCCACTTCAAAACCCTAGATCATTCCTTGACAGGTTTGAAATATGTAACAAAATATCATTTGAATTTTATTTCTTTACCTTTTCAAAGAAAGTCATTCATTATGAATACTACATGAAAAAAGAACACAAGCCAGATGATGGAATAGAAAAACCTAGGATGTAGAGTTACATTCATTTTTGTACATTGAATGTATTCCACAAAAGTAGTACTTTTCATCTACAACTGGTAGGAGAGTACTTCACATCTTTAGGATCTGATCTCCCACTCTAGTCATTGATTTTATTTATTTTTATTTCAAAATTAGCTATATGAGTTATTAAATAAGATCGAATCAACACTCAATTAAGTTCAGTGAGTCATATAAATATATATTTTATTGATGAAATAAAATTCACTTTTGGGATGCCTTGCATGTGGTAAGGCTGAGAGGCTAAAAAATCAATATTTAAAGTTTTTGACAACTTTAAACTTTTATAAAACCTGGATGAGGTCTGAAAAACCTCCTAACACCTTTTCCATTTTTAAAAAATGCATGACAATCAATCAAATATCTCTAATTAACACAAACACAAAAAGATAGTATGCAAGTTTTTATTATAATATGATACTTTATAATGAATTTATGACCCCCTTAGGAGGATTCCACTTCATGACTATGAATAATTTTTGAGTGATATGATCCATCACCATACAAAAGTTATTTGAAACCCAATTCACAATATTCAACTCACTTGTTCTCTTTAGATGAATGTTAACACAAGATTACTTTCAAATGGATGGTGCATAGGTTTCTTTTGGTTTATAAAATTATAATGACTATTAAGGATTCAAATATGAACATTTTCATCAAATACTATCTCCTTATTATCCATGTGTTTCAAAAATGTATAACTTCCTAACACATCAACAACCAAACACAACTTTAACTATCCAGCTAGACTGTACAAGGTTAGGGACTTTCTAAACGTGGGCTGGTTGCATTATCATGAGAAATGATAAATGAATCTTACTTTTCCAAGTGAATTTTTGATAACTCAAATAGAATATCATCATCAATAAATGAATATATACCATATTTCTATCACTAAAACATATAGAGGACACTCCCAACACCTCTATTATTCAATACTTGACTATGATAAAGTAGAATGATTACTATATAAATAAGTTGTAACCTATATACTTACAATAATAATTAAATTTAATTTTATAAAACAACAAGATAAGAGTAATTACCTACCAAAGTTCATGAAAATACTACATGCATATTCTAAAAACACTTCCATTCATTCATTTTATTGAGTTCTCCAATGAACCCACCCTCTTGAAACTCTCCGTCTCTTTATTACTTAGTTATCATTCTCCAAAAAATTCCTATTTTAACTTTACCTTCATACATAACATTAATACAGGCATCTAACTCCCATTTTCATGCCAACTCCTTGTTGAAAAATAGTTACATTTTCTTAGATCTTTTTTGTAATGTTCATGATCATGACTTGAATATGGACACACTCTGACACACCCTTTAGGGATTTAAATCAGCCATGAAAAACATTTACTAACCTAGACATTACATAACTAGTAAAAATATCCTCTAAATCCTAGTTACATTATTTAAATTTTCAAATTCTTGGATTTTGGAGGGAAACTCCAAAATAACTATCATACTCATTTTAAAAGACATATAAAGAATAAAAAACACATATGAGGAATCTATTAGCCCTATAAGACTAATTCAAAACCAAAATGGTCACAATGAACTCTTAAATACATTGATATGTTTAATGACTTGGGTATGCTATACATTGTAAAGGCTCTAGATATGAAGATTACTTTTTAGTTACCTCCTTTGGAACGATATTAGTCTATTGGTATGTATTGGTTTTTAATTTCCTCTATAACAAACCCTTTCTTAAGGATGTTTTATTATTTATTTTGAGTTTGAATATTATATCTCTTGTAAAAAACTATGTATTATTATTTAACTTTATGTTTCAAATCACCACCTATGATCCTTCATTAGGAGAAAATTATTCTCCTGATGAAGGATCATAGGTGTTGATATGAAACATTGAGTTAAATAATAAGATAGTTTTTCCCAAGATTTATAACACTAAAACTCAAAATAAATAAGACAACATCCTCAAGAAAGGGTTTCTTTTAGAGGAAATTCAAAACTATTTAAATATTATAGCTCTTGGAAAAAACTATGTATTTTTATTTAACTTGAGATTTTAGATCACCACCTATGATCCTTCATTAGGAGAAAAGGATTATCTTGATCAAAAATCACATGTGCTAATATGAAATGCAAAGTTAAATAAAAATACATAGATTTTTCCAAAATCTATAATATTTATTGTGCATGGATTGTGAAGGCATAAAATATCCAATATATTGAGTTTTTTTGGCAACTTCTCTTTTTGTGTTTACTTTTGTTACAACTTTTCCTTTTAAATTTATTATTTTTGTATTTTATATTTATATAACCTTTCTTTTTTGTCATGTTCCTTTTGTGACCTTTCTTGTTTTAATTTTTCTATTTATAGTCATTTATTTTTCATTTTACATTTTGGTCACTTGTTCATGTCAATTGTTCCCTTTGTAACTATTGTTTACCAAATTTCTTCTTTGGTTATATTTGTACTTGTTCTTTAGAAGATGCAATATTGACTATAATATGCTAAGGGTTATACATATGTGCAATATTTCCTTCAAGTGATGTAACCTTAGACATAAAGCTTAGATTTTATGTTGATGTTGTTGTGAATTAATATTTCAACATGTTTTTTTGCTCTTATTATATTGATTATATTGAACTATAAAATTTTCTTTATCCTTGGATGATTGTGTTAACAGAGTAGTTTATGATTTATACCTCTTTATTTTATATGAATCATGTCGATATGTTCCAACACCTACATATTTGAATAGATTACAAGATAAGTGTTATTAATGATCGATAGGATTACAATTTACCTTCCACAAATTATTATCTATTAGATCTTGTATATATTAATAATAACAATCATACAAATATGTAACTATGTAATTAGGATTTTTGGAATTGGTCAAAAGAGGTATATCTAGTATTATATCCTCTTTTTGTGTAATAACCGGTAATTTTTTATGTGTATCTTCTTTAATGCTTATGATTCATTCTTTGTAAAATTTTGTACCTGACTGACATACCTCATATGTATGCATTCAATCAAGTGTGATGGGTTATGTATGTGGTATAATATAAAGACATTCAAATTTTGATCAAGTCTCTTTATAATATCGGGATTAGGTATCATCTTTTGGAATAGTATACTCATATGTCACATATAAATTTGATAAACCTATAAAATGTAGAGAGTATAACTTCCATGGTATGAATCCAAGGTCACACCAAAAGTAAATTGTAGTGTAACTAGTTAGGCATGACTTGAAAAAAGTAGGCACTATATTGAGACTTACTAGAAAATCCAATTTGAAAGTTCCATGTGTTTGACTAGGAGTATTATCAAATCCATTGATATTCAATTTCAATTTTTGAATTTTATTCATATTAATACCCAATTTTTCTAAGAAATTAGAGTTTAAAATATACACCTGTGAATCATTGTCGACCAACACACACTTGATTATGTTTCCATGTACCTGAGATTGAATGAATAGTGAAATATCTTGATCTATGCTATGCTTAGTGAGAAATTATTCCTTATTAAAGGTGATGACCTTATCAATATATTTGATTGTATTCATGATAGATGATTATGATGATATATGTATATCATTAATAAAATTTATATCATGCAACACATCATATAAGATATCTTCGTAGATTGTTGATATTTTTAATAAATTAAAAATAAAAATTTTAGTAGGGGTATTTTATAGTTTATAAATGATAACATAACCCATAAATTAACTTTCTTACCTTATGGGAGGTGGAGGGGGTTGAGGATGACCATTTAAATACCTTCATTTTGATGTGGTAGGTATAGTACCCATCTTTGTCTAGTGTTGACAACATGATCATTAGAATCAGATATAATTCATGGGAAAATAATAAAAACATGACTCTGAGTGAGATAACCTTAAAGTTTAAGGGCAAGAGGAATAAATTGAGTCATGCATGCCCTTTGGTGCCTAGTGGTGACAAGTAGTAACTTGGATTGGATATTGTAATAATATGAATTGATAAAGGCTTGAAATTATACAATATTTATGTTAGCTTTTTTAATCATATGTGAATTTAATTAATGCACTTTCATAATAAATGTGAATAACACCTTGAAAAGTAACATAGAATGTGATTATGAACTTCATTATCCAGATCAAAATATATAAGCAAAGTTTATTCATTATAACCATGTTTTGAAATTTAAAATGGTATTAGGGGTATAATGATACATGGTATGTTTGATTTGTAAGCTCTCAAGTATAATAATCCCATTATTAGTAATAAGGCCCAAAGGGGCACTAAATACAATGAATTTAAGCATCCCATGTCCATACTATCCCATTTCTAGGGTACCTTGAGAGTAACTTCTAAGGGCTAATTGCTTATCAATTCACTACAAAATCAAATAATCAAAATACTTCTTATGGCTAAAAAATTAAAACCTAGGCATATTTGATATATCATGAGATATGTGGAGACTAAAATCCATATATAGTGTTTTATAATGACCTAAGTATTAGGTTAGTACCATTCACACCACATATTAGGTAAAACTAAAGACTTCTTTGCCCATAATGATAACTCCTATGAGTTTTAAAATTGTTAAAACACAATTTATAGATAATAAGAAAGAAATAAAAAGAAAAAGAAGTGGAAATTGAAATCAAAAATCAAATCAGAAGATTTTTTGTGTGTATATAAATAAAATAATAATATGAAAGCTTAGGAAAAAAATCAACAAAAAAATTATCTAAAATGTATAGGTTCACCAATGTAGTTGTGACTATCTCAAGTTCACCAACATGTTTTATCTTATTTTTTATTTTACAATTAAAGTGTTATACAATAGGTGTAAAAATTGAAAGAGATCAAAATGCTAAAGATATATAGTTATTAATAATTTTGATTTAAACTTATTAAATATGGAAATATGCTATTTTGGAAAACACTTAGAAGAAATTGTTTAATTGTTATTTTGATTTAACAATGAAATTGAATAAACACTAAATGATGGAAAAATTGATTTAGATTTACATAATATATATAATATAAATGTCAAATAAAATAAATTATAGAAACTAAAATGAACCATAGATAGTAAATTTCAATAAAATATGTAAGCTTAGCTAAAATCTAACTTATGTTAACTGTGTAGGTAGATTAGTGAGATGGAGCTGACTCAAAATATCTTTAAACTGTGTCATGCCTAAAAATAAAATTCTAAAATGAACCAAGATAGGGTTGTATTAGGGTGCACAAGGAAACACTATGGTCTTATCATTTTTACTATGATAACATATGTGTTGACTATGTGATTCATTTTTCTATGTGTATACCTTTTCCCATCTGATGTGATTGACTAATTTCCTATAGGTGCTAATTTATCACATAGAAGAACATGTAATAATAAACCCTAACTCTTGTACATAAACCAAATGGACATAAAATGAAAAATGGGGAAATTAGGAAAAGGTAATAGCTAAGCTATCCTTAAAAAACCATGTGTAATCTAAGTGATACCTACATATTCCAAAAGGGCCTTAGATTGATGTATTTCTCCCTCTTAGAGTGAGTTGTGTATCTAGATAATTGCACTATATGGATGTGATTAATAAATTTAATTGAATGTTTACTAATGAATACCTTTGGCCTAAAATAGAATAATTTTGGAATTAACCTATGATTTTTAGAATAAATAAAAATTTGAACTAAAAAATTAGTGTTCTTCTGCTTATGGCATAGTAAATTTTCCAAGTGATAACTAGGTGTGTATTTAATGAACTTAATGCGATTATATATTGGTAGATTTGAAAAATTTCCATTAACTAAATTTTCTATAAGAGTGGGAGGGTTGACATGAATCATTTTTAATTTGAAAGATAACCATTATTATATCATAGGGATATAAGGCTATACTAGTGGACAAGGCTAGGATGTAACCCTATTTGATCTAGTGTAGTCTTGGCCCAAAAGGTGTAGAGACTTTTGGAACTTGGCTGACAATAATATGTAAGTAGAATAGGGATGTTTAAATTAATTTTTTAGTATTTTCAAGACATTTAATATAATAGTGAAGGATATTATATATATTTCAAGTTAATGGAATGGAAAATAGTTCAAGTTATGTAAGGATGACAAAATTTATCACCGTCAATAACTTAATGATTGACTTTAAGTGTCTAATTTTTTCCCCATTTAGTCTAGTGATCTAATGAAGTAAAATTTCTAGAGTAAAAGAGATGAAAATCTAAGTGTATATAGATATTTTATATTTTGATGTGAAACTTTATTATGTAAGGTGTATCAATGCAAAATCTACAACAATGCCAAACCTACAACAAATAATCTAAAAGTAGTTATTTCCCATATTTGAGAATTGAAAATCTAAAACATTAAATTTAACATGGAAAGAGATAAATTAAATAATACTCATGAAAGAGTATGCAATCTATTTTCCATATAACTTGAAAGTGGATAAGTGTGTGTGTGCTTCCTTATTAAATAATTTGGAAAAATGAAGAACTGTGGTTATTTAAGAGTGATAAAGTCTCATTTTTTTTAAACTAGCAAAATCTATTAAATTGGAAAGATTGTATGCCCTAACTCTCATATAAATTTTTATATTAATCTATAAAATAATTAAAAGGGTGGAACTACAAAATGTTACTTGCTATAATGTAACCATAGACATTGAGTGCCACTAGACTCAAACTTGGTAGGAGAAAGGGTGGAACCATGAAATTTGGCTTGATAATGTGAAACCATAGACATTTAATGTCACTAGAAACTAATGTGGCCTACTTAAAAATTAGATGAATCACACCGCTGTAGATATATTTAGATTCTATTTGAAACTTTTATACCTTTCAAAATTTTGAATTTTGAAGAAGTGAAATTTGAAATTTGTAATGTAGAAACATTAACATGAATGAATATCATGCCCTCTTTATCTGTATTTAATTGATATAGAATTCTAATTGAACCTATAACTATTTTTCACATGCCCATACATATAAATCGAGCATATTTAAATCTATATTAAATTAATTGTATGAATGAGTGCATGTGCATGTCATATGCCCCCATAATCTATAAATTATGAATCATATTATATCATAAATCTAAAATTTATTGCCAATGAGGAATTGAATTCTCAAGATAAGATCATTGTGATGCCCCATTTTGAGATGAGATACATAACCTACAAGTCACTAATCTAAAAATAAATATTATAGAATTTGAAAAAGATGTAATCATGTAGAAGTATGTGAACATTTGAAATTCATTACATCATGGTATTAAATATAGAATTTGAATTTAATATGACATGTGTTAGATATATATAGGATTGAAGCACTAATTAAAATGTGTATGATATGGATCATGACACATAAGTAAAAGTAGAAATGAATGAATGATATGAATCACAACACCATAATAACAAGTAATGAACATACAAGTAAAGTCAAAACATGTCACACAATTTGTATATAATGTCATGCATACGGAAAAAATAACACATACAAGGGACATTTGAATGTCACACAAACAATCAAGGGAAATAGCCACACTCAAATGGTATGATGATGCCATATAATAAATAACATATATATGTTGCAAACACAAGACCAAGGGCCACACAATAAAAAAAAGTCCTAATTTATCATGTAGTGAAGTAAGAATTTGAAAATAAGCATAGATAAAATGATAATTGTCTACATAAACCATAAGTATCAATGCTATTATTGACAAATCGTATATCTATGTAACACAATGTAAATTATGAGTGAAATAATAAGGTAATTATATGATGCAATTATTAGAAAATAATATACCCATGTAACACAATGTAAAGTATGCATGAAATAGAAATACACTTATGTGATATATAGTTCAACATGGTAGAAAAGTTATCGATGAATACAACCTATTGAAGTTTTCATGGAGAACAAAGAGATACCCTCAGCTTAGCAAGGATGTTGGGTAGGAAGGGAAGCTCAAAATAAAAAATCCATGTAATAGTATGTCCTAGGGATAATCATAAACCTCATGAAAAACAATGTGTATTTTAAAATATAGGAATATGTTATCTATTTAACATGAAACAAATAACATATGAAAAAAAGTAGACTAACAACATTTGAAAATGCTTTTGAGGTCTTGATTTTTTTATCTCAGAAAACATTTTTGATTTTTCATAGGATTTTGCATTTATATGAATTTTTTGGAATATTTTAACTAAAAAGATTTGAAAAGGTACTAATAGGTGAGGCTTTAAAAAATAGAAGAGATGGGGGGATTTTGAATAATTTTCACAAGGTGCTAAAGCATAGTGTGGCAATAAGTAAGGCAGATAATATGACCCCAATGTATGTGTAACAAAAATGTTTGATATAGATAAGAAGGTACATGCCCCCCAATGGGTAAAGGTCTATGTGTTCTCATGTAACATGTAAAATTATAAAGATATGTGTTCTCATATAACCTATAAAATTATAAATATGTGATGAAGTAAGTACATTAGAATCCATAACATGATAGATATGCCATAATAAGTGATTGGATTGCCATAAAGAATATGCATTGAAAGCATTTCATGATAATTATTTTGGAATGTTTAAATTGGTTTGAAAATCAAGAAGGCAAGTGCCGAAAGAGAAAATAAATCCAATGGCTATAAAAATTCTTGGAAAAGGGATAAAATAAGTAGTAATGAATAATATATAAAAAGATATGTACAAAGGAAAATGTAGATAGATAACCAATTATGTTTGTAATGTGAAACATGTATGTAAAACCCATGATATGGTATGAAGGAGTAATTTACTATGAAGAGGAAGTGCCAATTGTAGATGCTTCTAAATTGGAATAGGAATTATATGTTATAATATAAACCTCTGAATAACAGTTCATATATCTAGGTGAACCTATATTTTTATATATAATCAGATAAAATGTAATATCCATAATATTTATGTATTATATAGCACCTCAGTCTTATACACTTGTAAAAATCAGACCTTGGTTATTACTCTTAATTCTAGACCTTTCCCACTTTTGAAAGTCTTGCATCTAATCTATCTGGTGCACCTTGGAATATATATTGGTATAAGTAGTCTTATGTTGATGACCTAGACCTTCTATCTTGCCCAAAATGCTTAAAATATTCTTATCTTATACCCCTATAAGTTCTAGGCATGAACCCATTTTCTAGCTGCTAGGACATAAGTATCATCCTTGGAGTATTGGATATGTAGACAACATTCAATCATCAAGGATATGATTGAGGTCAGTTCATCCCATTACACTCCCCTCTTTTTCTTATAGGTTTTCAAGATATCAAAGTGCACTAAGGGTTTTAACAAAAATAGAAGATACATAATGATTTCTATGTATAAAAACTCTAAATGTGATATATCATATTTCTCATCACCTATAGGTATAAAATATGCAATGATAAGTTTAGACACATAGTTAACCTATACAAGAATGGGGTAAATGGACTATGATACACTATAACATTGTATACTTACTACACTCATGTCCATAGATATCATCTACTTCTGAATCTAATATATCTTTTCTAGATTTTTGCTTTCTCTATCCTTTTTATCTACTATCTATCATAGTCACTTGAGACAAGTCCATGGTAAATATAATGGAATGATTTATGTCATCGTCTACTTATAACAAACCCTTCAAGATTCATTTATATTCTTGATTTTGATAATAAGCCTACACAATAATATCTTCTAATTTTCATAGTCAAATAGTGATAAAAGTAAACAAAGATAATTATGTGAGATAAGTATTATCCCTTCCTAATATTTTCCAAAAATAATAGTTTCTATATTTAACATCTTTATTAAAATAAAAATAGCTAAATATTATACATCTTTAGCATTTTGATATTTTTTTAATTTTATATCCATATAATACATAATAACACTTATTTCATTTGTTAATTCTTTATCAAAAATAGGGTAAAACACCAAGCCACTATACAATAGGGACCACAAGTTAATCTAGAACAATTGTAACCTATACCTAATCTTCCTTTACTAGTGAACTTAGATTATTAAGAGGGCATGGATATAGAATATTATGATAGTGATGATGAAGATATCTATTTGGAAAATATGATAGATGATTAGATATGAAATTTAAACTTAAATCTTTCTAAAAACTACTTATCTCATACCCTATTCACACTTATTGGAGTCAGAATATATTTAGATGATTCATATATAAAAATAAGGTCAATTAAAAAAATAATGGAGACATAATATTATAGGGATGAAGGAAAGGAATCAATGAAAAACCATGAGTATATCCTAAATTTCAAGATTGATTTCAATACTATCACATACCAAACACAACAAATAATAAAGACCAACAAGCCTTGGACAAATAAAGAATCATACAATTTAGTAAATAATGTGGGATGGCAAATTTTAGGATTCCAACACAATTAAAAGTAAAAACTTTTCATGATACACTAGACATAGTATTACAACTATTATTTAATCTTAATATTATCACATTACCATCTAATAAACTTCAATTTGTGGGGCACATTTTACATTAAGAAAGAAAGACATATTGTGGTTATCATAGAATCATGGGACATGACATAAATCATTATAAAGCTTTGAAAAAAATTACAAAAATATATTGATAAATACAATGATATAGGCATTATCATGATTTTATTTACCGACATGAAAAAATAACATCAATATCTATAAAGGCACCATTTGCAATAATACCACCAAGAAGTGTCCTTGATAAGAGCCATCAACTATTACTATCTTTATAGAAGTTGAATACTACAAAAATGTTCAGATTGATGATAACAAATACCACACAATATGTAGTGTTAGAAGTTTACAATAGTTGGGACATGAATTATATATTTTAAGCATAAAACACAATGGCTAGTACCCCTTGGATATATCATTTTACCAATATATTGTGGGCCAAAGGTCAACACATGCATATGGGTCATGCCTCATAAATATAAACTTCCCTTCACATCAAGACAATTATGATCACCAAAGATGCAAGATATATTAGATTCAACCAATAAACATCTCACTTTCTCATGTGAAGTAAAAGTGATCACAATTTGACATGATGGTATGTAGAGCACAATTTTCAAATATGACATAAAGTATAAAATTTGTACAATCAAATATATAATAAGAAGTAATTTGATTTCATAATCTCATGGATAAACCAAAAATGTTAATTTCAATCTTGATGAAGATGATCTAATTTTGGATACATGAGCCTAGATTTTACATATTTTAAAAATACAAAAAATCAAATAATTAGAAAATATAAAAATATTTAAAAAATTAAAAAATATAAAATTAGGACTTGAGTATGACATGATTTCTATTTTACCCTTTTTTTTATTTAACAATTAAAATTTTATATAATAGGCATAAAAATTGAAAGAGATTAGAAGGCTAAATATATTTAATTATTAGAAATTATGATTACAACATGATAAATATGGAAATATGCTATTTTGGATAACACTAAGAAAAAACATAGCTTAGATTTGGAATTTTTGTTGATTATTTCTAATTTTTGACAATGTGAATCAATAGAAGATAAAACTATGACTGGGCAGGACTAGAGGTAAAATATAAAACTACTCCTAGATAGGACCTCACTCCTAGACAACAATGGAGGTTGGCCATGTCTGTTGACTATGGACTTGGTCACATTGATTATTATTGTTTTTTTTAGTGAAAATCAGAGTGTGATAGAGTTACAACTATTTAGGATCAGAAATGGAATTTGAAAATATTCTTAGACATGATTGTGATCCCTTGACAATAGTGTAATCCAATCATATCTATTTATTAAAAACTTGTTTGTGTTGATTGTGGAAAAAATATGATTGATTTGCCTTCTATTCCTATCTATTGAGTGGGATGAGATGTTTTGATTCTATTTTTTCCATGTGAAGATCACTATTTTCCTTTTTTTTCTTTATAAACCCTAAGGGTCTTTGTGACACCTAGAAACCTATAAAAAATAGAGGGGGAGTGTAATGGGTTGAGCTAACCCCAATCACCCCCTTATGATTTACCACTACCTATATATCCAGATACTCCAAAGAGGGAATCCAACCACACATTGTTCTCCCACTTAGAGTGATTGTGCAATCATGCTCCTTGACTATATGTATGTAGCTATAAATAAGTTTTTGGTGCTAAAACATAGTGTGACAAGAAGTAAGCCAAGTGATATTCCCCCAATGCATTTGTAACACAAATTTATGATATAGATAAGAAGGTACATGCCATCTAATGGGTAAATGACTATGTGTTCTCACGTAACATGAAAAATTAGAAAGATGTGATCAAGTAAGTAAAATGGAAGCCATAACATGATAGCTATGCCATAGTAAGTAATTAGACTACCATAAATAATGTGCATTAAAAGCATTCCATGATAGTTATTTTAGAATGTTTGAATTAGTTTGAAAATCAAGAGGGAAAGTACCCAAAGTGGACATAAAGCCAAGGGTTGGAAGAATGCTTGGAAAAGGGATAAAATAGGTATAAATGAAGCAAAATAAAGAAAAAATATGTACAAATGAAAATGTAAAAAGTTAATCAATTATGTCTATAATGGGATACATGTATGCATAACTCAAAATGTGATATACAGGAGTAATTTACTATGAAAAGGAAGTTCTAACTATAGATGATTCTAAATTATAAGATGAATCATATTATATTATATAAACATTTGAATCACTAATCATATATCCATGTGAACCTATATCTTTATATATAATAGGAGAATATGTAACCACCTATACCTATTGTGAAACACTCTAAATAACCTATGGGGACTTAGGAGATAAAGGTCTCTTTTTAGGTTTCACTTTATGCTTAGGATAATGTACCATGCTCTTTGATATTATTTGATTATGATCATAAATAGATGAATGAACTATTTATATAATATACTAATGTGCATCTAGATCATGCTCTTGAATAGTTATGTAGACTATTTCGTTACCATGTTGCTTGATGTATGTGCCAACCAAATATTTTTTAGGAGTAAATACCATTGGCACAAAAGGATATTCATATTATATTCTTGTAATTTTGACCAATTGATTACCATGAATACATTTTAGACATTTATGCATCATAGAAGGTACTGCTCTAATTTTTTGTATCCAAGATAATCCTAATATTACATAAAATACCCCTATGCTTGGGAGAACTAATAATGAAGTGGGAACTAAGAGATGTCCCATTTTTAAAGGTAACACTATATTCCCAAGATTATTTTGTGTATTACCATTAAATTCTTTGACAATTTGAGAAGTATTGTGTAAATATTACTCTATATAACCAAGAGAGTATAGATGTGTTATGGTGCATGCATTTTCACTTGTCTATTATCTATAATAACACTATGTATGGATTTATTATCAATATATGGTCAAATAAATAGTGAATGTTTACATTAATCATCATAAATAAATTTTATATCATCAAATATAATCATATGACATGATTTTTGGTTACTTGTAACTGTACCAATGATGATATTAAGTGGATACCCATATGTAGGAGGATATCGAGCATTGTATGCATAATGTAATTTAGAATTATCTTATTGATTTATTTATTCATGATTTGTAAAAGTATATTTTTAAATTTTAATATTTGAATTATCATTTTCTTATAGCTTGGCCTCTTCAATAGGTGTGCCAATATCAATAATGTTCTCATCAATGAGATCTTGAATCTTATGTTTACTCTTAAAACATATGTTTGTGGAATGTCCAACACATATATGGTAGTTGTAATATAAATTTCTATCAAAACTTTTAAATTGTGGTTTAGACATGTCTACTTCCAATGGTGGAGGAAGAGAGACGAGATTTCATTCAAGTAGATTTTACCATAATACACGAGGAGGTGATGGTACCTTGAGAATTACTTCCATGGTGGAGCTTGTAATTAAGTATTTTGTGTTGGTTGTGAGATAATATTAATTTTAATATTAGATTAATTATTTTTTTCATTGGATTTTCACTTATAATATGGATTTATTTGAAACTTAACATTTTAATTATATTTTAGCTTGTTCAAAATAAACAATTTGACTTCATGCTTTATGATTGTATGGAATAGCTCATCAAAAGATTAACTTATCAAAAATAATTGAATCTTGGAGTGGATATAAATTTTTTTGAGTGAATATATATTAGATATCGTCATAAACCATTTGATTTGTCATTTTAGTTAGCACAGTCTTGTATCTTTAAACAAATTCACTAATTATTTCATTGGACCCTTGTTTAAATTTTTTAATTTGAGAATATGATAGATTTTCACTAATTTTGTTATAAAAGTGTGTTAAAAAATGATTTCCAAATGGATTTAAATATTTTATTGATTAAATATGAAAACCATAAAAGCATATAAGAGCATATTATTTGAGTCTTCTTAGAAATATATTTGTCAACAATTTGTCATTCTATGCATAGTCTAGACAAGTTGTATGGAATATATCTAAATGTTGTATATGATCACCTTTACCTTCATATATAGGAATTTTAAGAGGAATAAATCTAATTGGTAATGGATAAGATGAAATTTTGGGTGCTAGAGGGTTATGTAACAAGGAACATGAGTCCATGGAGGGGCTAGTATGAGAAGGAGTTTGCTCAAGTTGAGATAACTTATCTTGTAAGGAAAGAAATGTATTCTCAAGAGTAATATTTGTAAAGGTTACTAGAAGAGTATAATTAACATGCATATGAATAAGCATGGATATCTATTAGAACCAAGTTATGTTCTAAAATGAAGGGGTGATACTATAAAATTAACTAGAGGTGTAGAAAGAGGAATGGATGTAATAATGGAATTGACAAAATTGGAAGAATTAACTTGAGGCCTTTTATTTTATTCATATTTAACAACATATAATAGTGATCCAATAATTTTTGGATGTTTATTAAGACATTCCATACATTTTGTTTCATAGGCTTCACAAAACCTTTCCTGAGTATTGGATTATGAAATGAGAACCATAATGCACCCTTGAAGAGGATGTGGAATAAGCAATGGAAGATCCATGAAAGTTGTAAATTTTATAAAATGTGTAGCATATGTTTTATCTTACATTTAATGACATGTGCATTAGATAAGAATAATGATATGATTTAATAGTGTAATCATTTAAAATAGGAAGGCCGTAAGATTGGCCATTGTTTGGTATAAATTATTTGTTAATTTGGCATTAAATCCATGTAAAAACATAATGAATAACATGTTGAAAAGTAATATAAGATGTGATAATGAATTTCATAATCCTATATAACACATGAAATAAATATTCATTTATTAATCCCATTATGAATACAATATAAGAAAAAACAAGATATAAAGGGTGAACTAGGCAAGGGTTTAAATGATTGTGTGATCTCTCAAGTATGATTGATCATTCATGGATTAGTGTTAGCCCAAAATTTTAAATCACTAAATATAAATACTAAACTATTCCTGAAGTCCACTATCCCATCTCCAAGGGTATAGTGAGAGTAAGTTCATTGGGTGATACACTCCTCTTAGTACACCACAAATCAAATGGATAAATATGCTATGATGTAAACATGGGACCCAAAGAATTTAAAATATAGTGTAAGGTATGGGGAAACTAAAATTAATGTATAAAACTATCTATGACCTACATATTGGGAGAGTATTGCTCACTTTACGATGCTAGTAATATAGTTTATCACTTAGCAAAAATTGATAAAACACTATGTAGTTTTACAACTACCAAAACATAGTTACTAAAAAAATAAAAAAATGTATAAAATAAAAGGCAAAATATTTTGGTGTATAAATACCAAAAAAATTGAACTTGAGGTTTAAAAAAATGCTTTAGTTTTAGATGCTATCTTAGGTGATATGATAATTTATTTAGTGTTAGATCAATATCCAAGGTTCAAGAAGATTGGTGCGTGGTGTAAGATTTATATCCAAAGTTAAAGGTTATTTATTTGAGTGTCTAGAATTTATGTTAGATTAATATCCAAGGTTGAAGAAGACTGGTACGTGGTGTAAGATTTATATCCAAAGTTAAAGGTTATTTATTTGAGTGTCTGGACTTTATGGAAATTTATATGAAATCTTAGGATAAAAAATAAATAAAAAAATAAGAATATTTATAATAAAAAATTATAGGTTCACCAAAATATTTAATGGTTATTTTGATATAACAATGAAATGTAATAAACTCTAAATAATTGAAAAAATGATTTATATTTATAAAATATACAAAATATGAATGTAAAATATAGTAAATTATATAAATTAAGATGAATTATAAATAGTAACTTTTAATGAAATACAAAAGCCAACTCAAATATGAATTATTCTAACTATGCAGGTAGATAGTTGATATGGAGATGACTTAGAAAGATCTTTGAGCTATGTTGTGCCTAAAAATAAAATTCTAATATGCATAGGGATAGGTTTGCATTAGTATGGACAAGGACACACTATAGACTTATCATTTTTATTACAACAATGTTTGCTTTGACTATGTGATTTATTTTTCTATATGTGTACCTTCACCCATATGATGTGGTTGATTGATTGTATATAAGTACTAATTTTTTATGCTAAAGACCCTCGAATAGAAAACCCTAGATCCTTCACATAAAATGAATAGACATAAAAATTAAAAAATGGGTAATCAATCAAGTGGAATAATATAACTATTCATAGAAAACCTTGTGAAATATGAGTGTTGCCTGCATATCCCAAAAGGGCCTCATGTCAATTTAGTTCTCCCTTCTAGAGTGACCGTGTGAATATTAATACTTGTAAAATATGGATGTAACTAATAAATTTTCTAAAATGGTTGATGATGAATTCCCTTGCTCTGTAATAAATAAATTTTGACTTGGCCTATGATTTTTTAGAATAAATCAAAAACTAAATTAGAAGTATTAATACTCTTTTAGTCAATGTGTAATAGAACTGCCAAATGAATTTTAGGTGTGTATTGAATGACCTTGATGTGCTTGTGTAAATTTTAAATATTTATGTTAATTGAATTTTTTAAAATCATTGTAGGCCTGATGTGAATCATCTTAAATTTTAAAATAAATTTTAATAACATAGGAGATAAGGATACAATAGTGGACAAGGCCAAGATGCGACCCTATGCAACCTAGTGTAGTCTTGTCCCAGAAAGTTAGATACTATTGGAACTTGGATGAGAATAATATGTAAGTATAATAAGTATATCTAAATGATGTTTCAATATTTTCAAGACATTGAGTATAATAGTGAAGGATCTCATAGATATTTCAAGTTAATTGAATAAAAAATAGGTTAATTAAGGTTAAGATGTCAAGATTAAACATTATCAAGCACTTAATGATTGAATTTAAGTGTCAACCAAAATGTACTTAGGTTATATTTAGAATTTATGTTGACTATTTTTTATTTATAAAAATGTGAATCAAAAAATGATAAGATTGTGACTATTCATATCTAGAGGTCAAATATGAGTTTACTCCTGGATAGGACCATGATTCCAAAACAACAACACATGATGGTCATGTTTGTTGACTACAAAAATGTTCACATTGAATGTGACTGATGTTTGAAAATAGAAAGAAGAGTGTGGTAGAGTTATTTTTTATTTTCTTAAGTAAATAATTAGGTTTTATAAGTGTCCTATAACCTAAAGTTAAACTAGTATCAAAGTAAAATAGAGAAAGCCCTAATGACTAAAAAACAAAAAATAGATAAAACAAAAAGACTATAAAAAGTCTAGTGTAGAAGTCAAAATATAAGTTAAAAAAGAGAGAGAATAATTATGGAAGGATGTGTCATGCATGAGTTCCTTGTTGGGGTCCATGTCCTCTACCTTATCTTTCATCTTGTTCTTGATGATCTTTGCTTAGGTCCTCTTACTTTGTCCTTCAGAAGAATCAACTTAGGCTTCTTTCAAGGCTCCTTATTTGAGATATTATTAAGGGGGTTGTTCAAAGTGAGGAGTTTGGAAGAGGGTTTTGGAGTGAGCTAAACCTTTGCTTTTTCATCATTCTATTTATGGGGGCTGGGGGAGGGGGAACCTCTACCTCACTAAGCTAAGTAAAAGCTTGTAATATTTTTTTGGCTTCCCTATTGATTGAATTCCATTCCTTGATTAGATTAGCTAGGCCTAATCCCACTTTGTGAAGTTTAACATCAAATTCCTTTAGTTGTCTCTTATTTTTATTGACTAATTCAGACATGAAGGCCTTACCTTTCTTATAAGATTTCACTACATCTTGCTCTTCAAAGATAATA
Organism: Torreya grandis; assembly: GCA_037957365.1. Classification (NCBI taxonomy): domain Eukaryota; kingdom Viridiplantae; phylum Streptophyta; class Pinopsida; order Cupressales; family Taxaceae; genus Torreya; species Torreya grandis. Next base: position 1,797,923 of record JARHVA010001090.1, on the reverse strand, counting down.
GGTTTAGGTTTGTTTATGATTAGTTGGAGAATAAGATCCCCTATGATAATTTTGGAATTAAGGATTGTAGGGGAAGAGATAAGAGGAGAATGGGGGGTCCATGATTAGGTCTTATTTGGGGGATTCCTCTATAAAATAACCTCCCAACTAGACTTCTTTTCCATGTAGTGACTCACCATGTTTAACAAGAAAAAAGATAATCCCTTAGTGGATGATAGCATTCACTTCAATAATTTGAAAATCAAAGGACAGAAATTCTAAGGACTTTATCAAGTAACGTGGTATATTGATTTTAAAACCTTGGAAATGGTTTAGAAGTATAAAATGGTGAGAAAAAATAAGAGTGAATTTACCTTCTAGTGTAAGGTACTTCATGATTTGAAGGCACACCTCCATCAAGTACCTCGGTAGGTCTATTCATAGAAAACCCTTTTTATATGTTTTCAGTGCCTTAATCTTCCTAAAATCTCTCTACATAAGTTCCATCTTTTTAGATTAGTCCTTTAATTCATTTAAACCCTCACATGATGTCTGAATTACCTCTCCTATAAGTTCCTTAGTGACACTAATTCTAAGACCTCTTATCTCCACAATTATTCTATTCCAAGATACAAAAAAATTCTTAGTAAGGTCTACATCATGTCGTATGATCGACTGCATCATTCCATCAGACCTCCTTTATGAAACTTCTACCAAACTTTATTATTGGAACAAACCTATATGTATGATAGTGGATTAAGCCTATCTCTATCTCCCCCCATTTTGTGCTAGCCTAAGAATATATTGTTTAAATGGTGACAAAGGTCCACTTTTTCCTAATTAAGATTTCTACTAACAATAATATTAGGGATTAATGAAATTTATCTCACCTATCTTGAAGCATTAAACTCCCATGTAAAAATATAATGGTTTGACATGATATTTGAAACATGCTGAATAAAATATGATTTTCATGAATGTGACCAACACTACCACACCCTAAGACATGGTGAATATATTTTGAATGGCTTTGGTGATGTATAGTGGGATATGGTTGATTTTATGCTAGATAGATAAAAGGGGTAGACTAACTCTAGTATTGGCTAGTAAATCAACCACCCCATTTACTTTTTGATAGGTATGAATAATGAGAGGGTTATCAAGATCATTGATTATACCCCTAAAATCATTTATGAGAGCTTTAATAGTGTGAGAGGGGATGATATTACCAAATAGAGCATCAAGGATGTTTAGGGAATCATATTATATGATTAAAATTTCCACTTTGAGTTGCACAGTAATTTATATACCCCAAAGTGCCACTTTATCTTCTACCACATGATTGGTTTGTGTCCCCATGGGGATAACATACACAGCAACCATATTCTCATATGAGTTTCTAAATACCCCTCCACCACCTGCAAGACCCATATTGCCTTTTGAAGAACCCTCAAAATTCAAATTTAACTAGTCTCCTAGTGGAGAGTTCCACTTGAATTGTTATCTCATAGAAATTTTAGTTAGAGAGATGACATTTTGTTCCAAGTTTCACTTTATGAATATAATTTGTTCATCCATAGAGCTCAAATTTTTGTTTGTAGGGGGAAAATATCTTATTTTTTTAACTATAGCTTAAAAAATATAGGAGAAAACAAATTTATATTTGTGTTTTTTTGGAGAAAATGCCATCATTGTGGGCTTTCTAGATAGCCCAGAACTAGTGAAGGAGGGCCAAATATTAGAGAAAATATAAGGAGGAGAGAAACCAAGGTGGATTCCATTAGCTGATGAGATCCAATATGGAGTTTGGTTTGACCCATGATATATTAAATTTTGCCAAAATCTAATCCAAAATATGTGATCTAAAAGGAGAAGAGAAGAAAAGATGATGGACTGAGTCTTCCATTCCTTTGCAAAGGGAACATATACTAGGTAGGATAATCCCTTGTTTGGCTAGATTATCCATGGTAAGCATTTTATCCTAGGATACCAAAAAAATAAATAAATTGATATTGGGAGTAATGTGCATGATACATATTATCTTACAAATCTCCCATTTAGTCTTTAGGCCTAGATCAATAAGGTGACTAGATGTTACCATGTACATACTATAATATTCATCCATCCAAAAGAGGTAATCCTCCTAAGGGAAGATAGGAATATGGATTTGGCTAAACAAAATTTTTAGATATTGGATATATTGGAGGTCTTTCACACTATTGCTATCAATAGATATGTCTTTCTAGACTTTTGAACCATTAATCCATTCCCAGTAGTCTTTTACCTTATTACCCCATCTCTCCTTAAAAGTCAGGCACATATTGGCCCAATTTCCTTAGGATAGTGGGGGGGGGGGGGTTTGGATATCTAAGAATCATCCTAAACGTAAATTTTTTCCCCATTACATATTTTACATTTGATTCCTTTTCTCAATAGGTCTATATAGTTGGTGATGGCCTTCCAAAAAGTAGATCTATTGATAGGGCCTATTGCCCACAGAAAATAATCTTCCTCATTTCCTTCCAAATATTTGGCTCTAATAATCTTAGTACACTATTTATCTTCTTTCATAATTTTCCATCCCATTTTGAAAAGAAGATATTGATTCATATTTTTAATCCTTCTGAGGCCAAGTCCCCCATTTACCTTGAGGAGACATGTTTTTTCCATGAGACTAGATGGAATATAAAATGATCCTCAGCTCCTTTCCATAGAATGCTTTTTGAATTTGTTCTATCTTGTCTACTAACTTATTAAGCACACAAAAAATTAACATGAAATAGATAGGGATGCACTATATTAAAGATTTGAGCAATTGGAATTTACTATCTTGAGTGAGTAGATAGCCTTTTAATTTAACCAAATTCCTCTAAATTTTATTAATGAGTGAATTATAGAAGTTAGGAACTATTCTACCTTCGAATATAGGTATCCATAGGTAGGTTGAGGAAAGATGACTCACCTAGAACTCTAAAATGTTTGCAATTTTTTTTTATGTAATAGAACTGGGGTGTTGATAAAGAAGATGAAAATATTACAAAAATTGATGCATTGATCGGAGACTTTATCATGGTTTGAAAGAATAAAATTAAGTTTCTAGGCTTCTTCAATCAAGGCTTCCAAAGGGGGATTATGTCATCAATAAATTGATCGTGAGTGATAGGGTTCATGTTGAGAGCCACTTTGATGCCATTGATAGTCCCTTGAGACTAAGCTTTCTACAAACTCCTCCCTAGCATTTACACCAAAATGATGAATAGGTAAGGAGATAGAGGATCCCCCCTCTCAACCCTTTATAAGCATAAAAAATATCCCTTAGGAACACCATTAATCAATATGGAAAAATTTAGCATTGATATGCAACTTAGGATGACTTTCCAGACCTCGACATTAAATCCCAGTCTCTCAAGAATTTTCATGAGAAATTTCTAGGAGACTCAATCATAGGATTTGTTGAGTTTGAAAAGCATAACCTACCTTGAATAATTAGAGATGGAATGGATGGATTTGTGAACCATGATAATGTCATTAGTAATTTATCTTCCTAAGACAAATGTTTGCTATTATTCCTTGATCACTTTTCTAGAAGAGGTTGAATTTTTTTCACTAGAAGGACTGAACAAATCTTGTAGATGGTATTACACAAGCTCATGGGTTGGAAATATTGAATATTTTTCATGCTTAGTAGAGTAATGAATATTCATGATTATAATCAAAATTTGATAATATTCTTGGATAGGACCATGCTTGGACTATAATGTAAGCCAACCATGTTAATTTACTATGGACTATTGAGTATGATGCCGATTTGGGCACTTGATTAATAGTGTTATAATAATTTTTATATGGTGATTTATGTGTTTATGAATGTTATTTAATTCACTTATGTCATAAATTAGTTGTTTGGTCAATTTTAGACACTTTTTGGGAATTTCTTAAAAGATATCTTGAAATCTTAGTTAGAGTCCACTTCATTGTAATTCATTGAATACTTAGTTAACTGAAGTATAAAGTTATTTTAGTCAAATTTATATTTTTAGAGTCGTATTTTTATATTTTTTATTTTTAGAATTAGATTTTTATAATTTCACTTGTCTAGTGTGTGTAAACACCCTAATTTGGTCAAACAACCACAAGTACTATGTATTTTATTACTCTTTCACATAAGGGTCTTAGTGATGTTTATAGTCTTTGTTTGTATGGTCATATCTAGTCTTTCTATCTTTATTATGTCTTATTTTCCTTGTTTTCAGCACTCCCAATAGTCATAGGTCACATTTTCCTAGGCCTAGGTACCCCTAGCCTATCTTCCTTAATGTTTTTTCTATTTTGAGCCTGATGACATTATCACCACTTTTAGGACAATAGTGCCACATGGTGCTAGTGTCCACTTATGGCTTCAGTGTTTGATGGACCCTTTTACCTGAGTTTGAGTCCTAACCCCTCTGTGACCATTCTCTTATGTTTTATATATCTTTTTCATGACTTGTAGGCTAAAAAATAAGGTATTATATTCAAAATAAAGATCCTCCTATATAAATAGCATCACAAGGTACTTTACATATAACAATTATTATTTTGGCACTTATTTACATAAAAACAACCAATAATACAACTAAAATATTCTACATACTAATCAATTTTCACACCTATACATTTTCATGCTTGATAAAAGAAGGACCTAGGTGAAATTCATTATATCATACCATTCAAGTTTATGGTGCACATTCCTTAAGGGATAACTACATGCAATCTGAGACCCCTAGCATTAGGATTAAGGTAGGTAACAACTAGGAAAATAGATGTTTTACTCTACAGAAATGTAACATCCCATAACCTAGTTTTTCCTCTCTATTTACATTTGATTATTTGATTATTTCATGTGTGTAGGTATTTATTAGGGTTTTGGATAAGATTGAACCAAAACAATGACATAGATGAGCTCTCATATGATATAAAATCACATATAGGACCTCTAGAAACTCTTGCAACTTCCGTAAAAGTTATAGATAGTCACTATAAAAAATAAATTAAAGCAAAATTAGACAATAGTCAAAATATGAAAGATTATTTTATGTCTACTCAACCATTTCTAATACCCCAATCCATGAAAAACTTTATGTATATCTAGATAAGTTACTTTTCTCCTTGTGTTTAATATTTTTGGAAAGCTCCATAGAATCAATAATTTTCAATTTTATTCTAGATTAATAACAAACCCAACCCTATAATATACCTTAAGATTTACATAGTAACACCCTAGAAGGTTAAAACATTTTGTGAACTTGACTTACTTCCAATATTGATTAAAAACCCTAATTTTTCTTAGGTTTTACTTTATCTAAAGTTTATACATTAAATTAGGGTTACAATAATATTATTTTCTAATTTTTTGGCCTAACCTAGCTAAATTAATTAATCTTATCCCAGGGTTTCATTTATTTAATTTAATTTAAATATTTGTAACATGACTTTAAATCAAAACCCTAGATCCACATATTAGGTCCCTATACATACAAATATTAACAATTAAGGTTTCATATTCATAATCATATTTTCTATTACAAATTTTGTTAAAAAAATTCACACATTTCACAGATACATATGTTATATTATATTCTACCTCTTGTGTGTTTGTTATTCCTTGTTTACAGTATCTTCTTTGGCAAGTTTGAATGGCATCTAAAAAGTCTTCTACCCCTCATCTACTTGATACAATCTTGAATTTATCTCATGATTATAATAATGAATGGACCAATTTTAAAAATAATAAATTAGGAGATAATAATTAATTCATTTATATTTATGATTATGACTATTATTATAATGATGGATATGAGGATTATTATGATCATGACAATACAAATGAACATGAGGATATATTAGATACATCATCTTATCTTTCCTCTTACTCCCCTTTCACTCCTAAAAATTAAACTAATAATATAATGCCAAAATAACCTCTTGTTGGTAGTGTTTTATTCCAATGTGATCCTAGTGATTCAACTAATTTTTATACTTTGTTATTTAAATTAAATTAATATAAATGTACTACACAAAAATCACTTCTGCATGCTTCAAGTAAAGTAGATAGGAAAAATGTTTCTTACCCTTCTAAATTACATTTGAAAAATAAAATAAAAATGCTATTACACAATTTAAAAATACATAAACTAAGGTAGATGAAACTACTTTATCACCCTCGTTCACATTTCAAGCTCAATGCAATGATTATTTACAAAAAATTAATAATGTACATATCTCTAAGTCTTTTACCATATGTGATAATGTGCAAAAAGAAAACATGGTTATTACTTATCCTTCCCTTGATTCCAAAATTGAAAGTGATAATCATGCTTGCATTTTAAAAATATCTAATGAACAAATGCCTTGCATTACATGTACATATTATGATACATTGGATAGTAGTAAAAAGTTAAAATCTTCTTCTTCTCTTTCTCTTAATGATCATGTGGATGATACTTATTATACTCTTACTTATTTAAATGAATTAAGTTATAATTTTGATGAACCATGGGATAATGATGATTATTATGATTATGATGAAGTTGACATAGAATATACACCTTATAATTCCCCTCTTGCCTCACATATCTCTATTTATCAACCAAATAATAGGTCACATCACACACACACACACACACACACACACACACACACACACACACACACACACACACACACACACACACACACACACACACACACACACACACACACACACACACACACACACACACACACACACACACACACACACACTCATTATTATGTGAATAATTTACATTCAATAAATAATAAAACACCTTCTATTCAACTAGTATGTGATATTCCTTCCTAACTTAACAATATAAAAGATACCAATGAATGCCCCTTAACCCACTTACTATGGTAGATCTTATTTCTCAAACAAACCTAAACAACAATGATATCTCATTTACCTCTAACTAAGTCCAAGCTATCACACCTTGAAAGGTTATTTAAAACATATCAACCCTTTCTAAACATGATTTCCATTACAATGTTGCAATGACTAAAATAAATAACAAAATCCAAGCATTAAATAATCCCCTTGATAATTTATCTCATTTACCTCTACCTAGGTCCAAGCTATCACACCTCGAAAGGTTATTTAAAACATATCGACCCTTTCTAAACATGATTTCCATTACAATGTTCCTATGACTAAAATAAATAGCAAAATCCAAGCATTAAACAATACCCTTGATAACCTTCACAAGTGTTAATTTATTTAATGCATCTTGTGGGTGATTTGAAATAACAAGTACATCATCTCACTTTGGAGAACAAAGCATATAAATCTCAGGTTGATGCTAATGTTATAGATAATAACCCTATTCCACATAGAATATCAACAATGAAGATGTAACACAACTTTCAAATATTAGTGTTACCTATATTTGATGGATATGGAGATCTGTACTTACACCTTTAAGATTATGAAAAATCCATGGTTCATATTACAATTAAGCTAATTTTACTAAAAGTGTTTCTAAAGTACCTAAATGGGAAAAAACTAGATTGGTTCCATCATGCAATCCCTAGTGGATATTTACATACATATGAGGATCTAGAGATAGTCTTAGGCATTATATATAGAATAAGAGACCTCTAGTCACACATGAGAGATTACCTTCATTTCATCAGGGAGAGATAAAGCCTACAACAAAATACATTATATAGTTCAAAGCTTTTTTGAATTAGCTAATTTATCAACCAAACTATTTATAAGTATAATACATATTTGATAGAAGTTTAATCTATCTTCTTAAGGAGATATTTCTATATCAGACATCTAAATCATTTAGACATATATACAATGAAGCTATATAATTTGAGGCACAATTGGGATTAGTAATTACATAGTTAGAGGTAGATTTGGATATAGACCCCTTAGAGCCTCAATCATCAAATTTGTTACAAGATCTTACTCCACTTACAAATCAAAAATTGGTGTAATAGAAACAACCAATAAAAATACTTAGTAAGGGCAAAGAGCCACTCTAAACAACATAATCTATAGTGAATAGATCACAAGATATATGTAGAGGGGTTATAAAATTTTAGATAGGGATGGGTTTCATGACATCTTGATTAAAATAATATATATGGGTATGATAACACTTACATAAACTAATAATCACACACCACACTATTTGCATCGGGTACCAAATAAGAATTATTATAATTTTCACCAAATAAATGGACATTCAGATGCTCATTGTTATGCACTTTGATATTGAATCAAGAAGTATGTTAGTCAATTAATATTAGAGTTTACATAAAGGGAATCAAGACCTCATTCACCACACTATACTATATCATAATAATCTATGCTATAGTTATCCAAAGATGTTTCTATTATCACTCAAAAGTGTGCCCTGTAAAGAACCTATGCCTGTTCTCACTTCTGTTGATATAATAGAAACTTTACAAGGTATGTGTGACCTTATATATATATATATATATATATATATATATATATATATATATATATAAAGGTATGGATACATTTATTAAATCAACCCACTTCTATCTAAACTCTCTCAGATAGTGCTTTCTTGACTAGGAAAAGGGGTAAAAAAAATGTTAAAACTAAAAATGAAAAGGAAAACTAAAAGTTGGGGAGATTCACTAATATTGGGATAAATTATGAAAATAAATAAAAAAATTTAGAATCCAAATAAAATTACACACATTTAATTAATTCTCATACAATTATTCTTTCATCAGTATATCACACATAGGTCTTGATAAATGCTCACACTAGCTAAGAAGGAATGAACAATGGTTGAATTCACTTCTAGATTAGGTAGAAACTAGACTTAGATACTATATATGACCTAAAATATTTATAATTTTAAGAATAAAGATGAATTATTCAGACATAAACTTATGAAAGAGAGTAATTCACTAAGTTCTATCAATGAATAATAAACACACACTTCATGAAAGCTTGAGAATTGAGGAAAATTCAGCTCTTTATTTATTCAAAGGTGATGTAGTAAATTTTTTGGATAGATTTTATGTAATAAAAAAGAATAATATGATAATTATAATTCAAAAATTAATTTACATATATAAAATAATAATATAGAGATAAGACAAGAAGTTAAAGATGAGTCCACATGGAAGTCCTAGTTCACTCCTGCTTCAACTAAATATTCAACTCAAAATTAAACTCCACCTTCAACTCCAATTTTAATTCCACATAAAATCTAACATAGGATTTTATTTTAAATATTATTTAATGGAATATGGCATGGTAGGAGAGAATGAGGTTATTATTTCATGTTTTAAAAGTCAAAGGGCTCTTCATGCATCTTGAATCTTGAGTTAACTTGTTGTGATCTTGCATACAACTTTTGATCCTCTTTAGTTAACTATTTTTAGTATTTAGTTAAATATTATTGGTATTTAATGCATATTAAATTTATAATATATTTAACTCCACATTATAAATATTTTAATGGAATTATCTTGACTTCAAACTTGGATTTCAACTTCACTTATCTTGTAACATGTGTGCAACTTGAATTTTTTGACTTTTCTAAATTTAGCCCAAAGGGGGGCATAGTAAGAGAAGGATTTCATGATGATGTTATAATAAGTATTTTTAATAAAAATATGGCCTCAAATATTGATTAAAACTGAATTAAACTTCTCCATTTTTGCATGTTTTGAACTTCACTTATCTTGACTTGCAACTTTGACAAGCTTCTTGAATGCACTGTGAGAGCCAAAAACTTTATGGATATTAATAATTATAATATGTAAGGAAAAAAATATGATTTTAACATAATAAAAATTGAGTCATAAACATTTAAACAAAATTTTAGCTCCAATATCAATGTATAACTCCAAAAATGGCATCCCATGAAAACTTAGCAGACAAAAACATAGTGGTAAATAATGTAGCAGTAAAAACATAGTATGACAAAACATCATAAGGACAAAATGTAGTGAGGAAAAAATGTAACGGTATTGGTAATTAATGAAGATGACACAACTTTCAATTAAAGTTCAAAATTCATGAAATTAAATTTTAATTTGTTATTTTGATTGTAAATTTCGTGCATTACTTTTTCACCATGAAATGTTAACTACTATCACTAAAATGAACCAGACAACAAATAAACAATGTGATAATCACTAAAATGTCCCAATTATGCTCTTCATAACATTTTTGTGACATTACCAATACCACTATGTTTTTTCTTCATGATGTTTTTGTCATAATACATTTTTTTCATACTATGTTTTTACCATTACATTTTTAAATTCTACATTTTTTCCACTACGTTATCACATAGAGCTCAAAAAACACCATTTTATGCTCTATGATGCTCTCTTATTCTAAATAAACCCTAATTTGAATTAGGGTTTTTAAAATGAGTTATATGCCTGATAAAACACTCATAATATTATTATTGGATAAGTATAAATTGAGAATACCTAAAAAGTTTTAAAATCTCCAAAATTCTTCACCAAATGTCCTAGAAAAAAATTTCACAAAAAAGTGCCTACTTGTTGCCCTGGAGATGCCATGAGATGTTTTTCAATGAGATGAGATTATTTTGAATTGGTTTTAATTTTATGATCATTTATTTATACCTTTAAATGAAGTATTGATAGTCTCAAATCAACTTTTTCGATTAGAGGCACTTGAAACACCTATTTCCAACTCCATTTGTGAGCAAAAAAGTTAAGAAACCGTCATTCCCTTCATGATCAGACCTGTATATAAGAATTATATATTTAATTAGGTAAATTAAGGAATTAAAAAAATTTAAAAATTAAATTACATTAAAAAACACCCCCATATAAAATTTAAAGAGTTTTCATTTAATAATACTCAAAATATGCACTTTTTGGTGTTGACTAGCTTGCCTAATTTCATTTCTGAAAGCTTATATGTCTATGTTTTGCCATTTTATTGAGTTTTATGAAGTCTAAATACCTAATTATTTTTTAATTATGACATGTAATAATCCATATTATCATTACACTAATTATATTTTCTCAAACAATCACTTAAACCTCTCAAAAATTGCCTTCTCTAACTATCTCTCTTGTTTAAAACCCTAATGCTTGATCCTTGGACTTTATTCAACATTTTACATGAAAATTTAATTTATTAAGTTGTATAAATTTATTATATTACCCATAAATTATAAAAAACCTTTATTTTTCAAAAAATGTCTCAAAAATGCAAACATACTGCTTAAAACTGAGCAAATGAGGGTTTAAGAAGGGTTTTAGAGCACCTATTCTTCTTAATAATTGTTCATAAAGTTAAGACACTATAACATACAAAAAATTCATGAAATATTTATGGAATATGGGAAAAACTTCCCCATAATATATATATATATATATATATATATATATATATATATATATATATATCAAAATCCTCTTTGCCTTCGTGAATCGAGCATCTAAAAATTACCTTCACTAGCTCACAAATAACTAGTTAGAGGAATAAAAGAAACCTATGTCAAAATTTGGAATTATGAGTTGTTATTGAGAATGATTTTTGAATTATTAATATTTTATGATTATTTTAATAACTTTTTTTACCTTTAATATATGAATGGAGTCTTCTTGAAAACCTTCACATAAATAGCTTTGACCAATGGTGGTCAAATTATCAACATTCTTAACAAATTTGTTGGGATGTTTACCTACTAAACACTAAAGACCAGTAGCTATATAAATTGTATTATTGAGTCATGAAAATATCAATACATGTGAAACTAAAAATGTCTTTTCAAGCAACTCTAAAATTGAGATTTCCCTCAAACAACTACAACACTTATGCATAAGCACTTTTTGAATGAAATCTAACAAGTACCATCTGAAAGATGTGTAAGATATCACTTAGAAGAATGTGAAAACTAAATATACTAACAAAAAATATACAACAATCAATATCCACCTGGATAAAAATAAAAATCTCTTAGGTCCTTTCCATGTGGTTGATGATGATGACTAACAAGCTATTGTTTAAGTGTCATTTGGTTAGATCAACTCTTTTCCTTATTGTCAACCTCTTTGGTTTATCTTCAAGTAAATAAAATGAAGAAAAAATGTATCCAATATAAACATTTACTCATTATTTGGTTAAACATTCATCTCATGTTTCTCTTTTACATGAATAAATATTTTCAATATAATCACATTTTGCTTTATCTTCACAATTGCTTTATCAATGTCTTCACAAGGAGATGTAGGCCTAAAAATATTCTTTAAGTATTGAATAAAATATAATTAATACTAAAATAATTCATCAATACCTTCTTGGTCCTCATTTGTAACTTCTTGAGGTTCACTATGAGTCATTACATCTTTTTTTATCTTTATTTATCTCATGCATAGGACTGTTACCTTGTGAAATCACTACTTCAATCTCACTAAATGCTACCATTTTTTATGAAACATCTTCATGATAGGATATTGAGGATCACTTATTTCTATAATTTAATTTTTTAATGGCTCCTCAAGGGATGCAACATGATCTCCTTCTATGCCAAATTTAATCTCATTTGACTAACACAACTCTTGATCATCCTCTCTTGATAAATTTTCCTTTTCACCTAGATGTTATTTTTACTTCCATGCAATAGTTACTACTTAAAAAATAGATATGGTGAGAGGGAATAATATTACATTTGGTGGCATAATAATATAAGTCATTATTGGCTACTGTTGAACTTGAGGTACTTGGTGAAGCTTGTTTTCTTCAACATGCTAATTTTTCTGAGTCAAAGGGCAAATAATATGATCCTTCATACTTCTATAAACCATATTATGAACATTTTAATCATGTATTTCCTCTTGTAGATCATATATATCCATTTTCTTGGATCTTTTAATGGCTGAAACAAAGTTATTTGATTTACTAGGCTCACCAATATGATTTACTACCACATGATCATCAACTTGAAAATTCACCAAGATTGCACCTAGTTGTACTTGTCCATTATTTGATTCTTATTTTGTCATTTGAATAATTTAAATATTTTTTCCTAATAAATATTGATTATGCATATCATTGATGTTATAATATTGTAAACTTGAATCTTGTATCAAATTATTTTATACTGGAACAAGGGCCTTGGTTGAGGAAGATATATTAGGATTAATTACAACATATTATTTGACTGGTATATTAGCTCTTTGAACTTGATATGGAGGCCTATTGGATTGATATTGTTTCTTATTCATCTCAAATAACTCATTATCAAAATATTTTAGCATAGTTTCTAATTCATCAAGCCCAGTAGATTGACTATGAGGAGTTTGATCTTGATTTTAAGGGGATGAAATTAGAGCTATTGATGGTGCTTGAGAAGGTATAATACATTGAAATTATAAAAAAAATAGCATTATATGCCTAGGTGAATTTTTCCATCTTGAATTAAACTATTTTGAGCTACAATGGCAACATCATAGGAATATAGAAGTGTCCTACCACCCATGGAATGAATCATAACTAAAATGTCAGAATTCATGGCTCTCAAAAAGTATAGGAAAACATGTTCAAGAGATGGCCTTATCATGGGAGGGATTATATTCCATGTTTTCTAAATTCTAAAATTGAAATCAGTCATAAATTATTGTGATGCTCTCTTGATGGTAGTGAGTTTCTCAACAAGAGATGGATGGTCTGATTTATTTTCAAATTGTTTACATAATACTACAGCTAAATCATCCCAAGAGGCTATGAAATTCAAGGGAAGGTTCCTATAAAATTATAATGCCTTAACATTGAAGGATGAAATAATTAAATGGATGGAAACATTATCTTGGGTGACATTGTAGAATGAACACAAGTTGGTGACATCTTTGATATGCTCTATGGGTGTAGTTTGATCTTCACCTATGAAATATGCTATTCTTTTGAGAGTTGAGTATGGAATATCATCAAATTAGACCAAATTGAGAGGGATTAAATCATTAAAAGGAAAAAATACCTAGTTATTTGGGATAACCATGTGAATAATAGTATTTTAACTTAAAGTGGTTTTCTCAATAGGCTAATTTGGTGACGAAGATAGTCTTGCAGGATATGGACTTATTATCAAAAATATTCTTCTTCTATTATAATGCTTAGATAATTCAACATATTAAAATGGTATACCTATAATTTCATACCTTGTAGTTATTTTTAGAATAAAAATGGTAGTTTTTGATGCTGTAAATATCATTTTTCAACTTCAATTTGTGTTGCACAAGGCATGCAAAAAATTGTTATCACTCAGAAGTGCACTCTATAAAGAACCTATGCCTATTCTCAATTTTGTTGATACAATGAAAACTATATAATATATGGGTGACATTATATATATACATAATTATATATATGTCTAGTTTACTTTAGTGCATTCACCCACTTCTATCTAAACTCTTTTAGATAGTGATTTCTTGACTAGGAAAAGGGGTAAAAGAACAATGCTAAAACTAGAAATGGAAAGGAAAAGTAAAAGTTGGGTGATGCACCAATTTTAGGATCAATTATAAATATACCTAACAAAATTTATAATACAAATAAACTTAAACACATTAAATTAATTCTCATATAATTACTATTTCATTAGTATTTCACACAGAAGTCTTAACAAACACACACTAGCTAGGAAGGAATGAACAATAGTTGAATTCACTTCTAGATTAGGTAGAAACTAGACTTAGGAAATCTATATAACCTAAAATATTTATAATTTTCTGAATAAAGGTGAATTATTTATACATAAACCTAGGAGAGAGAGCAATTCACTAAGTTTTATCAAGGAATAATAAACACACACTTCATGAAAGCTTGAGAATGGAGGAAAATTTAGCTCTTTATTTCTTCAAAGATGATGTAGTATAAAATTTTGGAAATGTTTATGTAAGAAAAAAGAATAATATGATCATAATAATTAAAAAATTAATGTAAATATAAAAAATAATAAGATAGAGATAATACAAGAAGTTCTAAATGAGTCCACATGTAAGTCCTAATTCACTCCTACTTCAAGTAAACATTTAACTCAAAATTGAACTCTACCTTCAAATCCAGTTTTAATTCCATATAAATATAACATATAAATTGATTTTAAAAATTATTTCATGGAA
Organism: Torreya grandis; assembly: GCA_037957365.1. Lineage (NCBI taxonomy): Eukaryota > Viridiplantae > Streptophyta > Pinopsida > Cupressales > Taxaceae > Torreya > Torreya grandis. The sequence goes on along the minus strand of JARHVA010001090.1, from coordinate 1,782,779 downwards.
TATTTTGTGGTGAGAGATAGGGAGTATATTATTTCATTTTTTAAAATTAAAAGGGCTCTTCACGTATCTTGAATTTTGAGTTAACTTATTGTGATCTTGCATGCAAGTTTTGATCTTCTTTAGTTAACTATTTTTAGTATTTAGATAACTCATATTGGTATTTAATTAATTTTAAATTTATATTTTATTTACCTCCACCTTAATATTTAGTTTAATGAAATTATCTTGACTTCACACCTAAAGTTCAACTTCACTTATCTTGACTTGCAACTTGCATGCAACTTGATTTTTTTGACTTTTCTAAATTTAGCCCAAAGGGGTGAATAGTAAGAGAGGGATTACATGATGATGTTATAATAAGTATTTTTAATTAAAATATGGCCTCAAATATTTATCAAAACTATAATTCAAATTCTCCATTTTTGCATGTTTTAAACTCCACTTATCTTGACTTGTAACTTTGGCAAGCTTCTTGAATGCATTGTGAGAGCCAAACACTTTATGGATATTCATATTTATAATATATAATGAGAAAAATATTATTTTATAATAATAAAAATGGTTTCATAGACCTTAAAACACAATTTTAGGTCCAAAATCCATGTATAACTCCATAAAACACCATTTTATACTCTGTGATACTCTCTTGTTCTCAAGAAACCCTGATTTGGATTAGCGGTCTAAAATGAGTTCCAGGACTGATAAAACACTAATAATATGTTTTTTTAATAGGTATAAATGGGTTATACCTATAAATTTTTTAAAATATCCAAAATTATTTACCAAACTCCTTAATAAAAATTCATAAAAAATGCCTACTTGTTACCCTGGGGATGACCTGAAGATGTTTTTCAATGAGACAAGCCTATTTTCAATTGGTTTTCATTTAATTATAATTTATTTATAAATATTAATTAATTATTAACACTCTAAAATCAATTTTTTCCATTGTATGTACCTAAAACACCCATTTCCAACTCTATTTATGAGTAAAAAAGTGAAGAAACCTTCATTCCCTTCATGATCAAACATATATATTGAAATTTTATCTCTCCTAAGGTATATTAAGGACATGAAATTTTTTTAAACATTAAATTACATAAAAATATATTTCCATATAGAATTTTAAGAGTTTTCATTTAATAAAATGCAAAATATGTACTTTTTAGGGTTGACTAGCTTGCCCAATTTCATTTTTTAATGCTTGTAGGTCTATTTTTCGCTATTTTATTGAGTTTTATGAGGAATAAAGACAATTATTTTTTTATTAGGACATATAAAACCATTATTATCATTAAAATAAGTTTATGTTCTCAAAAAATCAATTAAACCTCTCAAATTTTTGACTATCTCTCTTGCTTGCTTAAAACCGTAATGCTTGGTCCTTTAACATTATTCATCATTTTTCATGAATTTTTTATTTATAAAAGTTTAAAAATATCCTATATTCCCAAAAATTTATAAAACAACCTTTATTTTTTAAAAAATAACTCAAAAATGCAAACATACTACTTAAAATCGAGCAAATAAGGGTTTAAGAAAGGTTTTAGAGCACCTATTCTTCTTAACAATAGTTCATAATGTTAATACACTATAAATTGAAACTAATTAATGAAATATTTAGGGAATAAGGAATAAAAAATACCTATAATATCATTTTATCCAAATATTCTTCACCTTCATGTACCGACTATCTGCAAATTACCTTCACTAACTTGTAAATAACTAGTTAGAGGAATAAAAGGAACCTCTATTAAAGATTGGACTTATGAGTTATTTATGAGCATGATTTTGGAATAATTAATATTTTATTATTATTTTAATATATTTTTGTATCTTTAATATATGAACGGAGTCTTCTTATAAACCTTCACATAAGCAACTTCGACCAATGGTGGCAAAATTATCAACAGTTCTTTTTAAGGAACCATTGGTTACTCATCATATAAGACTTATGAATTATAAAACTTAAATTTATCATAAATATCATATAACAAAACATAAAAAATTATGGAAACTAGTTATTATATTTTAGAACACACCTCTAGTGCATACACCATTTAAGATACTTGGGAATTGTTGTCACCAAATCTTGCACCCTAGAAGAAGTTGTTTAAGATTCTTCCAGATTTGAGCAAAATGGGAACATTTATAGGTATGTGGGTGTACCTATATTGGAAATGAGCCTCTATATTTAAGGTATATATCCCTAAATATATATTTAAATTATCATATCTATGCCAATTGATTGCTTATAGGTAAAAGAATTAGAGAATGCATAAATTAAACCTACTCTAAAGGAAGTGATGTACCAAATATTCAAAGATCCACTCTTAAGATTGAACTAATTAACACACTAAAAAATTATGAATATAACTAATGTAATATCTACAATGGTTTACAAGAAATAATTATTCACCTAGAGGTTAATTTTATGGACTTAGGTTAGAGGGAAATGAGGGTAAGGCTTGATTGAAAACTCTTACGGTCAATTATCCCCTCTATACCTAAGACATCAACTTTAAGACATGATAAATGACCGATAAGAAAAGTTTATTATCACTTAGGTTGAACTTGGTCCTAAAAAGGGAATATGATAACCACTTTTTCATATCAAACAAATACAAAATAGTAAACAACTACAAAATGCTATGTTCATTATTCCAAGAGGTGCAAAATATAATTTCTAGTAGAGTCTAGTCATACCAGCTTAAGGGATCATTAAAAATATCTCAAAAGATATAATTATAAAATAAAATTCCTTTAGAGAGAGATATATTGGTTTTAAAATAGGAATCAATGAGATCAAATCCATTTGAATTGTAGTTACAACTACCTATGCATTTATGCTCATTTAAGCATCTTGATTGATCTAAATTACTTCAAGTGGTTTCACGGTTAGATTATTCCCTCATTGATGCTCCTTGATGGTTGAAATGGTGGGATAAAGTTGTTACAAGATGGGTCTTAGCATCAATATAGTGACAACCATCATACTAATCTATTAGAGATTTATCTTGGTGTTAATTACTCTTCACTAGTTCATTATGGCATGAAAAAGTGGAGAGAAGGGTCTGTTTCATGTAGTTGGTCCTAGAGATGAAACCATAGGAGTCTACATGTATTCCTTCATGGCATCCTTTGAAATGATAGATCTTATTCAAATTAGATTATGCTCAATCTTGTCCTCATGTTCATAGGTCTACTATAGATGGAAAACCAATCTCAGACTATTGGTTTTCTTATAGTCATTATGTCAATGAAAACCTATAGACTATATAGACCCTTTTATTATATTAGGTCCAAAATATACCCAGTATGTCTTTGTGGGAACTGAGAGTTCACCATATGCATGGATATTTATTTTAAAAATAATGAACATAGTCATAAAATGAAACTTGCATGACAACCCCTTGAGATAGAGATTCATATTAATATTTAATGCTAGTCCCTTTATGCTATTGATCACCTTGGATACATCACTATGTATTTTTCATGGCATTCAATAAAGCTTCAATGGTGGCATGTTCCATTTGAAAAGATTACCCTGGTTCAACCTTGGTCATGTGTTTGATCTCTAAGAAGTCTTTTAGATTTTCATCCTTTAATTTCATTAGTCATCAACTATGAATCAGATCATTGACTCATTTACCTTTACTCACACAATTTGATCTCCATGGTATGAGTTAATGCAAACCCATAGATCTATCCTTGACCTGTCAACTCTATATAAGCTGGTAGCACTTGGCAGTTTCACATTTGTACTCAAGATCCATTGTTAGTCTACCTAATTTATGTGTTTATGCCACATGGTGGCCTCTCAATCTCCTTGAGATTTTGAATCATCTCTCACCATCGATCCCCCTTTTTATGAATGAATGCCAACCATTGGATCTGCTTGCATTTGAAAACAAATGTCTATTTACCATGGTCTAAATTTGACATCTACATGACCATCATTTGACATCCACAAGATCATCATTTGACATCCATAGATTAAAGTTGATGTATGCACAAATATCTCTCATTATTTGAACAACTTTAAAACCTTGGATCTAGAAGCAAAAGGTCATGGAGGCACCAAATTTGTAGGATATATTATTAATACTAAAAGGATTGTACTTAGTTGATCCATTGATTTTAAGAGATTTCTAAGTGTGTTTATAAAGTGTTCAAGTGAGATGACCTATGTGATTTTGCATGACATCCACACACCTATCACTGATCATTTTAACCTAAATGGATATTCATCGAGGCTTTAATTTGATGCTCGTGTGAAGTTTTTACTTTGTGTGGCCAAATTTGAGAACTTAAATCTTGAGATAGTAGGATCATCAAGAAATAAACCTTGTAGAGCATGTTCTGGTCATAAAGAACTTTTATCATGCATACTCTTTTGGTCATGTGAGGCCTCTTGATATCATTTATAAAAAGCACAAACAAGTTAACCAATGTGTTTTCATGTGATATGAAGGATGTCTTGGCCCTTTAGACTTGGCAAGCTAAACTTTGAAGGCTTAGACATCAAGATAAAAGACTCATTGAGATATGAAACTTGTAGAGAATAATCTTAGCACTAAGGACATTGATTGCACATGGTCTGATATTCATGTGAGGATTTTTGAGAATATTTATAAATTATACAAATAATCTATCTAGTTTGGCTCTTCATGAAATCCTAACTGTTTAGACACCATAAAAAACTATCACTTGCATATATGACTCTAAAATGACCCCTAAGACATCAAATGACACAAGGACTAAGCTAGACTATCACAAAAGCTATAATGGTATATGAAATGACATCAGATGAACTACAACATATCCTATGATATTATAAAAATCCCCTATACAAGATTTTGACTATAGGGGTTGAACCATTTTGGTCTATGGTAAAAATGGTCAACATTCTTGGTGATTTCCCAAAGATGACATACTTTTTATGCCATGACCAATTACCTAATCTTGTCTATTAGGCTATAGAGTCACAAGTATGTACATTTGACATATAAACTACCTTAAATAACACATAAAACATAAGGAAAGACAAATAATAAGTAAAAAATAAGACATGAAACTTAAGCAAAAAATACACATGTGCTTCATGAGCACTTATGGAACACAACACAACAAGAAAGGAAACACACACCTTATCCAATATTTACAAAACTAACCTTCAATTCTCAATAGAAGGGTTTCAAATGTATACCATTCATAGGGATAGGCAAATCTTCTCCATTCATCCTTGCTAACTAAAAATTATTGCTTTGCTTGCACTTGATGATGGCATATGGTTTGCTCTATAGGGTATCAAATTTGGTATGCCTCCCTAGTTTTTATATATTTTCATCCCATTTCAATACTATGTCACCTTCTTCAAATTATCTTAGAGTTGCCTTCTTATTAAAATATTTCTTTATTAGTACTTGGTGATCCTCCATATATTGATGAGATTTATCTCTAGTCTCTTGGAACTCTATTAATTATATCAATCTCATCTCCATTGGGGTATTCTCAAGAAACTCTAGTTGATGTGCTAACTCCAAGGTAGATAACTCTTGAGAGATAGACAACCTAGATTCTCTTCCATAGACAAGCACAAAAAGAGAATTATTTATTGAGCTCTTGGGAGTTATACTATCATCCCATAAGGTTGTACTCAATTTAGTGTGCCAAACTTTTTGGTCATGATCCAAGGTTCTCTTGATTATTTTGATCATATTCTTATTAGTAGATTCAATGAACCCATTACCTTAAGGGTAATAGTTGGATGAATTTCTCAAGAATATGAAATTACTATTTTCCCAATTAGCTATCTTAGCACCCATAAAAACAAGAGAATTATCTAAAATAATAGTAGAAAGAGTGCCAAACTTTGTTATGATGCACTCATAGAACTCCAAGATAACATTATCATTAGCTTCCTTAAATGATACTACCTCAACCTATATTGTAAAATACTTAGTTATTGTGAGTATCCATTTATGACCAACACTTGATGGAGGGTTTATCATGCCAATGAAATCAATACCCCATTGTGTGAAAGGTTGATCAACTTGGATAGGCTTCAAAGTAAGAGCTACGAGATTCTATTTTCCTACAAAGAAATCATATTGTACACAGCTTTTCACCCAATCATGATAGTCTTTGAAAAATCTTGGCCAATAATAGCCTACCCTCATGATCTTGGCAACTATGGTTCTTGGAGAGAAATGACCTCCTACTATCCCATCATGAAACTTCTTGAGCAATACCCCAAACTAATCATCATTAATACATCTCAATAACACACCATTCATGTCCCATTTAAAAATCACACCATCCATAAGACAAAATGGAATAGATTGTAATATAAAATATCTCCTTTTTGATCTACTCATATTCTTAGGATACTCACCATTTTCAAGAAATCTAATCACATCCTATGTTCAACTTTGTAAAAGAAATGAACTAGTTGATTGGGAATAATCATGATTGACTAGAGCTTATTCCTTTGACTCATGAAGATCTGAAGCTAAATGTTTACAAAGGCCTTACCACTTATGAGTTAAATCACCTTTATATCAACATCATATTCCATTTCTTTAGTGATCCTCCCTACCCTCTTTTCTCAAGAGAAACTCTTTGGTACTAGGATGAGAGACCATAAAATGAATTTTATTATTTGAAACAATATGTCTAAAATTATTTATTCCTCTGACAAGAACAAATTATTTCTATATAAAGGTTTAATTGACTTCATAATCTTCTAAACCTTGACCAAAGAATGGGATTGGCTTCTCCACACCCTTATCATTCTTTTGCATTAGCATGGTTGAGATAGTATCAAGGTTAGTAAATGAATAAAACATGAAGTATTTAGTAAAATTAAGATTCAAAAGAGTATGAGCTTATGAAATTACTTTCTTTATGGCTTGAAAGTTGCTCTTACCCTATTTGATCCAAGAAAATACTTGGTTCTTCTTGAGCATAGTTGTGATAGGTTTCACCAAAGATCCAAAACTAGGTATGAACCTCCTTAAAAATTTTATCTTGCCTAAGAAAATTTTAAGACCTTTCCTATGCAAGGGTAATGATAAGCCTAGAATATCCTTTATTCTTTTAAGATCAATAGTCAAACCATCCTTGGAAATGATATGTCCTAAGTGTTTACTTTCATGAACAATAAATATGCACTTATTTGGATTAAGAGATACTCATTATTGCCTACATATTTCAAACACTTTTCTCAAGTGTTGCATGTGTAAATTTTCATCTTTATAAAACACTATTATATCATCTAGATAAACCAATAAAATATCATTGATCAAATCCTTGAAGGCCATGTCTATTGATCTTTGAAATGTGGTATCGACATTGGACAATTCAAATGGAATTTTAGTATAAGAAAAATCCCCCCATTTAGTAGTGAAGGCTATATTAAATTAATCATACTCATTGACTAAAATCTGATTATAGCCTGAATATCCATCTAGAAGAGAAAAATGTTGAGAACTTGAAACCATTTACAAAATTTGCTTCATTGAGGGTAGAGGATAGTGATCTTTGAGTGACACTCTATTCATATCTCTAAAATATACACAAAGTCTTATCTCCCCATTATTATTTATAATAGGCACAAGGTTAGCTACCCATGTTGAATGTTTTATGGGAAAGATTATCTCAGATTTAAGGAGTTTGGTAAGCTCTAGCCTCATGAGTTTCTTAACCTTGGGGTTGATGGGTCTTTGCTTCTGTCTAACTAGTTTAAATCTAGGTTATAACTCAATGGTATGGTATGATAGGATAGGATCAAACCATTTTAGGTATTTATATTCCAAATAAAAGATATCATGAAACTCTCTACACAACTTAATGAATGCTTACTTCTCTAATGTAGAACATACCTTGCCTAGTTTGAGGTATTTGTCCTTGAAGATAAATAATCTTTCATAATTCTCCTCTTTTGTAGACATATTCGATTTCTCCTTCTTATTTTAATAATTTTCATTGAAGATAATTTATAAGTTCACCAAACCCTTAGGTATATTATTGGTTCTTATTTGCATAATTTAATCACCCAATTGTTCTTGGAGCCTCCTTTGATTCCTTGAAGAAAACTTAGCCTCATTTTGTAAAAATCATGGAATGTGTTTGTCACTATCAAAACCTTTCCAAGGCACTTAATTATTAGGTATAGAAGGTCTGATAATGATATTTATATGAGATTGTTTTCCCTCCTATTTTATGGCAATTGGAGTATCAAATTGAGCTCCTATGGTAGTTAATCTATCAACATGACTATTTTACTCCTTTGGGATTGATTGAATATTAAATGTATTAAAGTCTTCAAGAAAATCCCATAGTCTATGATTGTATGCCTTAATTAAGGGGTTCTAATATCAACCACATTCCTCACCGTATGCACAAACAATTCAATATTTCCATATATTTACAAATTCTTGATTCTTTTTATCCTTGCCCATTAAAGGCCATGAATTAAACCTTCATACTAAACCACATTACAATTAAAAATGAAATGAAACCTATATGAATAATAATACTATTATTTAGATGGGGAGATCAACATAAAACAATTACCTACACCAAATTTACTTATTGAACCATAAAAAAACGTCTTCCATAGCTCATCCTCTTCACCCTCTTCCTTGGCAAGTAGAGGTGTTGGTACTCCTTCTTCATGTATACAATACACTCCTAAATAAATTTACCCCAAAAAATCATAGGGATATTGATCATAAGTATTAGTGTCATATTCATCAAGAAATAAATCTAAAATACCCTAAATCTTGAAATAAGTGCCATCATCTACAATAGAGTCCTTTTCTTCATGGGCCACACAATTTAGATTGAAACTTGTCTCAATATAAAGCTTAATATGAACTTTGCAAGGGGTTGTGTCCTAATTGTCACCTTGGCCCCATACATTGTTATAAAGGCTAAGAAAGACTAGTCATTTGAGAGATAACCAACTATCTTAGCTATGAAGTCCCTTGATAGGCAGATTACAAAGTGGGATAGGAGATCAACCACAACTATGTCTTGCAAGATAGGAAAACTAAGATAATAATGAAAGAAAAAATTCAAGACTTTTATCAGTCCTAATGTCTTGGTAGGTGTACCATTTAATTGAATCAACCCTTTGCACATTTTAGGCCCATCTTGTTAGCTACAACTTTGGGCATGATAGAAGTAGAAGCTCTACTATCGACTATGAAATTGTGTATCAACTTGTCACCTAAAATGATGATAAGGTAAAATGGTAGAGGGTTTTTATCCCTAGTGGATAGTTCAAAAATGGTACTAGGATAATTTTCAAGAGTAACATGGCCATGACTTTGATTTGAGGGTAAAACACTAGTAGAGATAATAGATAATTATTTTTTTAATACTTTTTGACTAGGCATATGAAGAACATCAAAAAGAGAAATTGATATTTTAGTGTTCTTAAAATAATCTAAAATGTTTAAAGAATCCATACCTAATTTCTCTTGGGATCTTGTAGGTATATAATTACTTATAACTTGAGGATTAGGAGTAGCCTTACTATATTTGGACTTGATGGAGATGTAAAAGTTTTTAGAATTATCACACTTGTAGCTATGTCTTGTTACCTTTCAAGAGGATTGGATGAGACTATGGGCATACTACTACCACCTCTTAGATCCTTCCTATTAGACCTTGTATTATCTATGATAGAGGATAATTGATTTAGAAAAAAAGTGTCTTTAACTAGAAAATTGGTGAAGATCTCTCCTTGAGGTTGCCAATCCTCATTAACTTGCACCATCAGATCATCCTAATTTGATATGAGGGGAGTAAATACTCATTGATACACTAGAGTTTGATTATATTCTCATTGGAATCCATGAATTGGTATTTCTTCCAATCTTCTCCCTACACCAAATTGTTATGAACTAGTACCATCTCCCTTGCATTGGTGGTAAAGTTAGGACTATATACATTGGCAAGCCTATTGGGATTAGACTACCATTTGCCTCTTCATTTTACATATTATTGACCATACTATTTTTGATAAGGGCAAGGATTTTGATAGACACCTTGTTGCATATTAGTTTGCATATTTTGAGCCTCTAAGGCTAGGAACTTTACTTTCTAATAAAAAATAATTTATACCTACCTAGGAGTAACCTTGGTTTTGGTATTAACATTAGAAACTTGAGCCACTTATAGAGTATTAGTAGAAGTATGAGACAAAAGAATCATAGACACCTTAGGAGTCAATCTTCCATCTTGGATGAGAATACTCTTAGCTTTGATAGTAAGATCATATGCTTCAGGAAGAGTGGAATATCCTATAGATTGAAGCATGGCAATAGTTTTAGTCCCAATGGGTTTTAAGTAATTAGGGAACACAAATATAGCAGGTAGTCTCATAGAAGGATGAAATCTATGCCAATTCTTTTAAAACATTTCATTGAAGTCATGCATTATTTCTTTGGGTCCCCTATTTATCACATTGAGTTGATGTATGAGAGAGGCATGGTCACTTTCATTTCCAAATATAAAAGTCAAAAACTCTCCAAAATCATCTAATGTTATGATGCATCCACATTATAGAGTCCTATACCAATCAAGAGCCTTGCCTTTAATTGACATGTCAAGGAGTCTAATAGTAATGTTATCTCAAAAAATATTATAGAAAATGCAAAAGTTAGAAACAACTCTAATGTGCTCACTAGGTGTGACATGACTCTCATCATTAAATGTGGGCACACCTTTCATGGTGTTAGGAGGAATGGCATCATATAATGGAAGTTGAATTAGATTTTAAGTATTGAAGTAAGGGAAATCATGAGGTCTAGACATGCCTTCTTATTCAATATCTTTAATTTATTTAGCCCTCTTCACTCTCTTACTCTCTAGTAAAATATACTCATTCTTCAAAGGGAAAATTAGGCTGTGGATATTAAACTTCAATAAGAATTTTAGGTTGAATAGGTAGGTTAATGGGATTGAGTTTTCTACCAGAGGATGACCTAGTATAACCATGAATTATGAAGGCAAGTTTATAACAAAAAGGCCTTAAATTAGATTTACCTTGGAGGAGTTGATAAATGTTGAGTAGCACACCAATTTGTAGTTGATGTTATCAAGACTAAAATTAACCTTGATAAGTTGTCTTAAAGAGAATGGGTCCCACCAGGCATTCTATAGCTATTTTCACCAAATATTTCACCTTAGAAGAAGTTGTTCAAGTTTTTTCTAGATTTAGAAACTATGGGAACATTTCCAAGTATGTGGGTGTACTTATATTGGAAATGAACCTCTAGATTTAAGGGTTGGATCCTTGAATGTATCTTTAAATGCTCTTATATATGCCAAAAAATTACTTATGGGGAAAAGAGTTAGTTAATGCATGAATTGAACCTACTCTAAGGGAGGTGATGTATATAATGTTTAAAGATCCAATCTCAAGGTTGAAATCATTAACACACTAACAAACTATGAATAGAACTAATACAATGTCTATAATGGTTTCCAAGAAAAAATACTTCACCTAGAGGTCAATTTTATAGACTCAGGCTAGAGGGAAATGAGGGTAAGGATTTATTGAAAGCACTTATAGTCAACTATCCACTCTATGCCTGAGACATCAAACTTAACACATGATAGATGACTTGAAAGAAAATTTTATTAGAACTTACATTGAACTTAGACCTATAAATTGAAGATGAAAACCAATTTTGCATATCAAAAAAATACAAAACACTAAGAAATTTTTTATAAACAATTATAAAATGTTATATTCATTACTCCAAAAGGTGCATAATACAATTTTTGATAGATTCTAGTCATACTAGCATGAGGGATCATTAACAATATCTCAAAGACTATATTTATAAAAGAAAAGGCCTTTAAAGAGAGAGATATTGATGCTAAAAGATACATCAATAAGCTCAACTAAATTTAAACCATAGTTACAACTACCTCTACATTTATGCTCATTCAAGCTTCTTGATTGATTTGGGTTACTTTAAGTGGTTGCACAGTTACATTTTACATCATTGATGATACTTGATGATTATAATGATAGAATAAATTTGTTTTGAGCTAGGTCCCAGAATCAATACAATTACAACCATCAAATCAATCTATTAGATATTTGTCCTAGTGCTAACCACTCTTCACTAGTTTATCATGGCATGCAAAAGTGGAGAGAAGGGTCCTTTTCATGCAGTTGGTCTTAGAGATGAAACCATTGGGGTTTATATGTATGCCTTTGTGGCATCCTTTTAAATGTTATCTCTTGTTCAAATTAGATCATGCTCAAACTCATCCTCATGTTCATAAGTCCACTATAGATGAAAAACTAATCTCAGACTATTGGTTTTCCTATAGTAATTATGTTGATGTAGACCTATAGACTATATATCACCCTTTATTAATAATATTAGGTCCAAAATCGACCCATTTTGTCTTTTTGAGAACCAAGAGTTCTCCATATGCATGGATATTTGTCTTAAAATTGGTGAACAAAATCATATAACAAGCTTTGCATGACACAAACCCTCAAGATAGAGGTCCATATTAAGCTTTAATGGTGGTCACTTTATGTTTTTGATCACCTTAGCTTCATCACTATGTCTTTTTTATAGTGTTTGATTGAGCTTAAATGGTGGCATGTGCCTTATGAAAATCTTGCCTTAGTTTAATCTTAGTCATGTGTTTGATTTCCAAGAAGTCCTTTAGCTTCTCATCCTTTAATTTATTAGTCATAAACTATGGATCAATCATTGAATAATTTAAATTTGATCACACTATTTGATCTCCATGGTATAAGTTAAAATGAGCCCTCAGATCTGTCCTTGACCTATCAACTCTATTCAAGCTAGTGTCACTTGGAAATCCCATATTTATATCTAGGATTTGTTGTCAGTCTACCTACTTTACATGATTATACCACATGGTGGAATATTGAGATCCTTGACCTTTTGAATCATCTCACATTATCAATCTCCTTTGATATGAATGAGCACCAACCATTGGATTTACTTGCATTTAAAAACAAATGGATATTACCATGGTCTAAATTTGATGTCTACATGACCATCATTTGATGTTTGTGAGACCATCATTAATTGCCATATGAATTTAAAATTTAAGACCCCAGTGTTATTTGTCATAGCTTAAATTTTACGTCTACATGAACATCTCTTATTATAAAACCAAATTAAAAAGCTTAAATCTAGAAGTGAAAAGGTCATGGAGGCACCAAATTTATATGAAATATTCTTGATATGAAAATGATTGTGCCCACTTGATCCACTAGTTTTAGGAGCTTTATAAGTGTGTTTACAAAGTGTTCAAGTGAGCTAACCTATAAAATTTTGCATGAAGTTTACATGCCTATCACTGATCATTTAAACCTAAATGACTACTCATCAAGGTTGAATTTGATGCTCATGCAAATGTCATGATTTGTGTGGACAAATGTGAGGACTTAAATATAAATATATAAGAATCATCTAGTTATGAAACTTGTAGAGAATGATCTTGGCATTAAGGACATTGGTCATGCATAGTCTAATGGTCAAGCAAGGCTTTCTGAGCATATTTATAAATTGTGCAAGCAAGTTGTCTAGTTTGGCTCTTCATGATGTCCTGACTATTTGGATATCATGAAAACATACCACTTGAATATATGACTCTAAAATGATGCCTAAGATACCACTTGACATAAGGACTAAACTAGACTATGAATAAAGCTAGAATGGCATATGAAATGACATTAAATTAACTACAACATACCCTATGACATTATAAAAATCCCTTATACAAGATTCTAACTATAGGGGGTTGAACCATTTTGGCCTTTGGTAAAAATGGTCAATAGGAACAACTAAAAACCCAAGGCAACAATTTAAATATAATCACTAATCAAAATATATAGAAAATTTTAGTGCATACACCAATAAAAATATTTGGGAACAACTATCAACCCAAGGGCATAATTTCATTTCAACCACTGATAAAGATATATGATAATCATTACAAATATTATAACTCATCTTTAATTTTCACACTAATTAAGATATTTAAAAGTAGTCATACAACTCAAAGTGCAGTTTTAGAATGTCAACCAATTAAGCTTTTTGCATAAAAGTCTACACATTCATATACTGCAATGAATCATAGGTATCTCTAGTTTCATAGTCTATGTCTACATTAACCCAACATGAGCAACATGGTTTTTGGTTCTCCATGCCATCTGAATTTAGATAGGGCATATTACCATCACATGTTATACATGCAAACATAGTATGAATTATTAACAAAATACATTACCAATAAAATAAAAAAACTTAATCTCCTACACATATGCCTAACACATATATAAAATAGATACAAATCAATTAACTCTAATCCAACCACAAAAAATTGTAAACATCAACATTTAAAACAATATAACTAATTTAACACATAAAAATGTATAAAATATAATAAGATCCAGTTGCCAATACACAATGCCAAATTAAAAAAAACATCTATATCTATATAAATTAGAATGTCATTTCAAAATAAATGTGATGCATCACTCAATGATTAGATCATGACTGCTAGGACTAGTTACTTCACTTTCATTCTCAGATGAATAAAAAATAGAACTAGAGGCCCCACTATCTCTACGTGACCTCAATATATAGCTCTAGCAACTCTTTCTCTCTTGATACATGCCTAACTCAACTAGAGACTCAACATGCTCTAACTACAATCATATATATTCATCTACTATACAACTACAAGCCCAACTTAGAGCATCAAGAATGGGCATGGTATACCTTTATAACTCAACATGTAACTCATATCTATCTACCACCACTCACTTGAATGATATAGTAGATATCACCACATAATCAAATAAATGGGAATGCACCCCAACAAAATTGGTGGCCCACTCAACCAATCCATCATCCCTGACATCATTTGGGATATGTCATGTCAACTCACACAGTGTCAAATTAATGGTGACATCCCAATACTTGTCATCTCTTACACCTACAAGTATTCCATATAATTCATAAGAGTAATATCCTATAAACACATAATAAACTTTACACAAAACATATAAACATACTATCTAACTTACCATCAATATCCTTTAGGGAATTTACATCCAATACCTCATCTACATTCATCCTACCTCTTAAAAATAGAGGTGTACATATGTGGTCACTCTACCAAGATGCATATGCATCAGTCACTCTAACATCATCTAGATTCATTACCTCAATGTTAGGATCATGCTCCATCAATGTCATAAGAGATATCTCAATAATAGATGACCTCAACCTACTACTTGGCCTCATAGGAGCCCAAGAACTCCTCAACCATACTAGAGGTTTTGGGGGCACATCTTGTACAACACCAAATTACCAAGTAACCCTCTCATACTAAAATCACTCATATAAATTATCCTAATGATTATGTATCTAATAACTAACCTGAATCTACCTCAGTTACATGCTATCCTTAGGCCACCCTTGGTATCGCTTATAGGGTCTCTAGATGATACCCTCTACTCTCAAATTAGCTAGTAGATGCTGACATTATGTAGTGCTCCTCCTCAACACATGACCTATCCTATTCCATATCTCTGTAAACACTTGGGGATGAGTCCATCCATCCTTTAAACATTCTATTGGCCTAATCATAACTATGTACTCATATAGCCAATAGTGTAATAGCATCAATGCACTAATACTCCCACTACTCATCTCCTATGTAAAGCGGTATAGATCCCTATATAGATGAGATAACATGGTATGAACCCAAGAATACATGGTGCCATGCTCCTTGATGTCTTGCACTATCTTGTGCATCTTTTAAGAGATCAAGACACCACTCCCATCTACAACAATAAATGATGAAAAACACAGCTAGGAATTTACGCAATCATGAAACATCATCCATCACAATCATGGTCAACAATATATCAATTTGACTCCCTATATGATGAGTACCTATTAACATGTTAAAAGGTACCTAGATGCCCACTGTATAGCTCAAAGACTAGTGGCTTCCTATAATATATCCCATTACCTAGAGATCTAGAACTATAAGATCTAATATACATCCTCAAATACCATAATCATCTCACCTATAGGTATCTAGAACATGTATGTGTTTACATTTCACCTCTCACATATTGAAATAATCATACACTTATACCAGGGCATAATCTTTAGGAAAGAAACATATATTATGATGAATCACTTGAGCACCTCCATCTATACACTAGGCAAGGGAAAACCCCACAAATTATCCATCATCTTTCCAATATGAAACTATCTCATACGGGCATCAACCTAAAAAATTACAACCAAATAAGACATCAATAAAAAAAACTAAAAAAAACATGCATTATAAACTAATCAAAAGTGCTAAGTATCACATCTTGGGACTACTAGACTTTAGAACATCCCATAAGATAGTAGTGCCACACCCTAGACACTAGTGCCAGGACCTAGATAGTAGTGCCTAAAATGGGACACTAGTACTATTTTCTATAAAACAACCCTAAAATAGTCTAGTTCTAGCAAAAATAGTAAAAAAGATAGAAAAAATGATAAAAATAGGAAAAAGTTTGAGTCCTTTACCAAGTTAACCTCTTCCCTAGCCTAAATTTATGCCTCATCCTCTTCATAGCATGACAAACTAGCTCCTTATCTCCTTGACATGTTTATCTCACTCAAACACAAAATGATTTCAACTCAAATGATCCAAATCAATTGCAAATAGAATCAAAATGACCTATTTAAGTCATAACTTGCCCAATACCACCTTATTAAGGTTACCCCTACATGTTAATTTTAGTAATTAATATAACTCTCTTGTTATCACCATATCTCGAGAATCATAACTCCAATTCATGAACCATTTTTTGAAAATGGGACTTGATAGTGGTATGTTATGTCCCATATTGGTTATACCAATCCCTTCATCCTTATAAATTCTACAAAAATAACAAAAAAAATTGCATTATATTTAACAATACAAAAAATCAAGCATCTATCTAATTATACACTAAATTATCAACTCAAACACAGTAAAAATACAAAATTAAAACCTAATACAACATTAAAACTACTAATTAACACTAGAACTATTGATCATTACAACTTTTGGTTACATATACTCATCACAGTCTTGACTCTCTCACCAAAATGGGGGTAAATATGCATAGATTGATTCAAACATATATTGTTTCATTCAAATATATAAAAATATAGGTCTACATAGGTTTATGTAGGCATTTAGAGTCATATATTTTTAGATATATAGACATATGAGTCTACATAAGCTTACATAGGCATTCAAATTCATAGGTTTTTAGATATATAGACACATGGGTCTACATAGATTTACATAGACATTAAAATTCACAAATTTTTAGATATACAGACACATAGTTCTACACATATTTACAGAAGCATTCAGAATCACATATTTTTAAATATGTAGACACACATGTCTACACAAGTTTACACAAGCATTTAACTTCACATATTTTTTAGATATATAGACATACGAGTTTACACAAGTTTACACAGGCATTCAAATTCATATATTTTTATATATACATACACACAAGTATATATAGGTTTTCATAAGTTTTTAGATATACAGATGCACATGTATACATAGGTTTACATAGGTATTTAGATGTACACTCTACAAAGATATATAGTTTTGACTCAAATATACCATTTTATTTAGATATTCAGACACATAGCTACATCTCTTAGATATCAAGATTAGGGGGAATAATATAGAGTGCATGTTCTTTGTCCCCATTTTTAGGTTTATCAGGTCATACTCAATATCATCACTAGTATCATCCTCAACATCATCACTAGGTTTTTGCCAATTTGGGTCACATCATAATTTATAGTAGTTGATACATAAAATCACACCAAACCTAATTTACATATTAAGATTCAGAGTAGGGGAAAGCGAGCCTCTTTTTCCCACACATTTAGTTTACATACTCAAATTTAGAGTGGGATAAACTAAGCTTTTTTCTCCACAAATTCAATTTAAATACTCAGATTTAGAGTAGGGGCAAGCGAGTCTTATTTATCCACATATTCAATTTGCATACTCAAATTCAAAGTGGGGGAAAATGAGCCTTATTTATCCACACATTTAGTTTACATACTTATATTCAAAGTGTGGGAAAGTGAGCCTTATTTGTCCACACATTTAGTTTACATTACTCAAATGCAGAGTGGGGGCAAGCGAGCCTTATTTCTCCACACATTTAGTTCACATACCCAATTTTAGTATAGGGGGAATTCACACCATATGTCTCCCCTTCACATGTTATACTATGGTTTTTATCCACTTTTATGGCCAAGAAGTGGGCCAAATATAGATCAAATTCACATAGGTAAGTACAAGTACACATTTCTATTTTATTTTACTCTAGTAATTTCATTTCATTGCATTACTAGAACAAAAGGGGGGAAAATTTAAAAACCTTAATTTGATCAAGTAACCATAAGTACTATGTATTTTATTACTCTTTCACATAAGGGTCTTAGTGATGGTTATATTCCTTGTTTGCATGGTCATCTTTAGTCTTTTGATATTTATTATGTTTTATTTTCCCTATTTTCAACACTTTCAATAGTCATAGGTCACCTTTTCCCATCCCAAGGGTCATAGCCAATTAATATGAAAGCATAAATAAGATCAAGATAAAAATAACATAGATTTGACGTGGTTCACCTAATGTGGGCTACATCCACCAATGAAAGTTCTGAAATAAATCAGTAATCTAAAATAAGATTACAATGAACTCTCAAAAAGATAGAAAAATCTCCTATAGAAAGTGTTACACAAAAATTACACTTTCACCTGCACTTGCACAATTCTATATCTCACAAGTTTCTAAACCACACCCTATAATGAACACCTGCACTTTGAAAAATACCTACACTTTGACTTTTATCCTCAAAGCCACACCCTACAAATAAACCATCAACCTCTAAAGGCCACACCACAACTTATATATATATATATAAGAAAGTGAATAAAATCCACAAAATTAGGAGCAAATGTGCAATGCTTATCCAAGATAAGCATTATCCAACATGTGACAACCATTTTCAACCTCATCAAGCTTATCTAAAATATCTCCCAAGGAGAAATTCACCATATTTATCTTTCCACCTTCTAAGGGTACATTTTCCCAAAAACATGTGATCTCAACCAGCTCCACTCAATAAGGAAGGAGTTACCTTTTACAAAAAACAACTAGCTTCCTCAAAATAGGGAAGACAACATGGGAAAAGGCATCTAACAACTATTTCCATGAGATATAGAATACATAGAAATTAGGAATACAAGGAATATTCCACTCACATGTGGAGAACATGAAAATTATGACCCCTACATCATTAGATCTCTTTAGGCCCCAAAAATTTATTCCTATGGTCATGTGATATCCCCAAAGGTCCTTACACTCAACAATCTCCCACTTGGAGATCATTTATCCTTAACATAATCTATCACTACTCCATGACCACTAAGGCCAACCAAATCTAAACAAAGACTAAACTTGTCCAATGTGACCACCTTGGTCATCATATACATAATATTTTGGCTAGTATGAATCTTCTCCATCTTCACAAAGTTCTCCAAAGCTATCTTGATGAAGTGGTAACATAACTGAATGTGTTTCATCCTGAAGTGGAGAGTAGAGTTCTTTGTCAAATGAATAACACTCTGACTATCATTGTGTAGTCTCTCAACTACTTATTCATGCCTTGAATCTTAAAATAACTCTTGTAATGAAATCATCTCCTTACTATCTTTCATGGTAGCAACATACTTTACCTCTATGGTTGACAAAGCCACAACCTTATATATCTTGGAAATCCAACTAACCATTGTATCTCCAATAATAAATATATATCCTATCATACTTATCCTACTATCAATATTCCCTACCATAACTAAGTCCACATAACCATGCAAAGTGGTATCTGATACACCATAACATAATACAAAATCAATGGTTCCTCTCAAATACCAAAGAATCCATTTCAATACATACTAATGCTCATAACTTGGATCACTCATATACTTGCTCACAACTCCCACTACTTGGAAAATATCTAGCCTAGTACAAACTATGGCATATACCAAGTTTCTAACTATCGATGAGTAAGGTGATTTTGACATCTTAAGCTTTTCAACTTACATCTTGGGACACTACTCCTTTGATAATCTAAAGTGGCCTACCAAATGAGTACCAACAAATTTAGCATCCAAAATGATAAACCTTTCCAAGAATTTATTCACATACTCTGATTGGGATAAGATCAACTTCCTCTCCTTCCTGTCATGATAAATCCTCATACCAAGGATTTGCTTTGCAACACCTAAATCCTTCATAGAAAAGGAGTCACTAAGCTATTTCTTGAGCATATGAATATGTTGTATGTTCTTTCCTAGAACTAACATGTCATTGACATACAAACATAATATAATAAAGGAACCATCATCAAAAATTTTGATGCAAATGCAATGGTTAGAATGACACCTTTGATATTCTTGTTCTGACATAAAATAATCAAATTTCTTGTACCATTATTGTGGAACTTGTTTCAAGCCATACAAACTCTTATTTAGTCTACACACATAGATCTCCTTCCTTTTGACCTCATGACCCTATGGCTACTTCATATACAACTCTTCATCCAAATCATCATGAAGAAAAGTAGTTTTCACATCTAACTATTCTAAGTGTAAATCCTCAACTACAACTAAACCAAGAATAGTCATAATAGAAGTCATTTTTACAAAAAGAGAGAAAATCTTATCAAAATCAATACTTAATTTTTATGCAAACCCCTTGATGACCATCCTAGCCTTATACCATTTTCTCCCTTCATCCTCTTCTTTTATTCTAAAGATCCACTTGTTTCACAATACACTCTTTCCCTTGGGTATCCTAACCAAATCCCATGTTTGGTTCTCCATGAGAGATCTATGCTCTTCATTCATGGCTTGTTATCATCTCAACTTGGCATCTACCTGCATCACTTCCTCATTACACTTTAGCTCTCCATTGTCAATGAGTAATAAATAATTAAAAGAAGGAGAAAAAATTTTAGATGCTTTTCTTACCCTAGAAGACCTTCTTACCATAGGAGTTTGGGGTCCTTTTGTAGAAGGTTCCTAAACTAAATCCTTGGATACTTTACCATCCATAATGTCATCCAATACTATGTAATCTTTTTGTTCCTGATCTTGTTCCTGTAATTGATCCTTATGCATGAATTTTTCATTAAGGAATACATCTCTAGACCAAAATATTTTCCTATCTTTAATGCTCCATAAATGAAAACCAAAGTCATCCTCACCATAACCAATAAATGTGCATTTCTTTGATTTAGCCTTTAGCTTGGTCTTATCCTCTTTCTTTATGAGAGAAAATGCTTCACATCCAAATACTCTAAGAAAAGAGTAATCAACATTCTTACCAGACCAAGCTTATTCTAGAATTCCTCCATCCAAAGGCATATAAGGTCCTTTGTTAATTAGATATACTATCATGTTAATTGATTTTACCTAAAACTATAAAGGCAACCTTGCATGTAACGTCATGCTCCTAGCACATTCCATTATTGTTCTATTCATCTTTTCAAATACCCCATTCTATTATGAAGTTCTTGGAACTATCCTTTGCCTATAGATTCCATTGTTCGAATAATAATCAAAGAAAGCATTACTATAATACTCACCTCTATTATTTTATCTAAGACATTTTAACTTGAGACTTATTTCATTCTTAACCAAGGATTTCCACTTCTTAAAAGTGTCAAATACATCATATTTCCTTTTATTGAAATAAACCCAAACTTTTCTAGTTGCATAATTTATAAAAGTAACATAATAATTGGATCCACCAATAGAAGATACCTGAGCTAGTCCCCATACATCTGAGTGTACTATATCTAACTTGTGATCTTTATTTGTGGGTCTAACCTTCAAGAACTTAACCCACTTCTATTTCCCATACACACAATTTTCATATAAGTCTAGATTTATGTCTTTTAATCCAAATAACTTATCTTTTAAGATTTGCATACCTTTATGGCTCATATGACCAAGCCTGTAGTGCCACATAGTTATATCTCCATCTAAAACAACTAAATCAATAAAATCAACACTAATAGTCAAATATAAAGTACCAAATTTATTACCTCTCAAGATCACAAGAGAATATTTGATAAATTTCCAAGAATCTATAGTAAATAATATTGAACATCCCTCACTACCCAATTTCCACACTAAAACCAAATTCCATCTCAACATGGGCACATGTCTAACATCCTTAAGGATCCATGTGTTCCCATTTTACATCTTAACCTAAACAAACCTTTCCCTACTATCTCACATGGTTTATCATCACCAAGATATACATGTCCTAGATTGTCTTGAACATAATCAGTAAAATAATGCTTATGTGGGGTGGCAAGAAAAGAAGCCCCTGAATCTAATACCCAAGACTCAAAAAAACTATCCATAGAAAGAATTAAGGCATCTTGACATGATTTACCTAATGTCACATTTACCTCATTCATTTCCTCCTTTTTGGCATTCTTATCTCAAAGTGACCAAAAATCCTTCTTTGAGTGTCGACTCTTCCCACAATGCTAACATATCATCTTGTTTCTAGATCTGGGATTAGATCTACCTTTTGACTTTCCTTGATTACCTTTGTTCTTGTCATTTTACCTCCCTCTAATATCAAAAAATAAAGCATTACTTGAAGCTGATTGTCTTGTTATTTTATTTTGCATCTCCTCATTAAGGATCACACCTACAAGATCCTCAAAATTCAAGCTTCCCTTGGTAGGGACTGCATTACTTACAGCCATAACCAAACTATCCCAACTATCAAGCAAAGAATATAAGATTAGCAAAGCTCTAAATTCATCATCAAACTTAATTCCAACTAAAGTGAGAATACTTACAATCATATTAAAATCATTAAGATGATTAGCAATTGAACCATTCTCAGACTTATTCATGTTAAACAACCTTTTCATAAGAAATTTTTTATTAGCAGCTGAAGGTTTCTCATATAAATTTCCAAGTTTATCCATGAGTTATTTTATAGTTATTTGATCTACAATGTTAGATGAAATAAAATATGTAAGGCATAACCGTATGGCTCCTAATGCCTTTCTATCAAGTAATGACCAATATGCATCACTCATACCTATAGATTTTCCTCCTTTCACCTACAAAGGGAGTTAAAGTTCCTTCTGATATAGGTAATCTTCCATCTAACTTTTCCATAAATAAAATGTGTACCATCAAACTTATCAAATCTTAATCTATTCTTTTTTCCCATAGCTCCTACTCAAGCTAATAACTTTCCTGTGATTTACCACTTGAACAAAACACACAACTAGTGGCTCTAATACTAGTTGTTAGAAATAAAACACTTCTAAATATAGATCTACTATTACCAAAAACTAGATCTAAAGCTATGAAATAAAATGCATCATAGAAACATTCCTAAATTCATCATTAATATGAAATCATAAATGAGAGCAAGATAAAAATAACACAAATAACAGAAGTCTAATGTGGTTTACCCAATGTGGGCTACATCTACCAATGAAATTTATCAAATAAATTAGTAATCTAAAACAAGATTACAATGATCTCTCATAGAGATGAAAAATCTCATGTAGAAAGTGTTGCATAAAAAATACACTTTCACCTGCACCTACATAATGTTGTATCTCACAAGTTGCTAAACCACACCCTATAATGAACACCTACACTTTATGAAATACCTATACTTTGACTCTAATCCTCAAAGCCACACCATAAAAATAAACGATCAACCTTTAAAGGCCACACCACACCTTGTATATATGAAAAAATGAGTAAAATCCATAAAAGGAGGAGCAAATGTGCAATGTTTATCCAAGATAAGCATTATATAACATGTGACAACCCTTTTCCACCTCACCAAGCATATCTAAAAGCTCTCCCAAGGAGAAATTTTCCATATTCATCTCTCCACCTTCTAAGGGCACATTTTCCAAAAAAAATGTGATCTCAACCAATTCCACTCAACAAGGAAGGAGTTCTCTTTTACAATAAATAACTAGCTTCCTCAAAATAGGGAAGTCAACATGGGAAAATACATCTAACAACTAACTCCATGAAATATGGAATACATAGAAATAAGGAATACAAGGAATATTCCACTCACATGTGGAGAACATGAAAATTACACCCCATACATCCTTGGATCTCTTTAGGCCCCCAAAATTTATTCCTATGGTCATGTGATAGCCCCAAAGGGATCCACACTCAACACTAACTTGATAGGTAAGGGTAAGAAATATTTTATCTGTCATTACTATAAAAACATAGACAAATGATTTAAGATTGTAGGATACTAGTTTCTAAGAGTAAAGCTAAAATATAAAGTGAAAAAAAATATATTAAAGTTTATAAAAGTAATGTTAAAGAGGAATCAAATTATTTTATCACATGAAATGTGAGAATAGAGGAAGAAAATAATTGGTGGTTGATTCAAGGTGCTCAAATCACATGACAAGTCACAAAGATAATTTTAGCAAGATAGATGACTCTTTCAAAAGCTATGTACAATTGGAAGATGGAAAATAAATACAAGTTTAAGGAAAGGAAAACATGAAAATAACCACAAATAAAGGTAAGGATGAAATTAATGATGTTTATTTTTCTCTAAATCTACATCATAATCTTATTAGTGTTAGTCAATTAGTAGAAAAGGGTTTCAAACTACTCTTTGAATATGGTGTTTTATTTTTGATAAGAGATCTAGAAATATATTATTGATTAGAAAATAATATATGGAAAACAATAATATGTTTCAATTTAAGATCAATATGATGAGTGATGGTACTTTTTTCTCCACCATTGAGGATGTTAACATGTTGTGGCATTCAAGATATGGTTATATCAATTTTAATAGATTACATATTCTTGACACAAAGGGTATGGTAAGATGTCTTCCCAAGCTAGATTTTAAAAAATATGATGCATTCAAGGCATGTAGTTTTTGGAAACATCATAAGGATTCTTTCCATATCAATAAATGGAGAACAAGCACACATTTAGAGATAGTTCATTCAGATTTATCTAGACCAAAGTCTTGCAGAAGTATTGGTAAGAATTTATATTTCATTTCCTTCATAGATGATGATACAAGGTTTATGTGGGTTTATTTGTTGAAAAATAAGAGTGTAGATTTTTCAACTTTTAAAAATTTCAAATCATTGGTTGAAAAATAATGTGGAAATTAAATCAATTCATTAAGAACAAATAGAGGAGGTGAATTTTGTTCTAATTAATTTATTGAGTTTTGTGCTTCACATGAAACCAAAAGGTAGTTAAAAAATATTTACATACCATAACATAATGGTGTTGATGAAAGAAAGAATACATCCATAATGGATTTAACAAGGCTTATGTTGATAATAAGCACTTGGAAAGGTGTTTTTGGGTTGAATCAATAAAAAAAATAGTCTACATCATTAACAAAAGTCTTATAAAGGTAGTCAAAGACAAAACACGTTATGAATCATGGTATGGAAAGCAAACCAATTATTTCTCCTATTAAGGTATTTGGTTGTTTATATTTTGAGCACATTCTAGATTATAAGATGAAATAATTAGATAAAGGAGTGTTCCTTATATTTTCATAGGTTATAATGATGAAATCAAATCATATAAGTTTTATAATTGTATTAATAAATCCATAATTATTTATAAGGATTGTAATTTTTTTAATAAATGAAGTGTGTGATGATTATGATAATATAGATACATAAGTCATAAATTAAGGGGTAAACCTATTTAAGTTTATTTTGAGGGATCACAAAGTCCTATGTATGTTTCTAGTTTAATAATAAATAATACTAGCTCTTCAAAAGTGACTAGTCATCCATATTCATCAACTCTAAGCAAGAACATGTGATTGTTGAATCCACATCCAACCAATTAAATGTTGGATAATAATTATGAGAGGAGGATTAAAAGGATTAAACATCAAAAAATTATTATTTTTAATTATGTTTATGATTAAAATACTATGTTTTCAATGTCATCTATTGTAAATGAACCTGAAAGTTATGCAAAAGCTAGTTAAAAGAAAGAATGAGTTGATGTTATGAAATTAGAGATATATTATATATACATACAATAATTTAAAAATTTATCAATTATTGATGATTTCTATATTACAAGATCCCATCAAATATCAATATATCTTAGTTGTCACCTTAAAGGGTGCACCATGAAAGAGGTGGGTAGACCATTAATGCTTCACAGGATTATTGTTCCTTATACCACCACTTAAAACTAATGCAATTCACTCCTATACAATTACTTAAGCTTTGATACCTCTATTTCATGCTCCTTAAAGCAATTCACCACCTCAAATATCCCTAGCCTAAGCCAAATTCTCTTTTTACCATCCACTAAACATAGTTAAATGGGTCAAACCTATTCTATAAATTGAGCACATTATGAAACTAAGTTGTCTTAGTCAACTTAATCCAAGACCTAACTGATATATTCCTAACTAACTAGGTCAACTAGGCCAACTATATCAGCTAAAATTATAGAAGGGTTTAAGGTTAGATCCAACTATAT
The DNA here is from genome assembly GCA_037957365.1 of Torreya grandis. Taxonomy (NCBI): domain Eukaryota; kingdom Viridiplantae; phylum Streptophyta; class Pinopsida; order Cupressales; family Taxaceae; genus Torreya; species Torreya grandis. The sequence continues at coordinate 1,756,073 of JARHVA010001090.1, read as the reverse complement.
AAACATATCTTTCACCTCATTTAAAATAGAGAGAATCATTCATTTGTGCTTCTTTATTTGCTTATCTGTGATTTTACTTGAGGATTCATTTCTTAGGAATTATACTTTCTTTGGAGAAGAATCTTGTCTTATGGGAAAAGTATTTTGGATGCATAAGATAAGTCTTGTAGTATAAATATGACCTATATTTTTTATCATTATGAACCATAATAACCTCTTGAAAATAACCATTAGATAATAGAGAGATTGAGGCTCGATGGGTTTATCTTCAGGGTAAGTATTCCTAACTCTTACTCCTATTTTATTAGTAGATAGATTTACATGTGTATTAGCTTGTGAATGTATTTATCTTTCCATGATTAAAATTACTCTACATTTAATTGATTAGAGTTATTATTTGCATGTTTATTGTTTATGTTTATTATCCCCCATTTGTGCCACAAGCCTTTGTGAACACTAAATTAGATTTACTATACTTTGTTAAAAACCATAAGACCTAGATAGGAGTATTATGTTGTATTAATTGAATAGAGGTTGTGTAACCCTCTCTAGTGATATTTTATGGTAAGAGACCCCTAGTTAGGTCTAGAAAATCCATATTAGTCATGACCCTAGTTGTCTAAATGTACCAATAAGTAGAATGGCTAGTTTGATTTATCTTCTCTAAGATAGGATTGATTTATAGTTTAGATTTACTTTCCCTTGTATACATTTTGGTGAACCAACCATGAACTAAACCTTGTAGGTTTTATTTCATACTTTCATTTATTTTCATTTATTATTTATTTTATTTTAGTATCACTAGATCGAATCTATCGACTCAATCTAACATTATTCACATGGGTTCTAACACATAGTCAATCTGATAGACTCTATTTAGATTTGTATAGGTCATATTCATCTTTAACTACATATGGATCAATTCGATTGACTCAATTTGATTTTTATGCATACAAGTTTTAGAATCAATTGAACCAATCAATCTTAATATAGATGATAGAGTATAAAAACATCAATTTAACATTATTAAATCATCAGGTTCAATTTAACTGACTTAGTCATTTATTTTCTTCATTTCAGTCCTATTTTTCATAGTTTTTAGTTCTATAAAATTGTAACCCTATAATCAACTAAGCTGACTAGATCAACTTAGTTCTGTAATTATTTCTTATCTAGGAGACTCAGTTAACTTGTTTGACTATGTTTATTTATCATTTTCTTCAATAGAAAAAATTAATAAAGTCAATTTTGTTCTATACCTTATACATAATCAGTCAACCCAATCAACCTAGTACTCTTCAAGAAAAAGGAATTCACTCACATTGTTAATAATTAATTCATTTTTCTCCCTATTTGATTAGAATATCACACATAGTATAACTAGGAAAGTTATTATTATGACATGAGATTTCAAATTTATGGATGATTTATTCAATCTCTCCCACTTCTAGTCATAATATGGGGATAACCCTAGGATGTGGGTATCTTATAATAGGGTTGAAACTTTGGATAAGTCCAATTTCCTCTTGATGGATCACCTAAACTAATGTTATCATAGGGAAAATGGATCCTAAAAAGGATTAAAGTTGATGCACCAAATAAAAATGGGAAAATTTCATAATCTTGAACCCACACTAGATCTGTAGAAGACTATTCTAGCTCACACAACCTCACAATCTAGTTTAATGCATAAGTGTTTCATGGCCTAGGTTTAGGTAGAGCACTAATCTAGACTTGTAATATCTTGAAAACACCCTAACAAAGGTCATAAAGGAGGATAATGGATGAGGAATATTCTCCTTCAAAATTCCATCATGCACAACTCACTCAACACAGATCCAAGGTAAGAGATAGGTAAATAAAGTCTTTTATTGCATCAAGAGGTAGTTCTTAGAAATGATTGACAAGGTTTAGCCTAATCAAGATGAGCATATTTTGAAATATCTCAGAGAGTCCCCTGCTCTTCAAGATCAAAGAGTCCTTTTGAGAATCTAAAAGTGGAGAGAGAGAGAGAGAGAGAGTTTACAAAATGTGAAAAAATGGGTAATATAGATAAAGGGAGAAGACAGATAGAACACATCATTCACGATCATTAAATGAGATAACACCTTTTGATGAATTCTCCACCATATTTTTATCAAATTAGAGATAATACATAATAGATAAGATATCCTTCATTTGTCCCAATAGCCTTTGAATCATTTCATTAATTGAGCAACACACTAGAGGACAAGAATGTGTCCAGGGTAATGAGACATAATATTGCTATGAAGAAAAACCCTTAGAGGCCCTGAAAATATATTAAATGCTCTAGCTAGTTTCTCTAATCACCAGATCTCCATTTTTGGATTTTTATGCCATATACCACTTGCATTGCTTATGAATTCAAAATCTTCATATCTATAGATTTGATAGAGCCATGACTATGTATATTTTGGGCAGCCATAGGTACTTGTTTATCAAGGATGTGACCATGTTTAAGGATGAGACACTCTACCATGTCTCATTGATAACTGCATCTACTCCAACCTAAACATAGGTTTAATATAGATTGAAAACCTATCCATTTATTTGTTTTCATATAGCTATAATATTGATGAAAACATATAGGTTGTATAGTCTTGTCTTAAACTATGTTAGGTTTAAACAAACCTATTCTACTTTTAAACCTTATGGAAGCCTAGAAATCATCATATGCACAGGTATTATTTAAATAATAGTGAAAATAGTTATAGATCACTACTATAATCTTAGAATAAATAGGCCTATAAGTTAAAAAACCCCTTAAACTAGATCTAAACTGTACTTTGATAGCATCAAAACTTTATCATTGACAAACCTTGATTATATGACTATGTATTTTAAATTGAAATCTAATGGTGACATATCTTTTTAAATCAATTAATATTAGTTCAACCTGAACCATATTTGAATTTTACTTGAAATATTATATCTTTGATTTTTAATATTGGTCATTGATCTTGATCTAGGCCTTTGAGATTAAGATATTTGGCAATTGCACATTTATCCTCAGGATACATTGTCAGTTTCATTTACTCCTACACTTACTCCATGTGCTGACCTCATGTTTAATCTAAGCTCATTAACCATTTAAACCTATACATACCATCAATCTTCTTGGTCTGATTATATGTGTATTGTCAATCTCCTTTCACTTAATCAAACATGCACTGTTGATCCATTAAGTTACTATGATCATGACACTTATTATCCCTTCACTTGATCTGAAGATCCCCTAAATTTTTGACTTGATACTCAAAATTAGATATTATGTTCATGATAAAATACACTCCATTATATATTTGGGACCCACTAATTTCATCATGTTTCCACTCACCATTATATCTTTGACCCGATCGAACATCGATCGTTGTTCAAGGTAATTTTTTATTTATTAACCTTACATATGACATAGATCTTCTACCCAATATCTTGAGATATTGACACATATTAGATCTATGTTTAACCTTAGGATTATTTGAATCCAAATGGTTACTTTCCATAGATTTATCTTGATGTCTCCACACATGTCTAGGATTTCTAGTTTAACTTTGAATCTTTATATAATGAGATAGAAAAGACATCAAGATATGAAATTTGTAGAGGATGATCTAGGTATGAAAAAAATCACGTCCATGTAATAATTTGACCTGATTGGTGATCTAAAAATCATAATTTTTGGTTGATAAATATTTCAATAACATAGAAATAACATAGTAACAATGAATTCTCTGAGAAGAGATGTATTATTACTCAAGATCGCAATACAACTATATGCTTATTTCTGGGAAGAGATGTCTGGATTTCCATTTTGGGTTACATATTAATTTATACCCATATTAAAAGAAATGGGAGCATGTGTAAGGGAACCAATCTTGATGGAGATTAAGTGATTCAACTTTCACACTTTAAAACAATATATAATTTGAGGAATTACTATTTTTAGAAACTTACTATTTTTAGACTGCACTACTAAAATTGAAATTTAGGGAACTTACATTGGGTTTTTTGAGGGGTCAAACTTCATATAATTGATATAAATTATATATCATGGTGTTCTTCTCATTCTTATCTTTCTAACAGTTCAAACAATGAGTCAATTGGAGCTACGATGCATAAGTTATGGCTCCCAAAAGTTTTGTCATCAATTGGGGTGGAACTGTCAACCGAATTATCACCTAAATTATTGCCCAGATCATTCCTCCCTACTTGAAAATTAATGGTCCCCATTGCATCAATGTTCCTTATCAGGTGTGGTAGATGTGTCTTGATTTTATTCCCTATGAGCCACTCACCTTGGTGGCTAAGCTGGCCCCTTTTGACCACTCGATAAAGTGGAATAGAGCATCCTCTTATTGTCTTCATCTAGGTGTCCACAATCTGATCCTCCTCCATTGGAGAAAAACTCTATGGATCAAACTCATCAATGTCTAGTTGTTATATTATGACTAAAGTGTCCAATAGAGGTAGATGATATGGTTTGAGGAGCTCCACATTGAATATTGGATGCAGATCAAGGTAGGCTGGTAGGTTCAACTCAAAAGTATTTTCTCCAACTTTTCTGGTGATGGTGTAGGGACCATATCACAAAGGATGAATTTTTATATGTGGGCCTACAATTCATTCCTTCTAAAGCCACAACCAAACCTTATCACCCACATCAAAATGGTGTGTAATCCTATGTTTTTCATGGCATTGCTTATACTTTTGATTCATCTTCTCGAGGATGTCATGAACTTGTTGCTAGATGTGTTGCATATATTCAATGAAATTTGTTGCTTTTGTTGCCTTAGATCTTCCATGAGGTGTGTATTCCATGGTGGAGAATGGAATGGCTATATCAATTGATGCCATGGGTTGGAACCTGAAGCATACTTGGAATGGACTGTGTTTGGTTGAGCTATGTAGGGCTTGATTATATCCATTTTGTATGAAAAGAAGCCCCTCATCCCATGTGTGTGGATGTTTGGAGTGATACATCCAAATCATGTGAACAATCAAGTGGTTCACCACCTCTATCTAACTGTTATTATATGGATGGAAGGCTATGGAATTTATTAGCTTGGTATCCATCATCTTCCATAGAGTGGACCAAAAGATGCTCAAGAACCTCCTATCTCAATCTGAGACAATGGACTTGGGGAGACCAAAATGGAGCCAGACATGACTCAAATATAGTTGAGCAGTTTCTTCAATATATATATTTTTCTTACAAGAAATCATGATATCCATTTTTAAAAAATGATCAACTTCCACAAAAATATAGTCCTTACCATGTTTAAAAGTGGGCAAACCTAAGAGAAAATCCATTGAGATAGATTGCCAAGGCCTAGTTGGTTTTGGCAATGGTGTGTATAATCCTTGCTTCTTATTTGTTGGCTTGGATATCACACATGGGGTGTAAGATTTGAGATATATTTTCACATCCTTTCACATATGGGGCCAATATAAGTGTTTTTGAAGAACTGCTAATATCTTTTATATACCAAAGTGTCTAGCTGTCCTACTAAAATGTGCTTCCCATATCATCTTCTATTACTCTATAGCTAGAACATAGATGTGCTCCATATGATAGAGGATATTATCTTACAAATAGAAATTAGAAACGTGTTTACCTTTTTGAAGCACCTAATATGTATCAGCAAAGGTAGGATCTACTTCATACAGATCACCCCAAGTGGTAGTCTCATGTCTGCATAGGTCAAGAACTATTGTGAGTGCAGTAATTGGTGGGTGGCTTAGACAATCTATAGATATATTTAAGCTCCCCTTTTTGTGTTTGATGATTAGATGTAATTGATGAAGATATATGGCCCACTTTTGGTGCCTTTCATTTCATAGTTTTCTCTATGTCTAGATGAATTCCAATGGTCTGTGGTCAGTGTGGATGACCATCTCTTTCCCCAAGATGTAGTGTTTCCATTGTTTATAGGTTTGCATAATGGCATACAACTCCTTAAGATATACCAGATATTTCTTGACTGTATCAGTGAAATTTTCACTATGATATGCAATAGGATGGCCATGTTGCATGATGATAACTCCCATGGCATATTTAGATGCATCTATCATCAACTCAAAAGGTTGATGCAAATCTGGAAAGGCAAGAAGAGGGGTTGAGAAAAGTCTATTTTTCAAATTCTCAAATGCCGTTTGTTGTATTTCACCCCACTAGAATGTATTTTAGCTCCCCCTTTAGTCACTTGGGTTAGTGACCAAGAAACATGTGAAAATCCAAGAACAAACTTGTGATAGAAATTTACAAGACCCAAGAAGCTACAAAGTTCTAAGGGTCCTTGGTGTGGGCCATTCTTGAATAACTCAAAACTTTTTTAGATCAACATGGATCCCTTCCTCATTCACAACATACCTGAGGTATGGAATTGTTGTCATCCTAAATGTGCATTTGTCAAGATTTTCATATAACTTGTGCTCTTGAAGAGTTTAAAGTACCTTACAAACATGTTGCAAATGTTCCTCCCATGTTCTACTATAGATGAGTATGTCATCCAGGTAGACAACCATGAATGAGTTGGTGAAGGGTCATAGGATGTCATCCATCATCTTCATGAAGGTATTAGGTGAGTTAGTTAAGCCAATAGGCATAACTAACCATTCAAAGAGCCCCTCCTTAGATTTTAATGTAGTCTTGCAGACATCAGTGGGATTGATGGGAATTTGGTGATAGCCAAATTTGAGATCAATTTTGGTGAATAAATTCACACCATGGAGTTGATCCAGTAGGTCATCAATCTTGGGGAGAGGGTAGTGATTATTCATAGCAATTTTACTCAGGGCTCGATAGTCAATGTAAATCCTACATGTTACATCTTTCTTTGGTGCCAAGACAATTGGGCTACCACTGGGTGAAGAGCTTGGCCTGATGTGACCCTTTTGGATCAATTCTTGAATCTATCTTTTTATCTCATCATTCTCCAAAATTGATCTTTGATACATAGGAATGTTAGGTAAAGGTGATCCTGGGATCAAATCAATAGAATGTTTTACCTAGAAATGTAGTGGAACTCCTATGGGTGACTTGAATAAGTCATCATATTCTCTTTTGATTCATCCAATCTACTTTTGTTGTTGTTTTGATTATGTAGTTAGGACTGCAACATTGGCCTTCTTGGATTTCTGTGGTTTAACCACCATGAGAACAAATTGCTTTGTCTTTTCCACCAATCTCTTACATTGCTTATCACTGATCAAGGAGATAGATGTGGGAGGTGATACCTCTGGTACCCTATAGCACCATGTTCCAAGAGTGAGGGTGATTATTTAGGTTCATGATTCATAGATACCATGTCGCTCATACATGAATGGCTAACCAAGGAGTACATCACAAACATCTAGATTGACCACATCACACAATACTTCATCTTGGAAAGGTTTTATTGCATATAAAAGAAGACATTGATGGGTGACATAGAGGTCTCTTGCTAGGCTCAACCATCTAATACTATATGGATTTAGATGAGGCTTCATGGATAGATTTATACTTTTCACAACTTTAGCAGAGATTAAATTCTTGACTCCCACTATTAAGAATGAAATGCAGAGGCTTACTTTTTATCCATAATTTGGAGTGAAATAATCTTTCCTTGTCATCGAGACTTTCCTCATGAGTCTGTGATGAAGCAACAATGGTGTCAAGCTCAACATCTACAATTTCTTCTTCATCCTCTTTGACTATGGTTGCGTATGAGACATAGTAGTAAATGTTGAGTATTGTGACTCAGAAAGAAGTGACTTGATGGCACGACATTCTTCTTTAGAGTGAGTTCTAATTTTGTGGTAATCACAACATTTTATATCCTTCCCCTTTTGGGGTTTCTTATCTTGAAACTCCTTTTTCTTCCAATGTTAGCCTCATATTTGACCTTCCTTGTCACTTTTCCATTTTGAGGGCTGACTCTTTGTATTCTTTCTTCCATGCTTCTACTCAATCTTCACTATGAATTTGTATGCCTCACCGAGGGTTTACAAATTGAAGAGTTCCATTTCCCCACGTATGTACCATTTTAGTTCACCATGATATTTGAGAGTCTTATGTTTCTCACTTTCTTAGATGCCCAATCTTGTAGACAAAGAATGAAAAATGTCTTTGTAATCTTGAATAGATTGGTCCTTACCTTGGAGAAGTTGTTGCCACTACATGTATAGATCATCATATGATCTAATGGGATAGTATTCTTCTTTCACCGCTTCCATGAAATCATCCCAGGTAGGTTCCATCTCAAGGCCAATTTCATCTAAACTGAACCTCTTTTTGTACACTTCCCACCATTTTTTCATAGGCAATGATGCTTTCAAAAGAGCAAAAGTGATCTTTTCTCCATCAGTGAATTTATTTATAGAGAAGTAGGAAGATAATTGATCTAACCAATTTTCTATTGCATCAGCATTGATTTTGCCTTCAAATGTAGGAATATCAAAATTCACCTAAACCTTGAAGGCTATTTGGGCATTGAAAGAACATTTTGTGGATGAGGAGCCAAGAAGTGTAGTTGAGGAGCTAGAATTTCCCATCGAGAGTTATTAAAGAATTTGGACAAATTATTGCATCATCTATGCTTATTGTCATTGGAGGGATTCATTCACCATTTCATTGAAAGGATTAGATGTCTCAGTGTCATCTACCATTTAAATTCATTTGGAGTGAATAGGTGGATAGTTTGGAAGCTCTATTGTTTTCCACCCAAGCTTCTTGTAGCCTGACCACATCCCCAGGATCATACACTCTCAAGACAAACTACTCTGATACCACTAATCCAAAACTCAAAAGTTCTAGTTGATAAATATTTCAAGAACATATAAATAACATAGTAACAATGAATTCTCTGAGAAGAGATGTATTATTACTCAAGATCACAATACAACTATATGCTTATCTTTAGGAAGAGACGCCTGATTTTCCATTTCGGGTTACATATTCATTTATACCAATTTTTAAAATAGTGGGAGGATGTGTAAGGTCACCAATCTTGAGGGAGATTAAGTGGTTCAACTTTCATGCTTTAAAACAATACAGAATTTGAGGAATTACTATGTTTAGAAACTTACTATTTTTAGACTACACTATTAAAATTAAAATTTGGGGAAATTCTATTGGGTTTTCATGGGTCAAAATTCATTTATAAAATATTTATGCCATATCATATCATTCTCCTCATTCTTATCATTCCAATTATTCAAATGACAAGTCAATTGGAGCTACAGTGCAAAAGTTATGGCTCCCGAAAGTTTTGTCATCAATTGGGGTGGAACTGTCACCCAAATTATCACCTAAATTGTTGCCCAGATCAATTGGTGTCAAAAATTCACTTATGAGATGAATAATTGAGGTATTATATTCCTTTTTGCATGATGTTTCATGATGGTCTAGTCTCTATAGACTTATGCAAGAAATTATTGTCTCTTTAGAAGGCTCTAATAAACTTCTAAGACTTTGTCAATCTGTTTCATGCCCCTAAATGCTTATGAACACTATGAAACTCTACCGGTATCTTCTCTCTCCTAGTTTTAGACCTGATTCTAAGCTATTTTATCATTTACTCCATCAATAAATATTCTCATCCTTTATTCAATCAAAAACTTGGTATGTGGTCCAAAATTGGCCAACATCTTTGGCAACTCATAGGGAAGCATGCCTACTATGCTTTAGAACCCAGACTAATTGCCTTGTCTAATCTATTAGGCATGGAGTCATAAGTTAATATGAATTGAGTAAGGTTATCCCTTTCTTGAATACCATCTCTTGAAGTAACAAATTCCAAAAGAAATAAAATAACATAAAGTGCCTAAGGAACTTTGGAAAAGGAAACACACAATAAGAAAGTAATCTAACTTAAACAAAGCAAGTGTAACTAACCTACTAAAAAAATGTGAACACAATAACTTAGAGAAAATCATGAAATATACTCTAATACATATAATATTATACAAAAATTTATAATCACTTCCATCTTGGGTCAAATGGGAAACTTTTAGTATCATTTAATTGTAATAAACCAAGATGAAAAATAACTTTCTTTAGAGGTACCAAAAATGGTGAACCAAGCAGCTTAATGGCTAATCCTTTTGATATGATCTCCAATGGATGAAATGGAACAAACATGTCTCCAATGTAGACATACTGGTCCAAGTCTTCCAAGCTTGGTTCATATTGGATTGAAGGAGAACTTGCTTGATGTTTCTCATCACCCTTGAGAAAGCCTTGTAGGAAGACTTAATTTAGCTCTTTGGAACAACTATACTTAGTTCACTTGATGGTTCAAAAATACCATATCCTTCCCCATTATCTATATGAAAATTAGGACTGATCATGATTAGAGTAGCATGCTCATAGTTTCCTAGAATAAGGACATGCACCTTAATATCTTCTAAATCTTTTGTTATGGCATTAAAATGCTACCAAAACCCTTAAATTTTTTTATTGGTATGTTCATTAAACTATATCTCATGATTATTTGAGATGTCTCCTTCATAAACCTCACTCAAGATTTTATATTTTTATTTAACTACAAATGAGGGTTGACTTAACCATTCAAGGTACAAAACATCAAATTTGTCTTACTCAAGGTTTGATCTACTTTATTCTTCTTCATTTAGGTAGAATGAACCTTCAATGTCTAATCAAAGATTTATTTTATCTCAAATGCTTCATGAATACACATCCCTTAAAATATGAAGGCATCAGTACTACCTTTAGACTCTAATTCATCAAATCCATTTCAATAACTTTGATCCAAACCTAATTTCTCCTCCTCTGAATGGAGTGGGCTACCTTTGACCTCCACAATAGGTTCATGAAGGTTATTATTGGTCATGTGTATGGGTATATAAAAATATACTAATAAAAATATGGTTGATTATACATACTATATTATGATTGTTAGGCACTTAGTTAGGCTAATTAAACTAACTGATAGATGCTCGGAGTCACCATTGATGTTTTTACACATTCCTCTAAAGGCTGATTGAATGAAGATAACACCAAAACTTTTCACTAGTGAACAACATAGTAAGTCCCATCGAGTGTGCCAAAATCTATTATGAGGTGATATTTCACCCTTTGAGAGGAGTTATTTAGGCTTCCCCACTCTTAATAATAATATGGGAACAACCCCAAGTTTTGGTTATCCTATAATATGGTTGAACCTCCAAAGAAGGTCAGTTTCCTCTTGATGGATCACGAAAACTAATGTTATCATAGGGAAAAGGGTTAAAAAGGGGAAAATGGATCCTAAGAAGGCTAAAAGGTGATGCACCAACTAAAAATGAGAAACTCCCATAATATTGAACTTTATAAAAGACAATGCTAGCTCACAAAACCTCACAATCTATCTCAGTGCATAAGTGTTTCATGGACTAGGTTTAAGCAGAACACTAATCCAAACATGTAATAGCTTAAATAACCCTAAAGGAGGTCATAAAGGAGGAAAATGGATGAGGAATATTATCCTTCATAATTCCATCATGCACAACTCACTCAACATAGATCCAAGGCAAGATATAGGTAAAGAAAGTCTTTTATTACATCAAGAGGTAGTTCTTACAAATGTTTGACAGGGTTTATCCTAATAAAGATGAGCATATTTTGAAATATTTTAGAGAGTCCCCTAATTTTCAATATCAAAGAGTCCTTTTGAGAATCTAACATCAGAGAGATAGAGAGAGAGAGAGTTAGTTTACAAAATGTGAAAGAATGGGTAATATAGAGAAAGGGAGAAGAGAGAGGGAGCATGCCATCCAAGATCATTAAATGAGCTACCACATTTTGATGAATTCTCCCCCATATTTTTATAAAATCAAAGCTAATACATCATATACAAGATATCCTTCATCTATCCCAATAGCCAATGAATCATTTCATTGATTGAGCAAGACATTAGAGGACAAGAATGTGTCTAGGGTGATGAGGCATAATCCTTCTATGAAGAAAAACCGTTAAAGAACCTAAAAGTATATTAAATACTCTAGATACTTTATCTAATCACTAGATATCCATTTTAGTATTTTTACACCATCTCCCACTTCACTTTATTGTGAAGACAAAATCTTCATATCTGTGGATCTGATAGAACCATGATTATGTCTACTTTGGGTGGCCATAGGTACTTGTTTGTTGAGGATGTGACCATGTCAAAGGATGAGACATTCCACCATATCTAATTTGTTTCTACATTTTCATGAACCTTAACATAGGTTCACTATATATTTAAAACCTATCCATTTATTGGTTTTCATATAGCTCTAATATCGATGAAAACCTCTTATAGGCTATATAGTCTTATCTTAAACTATGTTAGGTTTAAATAAACCTTTTCTACCTTTGAACCTTGTGGAAGTCAAGAAATCATCATATGCATAGGAATTTTTTAAATAATATAAAACAAAATTATATAACATTACTTTAATCTCAGAATAAATAGGCATGCAAGTTCTAAAAACCCTTAAACTAGATCTAAACTATGATTTAATTGCATTAAAAATTATTGTTGACAACCCCTGACTGTATGATTATGTCTTTTCAACTAAAATCTAATGGAGACATAGATATTTTAATCATTTTATCTTGGTTTTACTTGAAACACATTTGAATTATAGTTGAAATATCCTATCTTCAACTTTTAATATTGGATGTTGATCTTGATCTGGGACTTCAATATTAAGACATTTGGCAATTATGCATTTATCTTTAAGATATGCTATCAGTTTCATTTGCTCTTGAAATTATGACATGTGTCAACCTTGTATTTAATATGATATAATTTACCCTTTGAAGCTATATACACTATAAATCTCCTTGGTCTACTTAAACATGTCATCTATCTCTTTCCACTTGATTTAACATGCATCATTGATCCTCTAAGTCATTGTGATCATGACACTTGTTAGTCCTTCACTTGATCTCAAGATCCTATAAATTTTTGACTTGATTCTCAGCATTAGACATTAGGTGCATGATCAAATTAAATTTGTTATATCTTTGGGACCCACTGACTGCATCAAGTTACCACTCATTATTGGATCTTTGATATGATTGAATGTTGATTGTTGATCTTGTTCTAGGCACTTTTTGACTTATTGACCTTACATGCGCCATAGATATTCTACCCAAGATCTTGAGATATTAACACCTATAAGATCTAAATTAAACCTTAGGATCATTTTAACCCAAATTATTATTTTTCATAACTTTATCTTTACATGTCTTTGCACATCCCAAACTGCTTGTTTAACTTTGAATCTTTATATCTTGAGATAGAAAAGACATCAAGATATGAAATTTATAGAGGATGATCTAGTCATGAAAAAAATCATGTCCATGTAATCATTTGACCCTTATTTATTTCTTAAATTCACTTATGAGATTTACAACTAAGGTGATCTATTCCTTCGTACATGATGTGTCATGATGGTTTGGCCCTATAGATTTGTGTAAAAAACTATTGCCTGTTTATAAGGCTCTAATGAACTTATAAGACATTTTCAATCTATTTCATGCACCTAAATGCTTATGAACACCATAATATTTTTTTGGTATATTTTCTCTCCTAATTCTGGACTTACTTCTATGACATTTGATCATTTATTTCATTAGGAACTTTGCTCATATTCTATCTAGAAAAGAGATTGGTATATGGGGCAAAATTGGCCAACAGTTCCATTTACTAACTTAGTCACATTGATTTTTATTTTATTCACATACTACCAAATCAAAAAATATAATTTTTTTAAGAAAATTCTACCCAAGGTGTACCTAATTGAATTTCATCACCAAAGGAGAAGCTGACTGAATTTTCTAGCCAAGTCTAAATACATAATTGATGGTATATATTAGAAAATCACCTAAAACCCTTATTACAATAGGATTATGAAATGAAGGGGTAGGCCCCAATACCAAGATTAATTTACCATCATAAATACAATTCCCTTTCAACCTTAACAACCTAAAACCAACTTTGGCTTACCTCTTTCTAGTTCCTTTCTAAAGCTAAATGCCCTATCACATCTCTTTTTAAAGATATAATTTAAAACATTTAGGAATGACTGCATAGATTAGTATTTCTATTTTTAGCATTGTTTTTTTCTCTTTGTTAATTATATGATTTATTATAAAAAAATTATTGGCTAATATTGGTACAAGTTTTATGTTGTGTGTTATAACTAGATCGACCTAGTTGCTTCTTTGTTTATTTCAATTTATCTTCTAATTAATACTAGATCATCTAGATTCTTAACTATGAAAACCTATTTTTACCCTCAAAACATATATAACCTAATTGATTATGTATCCTATAGTTTTTATTTCCACATAACACAATCATTTAATCTAACCCAATTTATCATAATCTAATATTTTTTCCCTTTTATAGAACGTAGTCATTCTATTTGACCCAATCTTTGATAATTTAGTATTTTTTGTTTACCTTCAACACATAGTCGACCTATACAATTGTGTGTCTTTCATAATTTCTCTATTTGATCATCTATAAAACATATTCAACCTATTTGATTATGTCTCTTATAGCTTATCTTACTTAGTTTCTTATAAAATAATGTTGATCATTCAACCCAATATCATATTAGTTTATTCTCATTTATAACAAGTGTTTAGTTTCCATCCATTATCATGGATTTCATGTTTGATAATAATACATACTTGAATCAAACCAACATGATGAGTTTCACTAATCCTAATAGGATTTCTAAAACACACTTTTTAGAACTGTTGTCACCAAATATTGCACCCTAGAAGAAGTTGTTCAATCTTATTTTAGATTTGGGCAACATGGGAACATTCCCAAGTATGTGGGTGCACTTATATTAGAAACGAGACTCTAGATTTGAGGGCTATGTCCCTCAATATATTGTGTAATGCTTATCACTTAAAATACTACTTACTTATGAGGTAAAGAGTTAGAGAATGCATAAATTAAACCTACTCTAAAGGAGGTGATGCACCAAAATGTCTTCCATGTGACCATCATATTTCTAATATGATGAAATAAGACATACAAACTAGTCTCTAAGTCTTAATGGGTTATAACATGGGCATTTCAATATAGAGGTGAGATGTGAGCAACAACACAATGTAAATGAACCAAAGGGTAAATTTCACACTCCAAGGATAATTTTACACTTGAAAAAGCTTTACACACTAGACTACACTCTATATAAACTATTAGAATAGGAACCCTTACTAAAACATGAAAGGATAAGGAAAGTAAGGATAGATAATTATCACTTCTTATCACTTCTCATCACTTACAGAGCTAAAAAATTATTCAAAACTCAGAATTAGACTTGCATTAATGTTTAAAGGCAAAATATGACATTAGTACAGTATGGCTTCACCATACATGGTGTGGTCTCATAACAAAGGAAAAAATGGTAGATACTTATAGGATTTGAGAGAGAGAAGTGGGAAAAGATAAGTCCCAAGTAGAATCAAATGAGTTTAACCTCCTTTGAACCATAGTTACAAGTGCCTCTATCAATATGATTCTTTTGAACTCCCTGAAAGACTAGGTCATCTCAAATAGTTGTAACAATTCATTATTCCTTCACTCATGTTCCATATGGATACAATGACAAGATAAAATGGTTTTGAGCTAAGTTGTGGAATCAGTACAATTATAATAATTGGATTCATCTATTAGAAATTTATCCTGGAATTAATTTATCCAAACAAGTTTGTTATGGCATACACAATGGAGAGATGGGGTCCCTTTCATGCATTTATTCCTAGAGATGAAACCATTGGGGTATATGTGTATGAATTCATCACATCCTTTGAAATTATAGCTCTTATTATAACTAGATCATGCTCAAACCTACACATCATGCTTAAACTTGCCCCCATGCTCATAGGCCCACTATAGATGGAAAACTAATATCAAACTATTGGTTTTCCTATATTCATTATATTATGAAACTCTACTCAATGCCTAATTCATATTATGTCCACATAGATCCATTATGTCATTGTAATAATTGAGGGTTCACCATGTTCATAGGTCCCTTTGGGAATGGTGAACACAGTCATAAAACAATGTTACAATCTTTAAAAAATAGACCCTATATGTTATAAATCTAGAACCAAAGGTATATATTGATATTAAATGACAAATATATGTTTTTTATCACCTTAATACATCATTGTGTCACTTCATGACATTTGGTCAAGCTCTAATGGTGGATTGATGATCCCTAAAAGCTTGCCTTGGTTTAACTTTGGTCACATAGTCAATCTCCATAAAGTCACCTAGCTTCTCAACCTTTAATTTCATTAGTCATCGATATCTAACTCAACCTATTGATATATTGACCCATCCCAAACCATTGATCTTGCTCGATACAAATGATCATGAGTGATTGATCTTGCCTTGACTTATCAACTCTATCCAAGCTTATGCCATGTGGCAGCCCTATATTTGAATTTAGGATCCACTGTCAGTCTACCAAACTCACATGCTTATGCCATGTATCAATATCTTGAGATCATTGACTATTGGACTCATCTCACACCATTGAATCAAGATGTATGAAGCAACATGGACTGTTAGATCTGTTGGGATCCACTATTTGAAAACTAATTGCTATTTCATGAGCTTAAAATTGATGTCCACACTCCCATCAAATGACATTCATGTAACTATCATTGACATTTATGCGACCATAAAATTTAAGCTCAAAATGATTTGTTTTCTCAAACTTAAACTTGACATTAACATGAATGTCTTATGTTGTAGGTCCATCTTTAGAAGCTTATAACTTAAGCTAGAAAGCTTGTACAAATTTGAAACTTTCAAAACATGTTCCCAGCATTAAAAACTACTCAATGATACAATCCTTTGGATTATGGGTGATTCTTTAGTGAAGATAAAAAATTCATAAAATATTTGGTTTGTTCATTCCTAAATGATTGTTTGGATGGCCTGGCCCCTTAAAATTGGCAAGTTAAAATTTAAGGGCTTATATCTTGAGATAGAAGGCTCATCAAGATATGAAACCTGCAAATTATGATCTTGGTAATAAGGACATTGATTACACATGGTCTGATGGTCACATGAGGATTTCTAAGCATATTTAAAAAAATACACAAGCAATCTATTCCATTCTAGTTTCCATGTGAAGTCCTGATGATGGTTTGGCTTCACAAAGCTTGTTACTAAACTTTAGTAGCTCTGAATGGAGTCCTTGAGGCCTGTGTAGACCCCTCCCATGATCCTAGCTTGCATTGATCACCATGAAGACCTTCCACTTACATATATGACCCTAAAATGACCCCTAAAACACAAAATACCATAAGGACCAAGCTAGACTATGACCAAATCTAGAATGACATATGAAATGTCATCAATTAAACTATAATAATGCCCTATGGAATTATAAAAATACCCTATAAAATATTATGATTATAGGGGGTTGAACCATTTTATCTAGTGGTAAAAATGGTCAACATCTTTGGCAATTTTCCAAGGGTAGAATGATTGTTATGCCATGACCAATTGCCTAATCTTGTCCATTAGGATATGGAGTCACATGTATAGTAGATTTGACATTAAAATTGCCTTGAACAACACAAAAAACATAGAAAAAAATAAGAATAAATCACAAATAAAGTAACTAAGCAAAAACACACTTTTGATTTAAGAAAAATTATTAGAAGATAACACAATAAGAAAGAAATCACACACCTAATCTAATATTTACAAAACTAACCCTTAGTTACTAATAACAAGGTTTAAAATGTATCCTATTCATAGGGATAGACAAATATTCTCCATTCATCCTTGCTAATTGAAAAGAGTTACTTTTATTGCAATTGATGATGAAATATGGTCCACTCCATAAGGTACCGAATTTGGTACGCCTCCTTGGTTCTACTCTATATTCATCTTATTTCAATATTATGTCACCTTATTAAAATGATCTTGGAGTTACCTTCTTGTCAAAATATCTCTTTAATAGTACTTTGTGATGCTCCATAGCTTGATGAGATTTATCCCCAATCTCTTATAACTCCATTAATTCTATTAATCTCACCTCTATTGGAGTGTTCTCAATAAACTCTATTTGATGTGATAACTCTAAGGCATGCAAATTTTGATAGATAAACAACCTAGCTTCCCTTCTATAGATAAGCACAAAAGGATAATTCCCTATTGACCTATTGGGATTTATCCTATCAACACATAAGGTTATCTTCAATTTGGTGTGCCAAGATATTTGGTTATGATCCAAAGTTCTCTTAATGATTTTGATCATGTTATTATTATTAGATTCAACCAACCCATTACCGTGAGAGTAATAGTTGGATGAAGTGCTCAAGAATATGCCATTACCATTGGTCCAATCAACTATCTTATCACCCATAAAAGCAAGATCATTATTTTAAATAATAGGAGTGCCAAACCTTGTTATGATACTCTCATATAACTCCAAGATAGTGTTCTAAATAGCTTTCTTTAATGTTACTACCTCAACCCATCTTGTAAAATAGTCAGTTTCTATGAGTATCCATTTATGACTAGCACTTGATGGGGGATTTATCATGGCAATGAAATCAAGACCCCATTTCATGAAAGGTTGATCAAATTGGATAGGAGTCAAAGGAAGGACTACAAACTTATACTTTCCTACAAAGATAGAATATTGTCCACACCTTCTCACCCAAGCATGAAAATCCTTGAAAAGGCTATGCTAATAATAGCCTACCCTCATGATCTTGGAAGTTGTGGTTATTGGAGGGAAATGACCTCCCACTATCCCATCATGAAACTTCTCAAGCAACACTCTAAACTGATCATTATCAATACATCTCAATAGCACACCATTGATGTCCCTCCTAAAAGTCACACCATCCATAAGACACAAGGAAATAGATTGAAATCTAAAATATCTCCTTTTTGATCTACTCATATTATTTGGATACTCACCATTTTGGATAAATCTATTCACATCTTGTGTCTAACTTTATGGAGGCAATGAACCAGTTGATTGGTAAAAATCATGATTGAATAGAGCTTCTTATTTTGGATCATGAAGATTTGAAGCTAGATTTTCAGAAAATATTTTATCCCTTACCAATTTTGTCACTTTGATATCAACATCATACTCCATTACCTTAGTGATCTACCCTACCCTCTTTTCACTAAGATCTTTACTCAAAATAAACTCTTTGGTGCTAGGATGAGAGACCATAATGTGAATATTATTATTTGAAACCATATGTATGATCTTATTTAGTCCTCTTACAACAATAATGACCTATTTCTCCATAAATGTGTACTTAAATTCATAATCTTATAATCCTTGACTAAATAATGCAATTGGCTGCTTCACACCCTCATCATTCTTTTACATCAACATGGATGAGATAGGATCAAGGTTATCAAATGAATAAAACATGAAGTATTTAGTAAAATCATAATTCATAAGATTATGAGCTTATACAATTGCTTTCTTTATGTCTTCAAAACTATTCTTACCCTATTTAGTCCAAGAAAAGACTTGGTTCTTCTTGAGCATAGTTGTGATAGGTTTCACCAAGGATGAAAAACTAGGTATGAACCTCCTTAAAATTTTTATCTTGTCAATGAAACTTTGAATACCTTTATTATGTAAGGGTAATGATAAAACTCAAATATCTTCTATTATTTTGAGATCAATAGTCAAACCATCCTTAGAAATAATATGTCCTAAGAGCTTACCTTCATGAATAGAAAAGATGCACTTTTTAGGATTAAGACATACTCCATACTACCTACATATTCAAAAACTTATATCAAGTGTTGTATTTTTTCATTAACATATTTATAAAATACTATTATATCATCTAGATAAACCAATAACATCTCATTGATCAAACCTTTGAAGGCCATGTTCATTGATCTTTGAAATGTGGCACTGACATTGGACAGACCAAAGGGCATCTTTCTATAAATAAAAGTCCCCCATTTAGTAGTGAAGGTTGTCTTAAATTAATCATCTTCACTGAATAAAATATTAATATAGCTTGAATATCCATCTAGAAGAAAAAATGTTGAGAACCTGAAACCATTTACAAAATTTGATCCATTGAGGGTAGAGGATAGTCATCTTTGAGTGACACTCTATTAAGATCTCTAAAGTCCACACAAATAATTATGTACCCATTATTATTTATAATATAAATAAGGTCATCTACCCATGTTTAATGATTTATGGGAAATATTATCTCATATTCAAGGATTTTGGTAAGTTTTAACCTCATGAGTTGTTCAACCTCGGGGTTGATGGGTCTTTACTTCTATCTAACTAGTTTAACTCTAAGTTCTAACTCAATGGTATGGTGTGATAGGTTAGGATCAAATAATTTGAGGTCATTATATTCCCAAGAAAAGATATCATGAAACTCTCTACACATCTCGATGAATGCTTGATTATCTAATTTAGAACATACATTGCCTAGTTTGAGGAGCTTTTCCTTGAAGATCAAGACCCTTTCATAATTATCCTCTTTTGTAGACATACTCACTTTCTCCTTTTTATTTTGATCATTCTTATTGAATATAATTTATAATTTCACCAAACCCTTAGGTATCTTATTCATTCTTAGTTGTACAATCTGATCACCCAATTGTTCTTCAAGCCTCTTTTGATTCCTTGAAGAAAACCTAGCCTTATTTTGCAAGAAGCATAAAATGTGTGTCATTATCAAAAACTTACCAAGACAATTATATGGTAAATAAGGTATGATAATGAAATTTATATGAGTCTATTTTCCCTCCTCTATGTATTTAGACTATCAAATTGAGCTCCTATGGTAGCTAGTCTATCAACATGACTATTTTGCTCCTTTGGGACTAGTTGAATATTGAATGCATTGAATTCTTTGAGAAAATACCATACCCTATACATGTATGACTTAAGCAAAGGATTTTTGGTAGCAGCCACATTCCTCACCTAATGCAAAACTAATTCACTATCTCCATATACTTACAAGTTCTTGATTACTTTTCTCCTTGCCTATTGAATGCCATAAATTAAACCTTCACACTTAGCCACATTAAAAGTAAAAATAAAATGAAAATTATAGAAGCATAATACTATTTTTTATATAGGGATACCAACATAACACTAGCTCTTACACCAACTTTACTTCTTGAACAATCAAAAATACCTTCCATAGTTCATTATCTTCACCCTCTTCCCTGGCAAGTAGATGTGTTGGTACTCCTTATTCATGTATTCAATACACTCTTAGATAAGATTCCTCCATGAGAGAATAAATATCATGTTAATAAGTATTAATATAATATTCATCAAGAAACAAATTTGCAATGCCCTCAAGCTTGGAGTAAATGCCATCATCTAGAATAGAATCCTTTTCTTCATGAACAACACAATTCAAATTAGAATGTGTCTCAATAAGGTACAATGTGAAACCTTGCAAGGGGTTTTGTCCTAATTGTCACCTTGGCCTTGTATATTTTTATAAAATCCAAGAAAGACTAGTCAACTAAGAGATAACCACCTATCTTGGCTATGAATTACCTTGATAAGTAGATTGAAAAGTGGATTGGGAGATTAACCATAACTATGTCTTGCAAGATAGGAAAACTAGGATAATCATTCATGAAAACCTTCAAGCCTTTTATTAGTCCTAATTTATTGGTAGGTGTACCATATAATTTTATGACCCCTTTTCTATGTTGCTCATATTTTGGCCTAGCTTGTCAACTACAACTTTGACCATGATAGAAGTAGAAGGTCCATTATCAATTATGTAATTATGTAACAACTTGTCACCTATAATGAGGGTGAGGTAAAATGGTGGATTTTTATCAACTCTAATGGATGGTTCAATAATGGTACTAGGATAATTTGTAATAGCAACATAGACATGACTTTGATTTGAGGGTAAGACACTAGTAGGGATAATAGATAATTGCTTTTGTAGGAATTTTTTTTACCAGGCATATGAAAAATATCTCAAAGAGAAATGGATGTTTTAGTGTTATTTAAATATTATAAAATGTTTAAATAATTCATACCTACTTTTTATATGGATTTTATAAGAAAAACATTACTTAAAACTAGAGGAATAGGAGTATACCTTACCATATTTTTACTTGGTGGAGATGTAGAAGTTTTTGGAACTATCACACTTATAGCTGTCTTATTGCCTTATAGGAGGATTTTAAAAACCTATGGGCATGTTATTTCCACCTCTTAGATCCTTCCTCTTATCCCTTGTATTTTGTATGATAGAGGCTCCTTGATTTAGCACAAAAGTGTCTTCAACCAAAAAATTGGTTATCTCTCCTTGAGTTTTCCAATCCTCAATAACTTGTATCATCACCTCATCCTCATTTGATAATATGGGAGTAACTAAACCTTGAGATAAAAAAGCTTTTTCTCCATTTTTATTGGCATCCATTAATTGGTCTTGCTACCAATCTTCTCCCTACACCAAATTTCTATGAATTGGTACCATCTCCCTTGTATTGGTGGTAGGATTAGGATTGTATTCATTAGTAGACCTATTGGGATTAGGTTATTATTTATCTCTTCCTCTTCCATATTATATCTAATAAGGGTAAGGATTTTAATAAGTACCCTTTTACATATTAGCCTGCCTAGTCTGAGCCTCTAAGGCTAGGGACTTTGCTTTCTAATAAGCATCACCTTATGCTTGCCTAGGAGACACCTTAGTTTTGGTATTAGAATTAGGAACTTGGGATACATCTAGAGTAATAGAATAAGTATGAGATAAAGGAGGCATATACACCTTAGGAGGTAATGTTCTAGATTAGATGAGACTATTATTATCTTTGACAATAAAATGATATGCTTTAGGGAAAGTGGAATATCCCATAGATTAAAGTATGATATCAATTTGAGTCCTAATGGATTTCAAGTAGGTAGGGAAAACAAAACTATCAGGTGGTCTCATGGGAAGAGGCAATCTATGCCAAGTCTTCTGAAACCTTTCATTGAAGTCATGCATTATTTCTTTGGGTCCCCTCTTTATCACATTGAGTTGATATATGAGAGAAGTATGGTCACTTTAATTTCTAGATCTAGAAGTCAACAACACTCCAAATTCATCCCATGTTTTGATGCATCAACCTTCTAGAGTCCTATACCAATCAAAAGCCTTCATTTTAAGGGATATGGTAAGGAGTCTAATGGAAATGTACTCTCAAACAATATTGTAGAAAATTCAAATGTTAGAAGCATCTCTAATCTACTCATTAGGTGGGACATGACTTTCACCATTGAATGTGGGAACACCTTTCATGGCATTAGGAGGAATGGAATCATATGCACGAAGTTGGATGGGATTATTAATATTGAAGGTAGGGAAAGTATGGGGTATAGCCATTTATTATTCTTCAATATCTTTAATTTCTTTATCTTTTTTGACCTCTTCCTCCCTAGAAAAATCTACTTGTTCTTTAAAGGGTATATTAGGCTATGGATATTGAATTGCAAGAGGAATTACATGTTGAATGGGTGGGTTAATAGGATTGGATGTTTTAGTAGAGGATGACCTAGTGATAACCATGAATTATGAGGGAATGTTTATAAAAAATTAAATGTAATTGAACTAGATTTACCATGAAGGAGTCACCAAATGCTGAATAACACACTAATTTGTAGCTGATGTTTGTTAAGACCAATATTCACCTTGACAAGTTATCTTGAAGATAATGTGTCCCACTGGGTGTGATAGAATTTTTTTCACAAAATCTTGAACCCTATAAGAATTTATTTAATACTCTTATATATTTGGACAATATGGGAAGATTCCTAGATATGTGGGTGTACCTAGATTGGAAATGAGACTCTATGTTTAAGGGCTAGATCCTTGAATATATTGTGCAATGCTTATCACTTAGAATACTGCTTACTTATGAGGAAAATAGTTCGATAATACTTTAATTGAACCTACTCTAAAGGAGTTGATGCACCAAAATCTCTTCCATGTGACCATCATATTTCTACTATGATAAAATAAGGCATACAAACTAGTCTTTAGGTCTTAATGGGTTATAACATGAGCATTTCAATATAGAGATGAGATGTGAGTAATAACATAAGGAAAATGAACTATAGAATAGATTGTAAAATCTAAGGACAATTTTACACTTAAAAAAGCTTTACACACTAGACTAGACTCTAAATGATCTATTAGACTAGGAACTCTTGATCAAACATGAAAGGATAAGGGAAGGAAGGATAGAGAATTATCACTTATCATCACCATACATCAATTGAAGACTTAGATAATTTTTGAAAACTAAAAAACAAACTTTTAATAATCTTTAAAGGTAAAATATGACATCAGTCTAATAGGGCTTCACTATACATGGTGTGGTCTCCTTACAAAGGCTAAAATGGTAGCTAATTATAGTATTTGACAGAGAGAGAGAGAGAAGTGGGAAAAGAGAAATCCCAAGGGGAATATAATGAGTTCAACCTTATTTGAACCATAATTATAACTACCTATACCAAGGGGAATCAAATGAGTTCAACCTTATTTGAACCATAGTTACAACTACCTCCTTTAAAACTATTTGATTGATCTATGTCATCTCAAGTAGTTGCAACAGTTTATTATTCATTCACTCATGCTCCATATGGTTATAACTATGGGATCAAGTGGTTTTAATCTAAGTTACAACATCAATTCAGTTAGAATAATTGGATCCATCTATTAGAAATTTGTCTTAGTGCTAACTATTCTAAATAGGTTTGTCATGGCATGCATAGTGGAGAGAAGGGGTCCCTTTCATGCAACTGGTCTTGGAGATGAAACCATTAGGGTCTATGTGTATACCTTCTTGACATCATTTACAATGATAGATATTTATCCAACTAGATGATGCTCAACTTTCCCCAATGCTCATAGGTCTACTATAAATGAAAAACCAATTTTAGACTATTGGTTCTCATATAGTCATTATATTATAACACTCTACTTGATGCTTAGTTCCTATTAGGTCAACATAGATCCATTATGTCATTGTAAGAATAGAGGGTTCACCATGTTCATAGGTCCCTTTGGGAATGGTGAACACAGTTATAAGACACTACCATAATCTTTAAAATATGGACCCCATATGTTATAATTCTATGAACTATAGGTCTGTATTGATATTCAATGGTATCCCTATATGTTCTTGATCACTTGAATGCATCATTGAATCTATTTTATTTAATTTGGTCTAGATATAATGGTGGATTGATGATCCTTGAAATCTTTCCTTGGTTCAAATTTGGTTGCATGTTGGATCTCCATGAATTACCCTAGCTTCTTGACCTTTAATTTCATTAGTTATCAATATTTGACATAACCTATTGACATATTGACCCATCTTTCACCATTGATCTTGCTTGTTAGAAATGATCATGTTATTGATCTTGCCCTTGACTTATCAAATCTATCCAAGCTTATGTTACATGATAGTCTTACATTTGATTTTAGGATCCACTATTATTATACCTACCTATGTACTTACATCACATGTCAATCTCTCAATCTCCTTGACTATTTGACTCATCTCTCACTATTGGATCAAGATGTATGATGCAATGCATACCATTAGATCTACTAAGAACCACTGTTTGAAAACTAATGACTATTTCATGAGATTAAAATTGACATCTATGCTCCCATCAAATTATTTTCACATGATCTTCATTAACATTTTCATGACTAGCAAATTTAAGCTCAAAAGGATTTTTTTTGATCGAGCTTAAACTTGACATTAGCACAAATGTCTTATGTTACAGGTCCATCTTTAGAATCTTATAACTTGAGCCAAAAAGCTCCACAGACTTGAAACTTTCACAACATGTTCCCAACATAAATAATGACCTAACACTACAATATTTTGGCTTTCAATTCCTTCCTAAGTAAAGATAAGAAACTCACAAAAGAACTATTTTGTTCATTCTAGGATTATGTCTTGGATGACCTAGCCCCTTAGACTTAGCAAACTGAAGTTTAAGGGATTATATTTTGAGATAGAAGGCTCATCAAGAGATGAAAATTATAGTTCATGATTTTGGTATTAAGGACATTTATCATGCATGGTTTGATGGTCACATGAGGTTTTTTGAGCATATTTAAAAAATTCACAAGCATTATATTCCATTTTGGTTTCCATGTGAAGTCTTGATGATGGTCTAGCTTTACAAAGCTTGTTCATGAACTTTAGTAGATCTGAATAGACTCCTTGATGCTTGTCTAGACCCTTTACATGATCTCTAATTTTATTGATCACCATGAAAACCTACCACTTACATATATGACCCTAAAATGACTCCTAAGACACTAAATGACATAATGACCAAGCTAAACTATGACCAAAGATATAATGACATATGAAATGTCATGAATTGAACTAAAATCATGCCCTATGACATTATAAAAAGCCCTTATACAAGCTTAGGATTATAGGGGTTGACCCATTTTGGCCTATGGTAAAAATGGTCAATAGGAACCTAACATGGATCAAATCAATGTACATGTTACCACCTACACTACAGACTATGAAACTCCTCCTTATTCTTCCATGGAACTCAATCCTTTGTTTATGCTATAAGATGAATGTGACATTGATTACATGTTTTAAAATATTATTTTCATCAATGAAAATCCCCAACATAAAGGTAAGGCTCTAATAGTAATTTATAACATCATGATGGGACCTCATTTTAATGAAACCCATTCAACTTCACCTAGTTTTTCCATA
Organism: Torreya grandis; assembly: GCA_037957365.1. Classification (NCBI taxonomy): domain Eukaryota; kingdom Viridiplantae; phylum Streptophyta; class Pinopsida; order Cupressales; family Taxaceae; genus Torreya; species Torreya grandis. The sequence continues at coordinate 1,729,287 of JARHVA010001090.1, read as the reverse complement.
TGATTTGGGGCAAGATATTTTTTGGTCTACACATTTCCCCTTTATCATGTGTCTTTCTCACACTATGACATCATCCTCTATGTCTTATTTTACCTCCATGTCATATATTTACACAAACATGGTAGGTTTAACATTTAGTGGGGCTATTCAAAATATCCATGCATATACCTATACCACTAGTGCATGTTAAACTACTAATAGTTCTTATGCTACTAGTGCATCTCATGATATTAATGCTTATTATCCTCATAGTTCATATCAAAATATTAATGATTCTTATGCTACTAGTGCATCTCATGATAATTTTGATTATTATTCTACTAGAGCATCTCATGCTACTAATCATTCTTATCCACATAGTGCATTTGATGCTACTAATTCTTCTTATGCTACTAGTGAATATTATTCTACTAGTACATCTCATTATACTAGTGATTCTTAGGCCACTAGTGCAACACATGAAACTAACTAATCTCATAATCATGGTGCATCTTAAGCTATTAATTTCTCACATAACACTAATAAATTAAATATTACTTCTATTAGCCAAAATAGTGCCCAAACTAATCAAATTTTATTACAAAATCTTAACCAAATGCATACATTTCAAACTAATAATGCAAATAAAATGATCCAAATGCAAAATCACCTATTACATCTCCAAAATGAACCTCTACATTCTCAATGGGGAGCACACAATCCTAATCCCCCCACCCCCTTAGAAATTCACATGGTAACCTCGTACTATAACCCCCACTTATCAACAAAAATACTAAACACTTACAAAATGAACCTTTTATACCTCAGATTTCCAACTTTAGCATAGGAGGTATCACTCCCACTATAACTTATAATGGATCTATGGATCATACCTTGCATTTATAAACATTTGGAAGCCTTTACAAAGATTGTATTAAGTTTAATACTTTTTCTACCACTTAATTCTTATCTAAAACAGTTTCATGAGATTCTTTAGATTGGTATAATCAACTTAAAACCCAATCTATTACTAACTTATAGGATGTCATTAATTCATTGGTTTAAGAATTCCAAACTAGTGATCTTCCTAAAAATAACTTAGCTCATTTCATCAATAGTAAACAATTAGAAACTACAATGACACAAATTTTCATTAAATGATGGAAAGCTTTATCTAATAAATCTAAGAATAATATGGTAGATTAGAACCTATTACACTTATTTACTAATTCTCTTCACCCTAAATTAAAATATCACTTTACGACTCTTTCCCCAAAAACTTTGGAAGACATTCTTAACCAAGATAAATGTCAATATTTCCTTATATATTAATTTTAACCTCCCTAACCTACAATGGGAACTCACATGATTTTAAAAGCTAAAAACTACCATGTAACCTATTACATATACTTATGATACTATACACACCAATCAAGACATTACTATAAACAATATCATGGAGCATGTTCATCCACCTAATAAAATTTTTGATCATAATTCCACATTTTTTCATGGCAATCATACCAATGTGCATGTTCCTCTGTCATTAGCAAAAATTCAAAAATGTCTTCCAAGACCTTTACCAAAATATCTTGACCCTACATGTCCTATGAAAACATGGTATGATCCAAATAATTTTTTTTGGTTTCATACAAGTTGGGGCCATTCTCATGAAACTTGTAGATAATTAAGAAATCTTGTTATAGACTTTCTCCTTGGATACAAATTTGATCATGAATCCTTTATACATAAACATCAAAAAACTTATGACATATCATGTAAATCTCATGAAAATAAAACAAAAAATCAATCTTTAGATTGAGCCAATGCTCATTTATCTATCTATATGGATCCTCTTCCTAAACATCAAGACAACATTGATCAACCTACCCCTACTACCAATAACATTTAAATTATTATAGATCTAAACACCAACAATGAAACTATGGTTAACATGATTAGTATGAGGAGAGTAGTGGCTTATATAGATTCAACCCAACCACCTAACCTTAAGTCATATTCAACATTTCACATTATTCAAGAAACTTCCCCATCCCATATCATATAATTGGGGCTTGTGTAACTAATAAACCTACAAGCATCACCTCCAACAACATAAATTGACCACCCCTATCATATAATTGATATAACTTCTACTCTTTCCCTGACTTCCATACCTCAAGTAAACATCCATTAAATTTCAAATAGTATTTATTCTACCCAACCACAAAAAAAACTTAACAACACAACTACATCACCTAAGATCAATAAACCTACCTTAAACCAACCTAAACCATAAATACCTTATAAACATAAGTTTCAATGTACATCCAACCCCCTTCAACAAATTTATTACAACACTATGCACCTTTATCAAATAACCCTCTCATATGTTATTATGAATGTGATATTATCACATAAATTTCCCATATTTCATCCCAAATTCCTTTATTATAAATTATGAAAAATTCTCCCTACCATTGTAATCGACTAATGCATTTATTATTCAAAATGAACATCCTTCATCCTCTACCCATAGGAAAAGAATATACCTTATCTACATTTTAAGATATAATTCTATAATAGTATGTATAAATGTCCATCCATGTTGTTGAAACATTGGACACCTCTCTCTCACTAAAATTCCTTATCTATTCTATGATTCCCGATGAGACACTGCTTCATGCAAGTGATCTCCCTTTCTTCATTAGCATAAAAATAGGTGATATCCAAGTTATACATGATTCTTATTGATGAAGGATTAGGCACTTGTTTTGGTTCTATTAACTTTATTAGACACTTGGATACTCTAAATGTAACCTTAAATATACACACAATACATGCCAAGGATATGATAAAAGATAAATGCATCATTTAGGTTATGTTTGGACGCTTTTTACCATTCCTTCAATCATTGTTTGAGTGAAATCAATGATATTTAACTTTCCACTTTCCTATAATATCTTGCTCTATTTACCTTGGACACATTTCATGAGATAAGTTGATTCATCTACCTAACAATGTGTCAAATTTCCATATAATTATGTTACATATAATATTCAAGGGGACAAAAATACTTATAATTTTGAATATTTCCAAGAACAAGGTGTTTTTAAAATACCCAACCTTAAAACCTTAACTATAATTTAATTTTGAGAATCCCAATGATTTAGTTATCCCATAAAATTCACTAAAGTTTATAATGGTAATCCAAAATTAATCAAAAATATTCCTTCTTACCTCTTAGAATCAGATGATGATGAACTAGATGAGATAATCTTAATATCAAAACTTCTGATCACTCCCCTAATATCATCACTCAAATTCTTACCTCTCTTCAACCTTGATCCTATCAATAACCTTTAAATGAAATATCAATTACTCTAACCAAAACTAAGCATTCCATTCATTATGAGTCCTTGACTAATAAAATAGTTAACTCATGTACTATCAACTTACATACACTTGATTATTATGATTATTATTATTTAGATGACCCTTTTTTATGTAGATTAATTTAAGGTCAAAATGCCAATGTTCTTAGATATAATTCTTATTTGTTATAACCTCTTAGGTAATTTTTTCCAGCATTACTTCTTTTATAGTACTTGATGTTAGTTTTTATTCTACTATTCATAGGTTAAAGATGGAGTGCACACATAGTACACCTCCAAAAAATGTTTAACCTATTAAGATTATGATTATGAACCATGCCATGACAAGACCTTATCATTTTTATCAATATCAGGATCATTCCAGTTTGCTTCCTTAATAGATGTTAGCCACTCTGCTTCGACCTACTATACAACCAACCATGCATATGGATGAACCTAGTCTATATTTCACTCTATCTTCTCCCTTCCTTGGTGATGGTCTTATTTTATCACCTAAGATCTATCCTCTACCTATAAAATGGGTAGATGATCCATATTTTGATATTCATAGAGTTGCTAGTCATTGGACCGATAATTATCATCTATGTTAGTAGTAACATGATTCTTTTTCTACCACTTTAGCTAGTATACCCCAACCATATAATAATAAATGTATTTTTTTCTTCCATAGTAAAAATAACCATTCCTATACTCAATACCAAAATATTAGGTCATACATTGATACACTACATATAGTCATAACACAACTCAAAGATAATATTATCCCACCTCCCAAGTTACTTCCAAAGTAAATACCTAATTATGGGGAAGTATATTATCTTTAGAATTAGTGTAATACCCATCATAATGGTAGATGTTGAGTGTTTTAGCATCATCTCCAAGATTTCCCATAGTCTACTAACACTAGTTATTCCTCTTATTATAGGTCGCCTATGAATGAAGGTTATTCCTTCTCTGTTGACTACACCCCCACATAGATCTACAAATACCATTCATATTGATATACCTATTCCTTTCATTATCAAACATAGGAGGTATCAAATGATAATCACTCTTACTATACCACACCAACATTTTTGGTAGAGGTGATATGGAAGGAAGTATTTTCATGACTTTATCTAAATATTGATGAGACTTTAACTAATGTCAAACTCCAACTTCATATGGACATGTCAAATATTATGGATGACATTTGTGGTTACCTATCAATATTTATGAACATAACATGGTGTTATATCACACTATTTATCATTTTATTACATGATATTTATTGGATTTATGATTCATTTATATATCTTATATTTTTGACTATTTATCAAACATGATTTCACTTATATTTTTTACATGAACAATTATATTGTGCTCATGTGTTTTATATGGTTTCATTCTCTTTAGATTTATTTTATGTATTAATCTCATTTTTCATGGATTCAAACTTATGATTATGGTTTCAATTATTTCACATGGATTCTTTTATTTTCTCTTTGATGATTATTTGCTACTTTCAAACTCAAATAAAGATATTTATTATTTTAACTTGGTTATAAAACCTATATTCCCTTAATATTTTATCTTTAACATATGATCAATTATAAAACATTACATCTCATTGTACTACTTATATACATCGATATATTTAATCTCCCATTTTCCTTTATTTGTTTTCACATACTAAGCATACATAAAATTTAAACTTGAGATTACATACCATTTCATAGGTACACCTAAGTTATTTAGTCAATCATATATGTGATTACTTAGTCTCCTATAACCAATGTCTAAAGTTTATTCATGTGTATCACTTTTATCACTCATGTTGGTTATTCAAAATTCATATGAAGGAGGAATCACAAAATCCATAAAAAATTTAAAAGCCAAATCATTTCAATAAAAGGCAATGATAAAAAGGAAAATATAAAATACAAAAGTCTAATCATACCAAAAAACATTATTTACTATTTTTAGACCACCTCCTATTCCTAATCGAATCTCAAACTCCATAGTTGGATTTATGATAGAGCCGAGCTCCATTGGGGTGTAGTAGGCTAGTAGATTGAGATATGAGAATACAAAAATCTATAGTACTACCTACTTTCTCACACAAGTAACCAATATTCACAGTAGATCGATGACTCTATAAGGGCCCCTGAGGAATGGGGAACATGTTGTGGGAAGGTAGGTCCATTTTAATTTAATTATTTATATAACATTCATGAGTTGATATTAGTATTCCACCTATTTTCCTATATAACTTTGTGCTTATTGTGAGTATGTATCCTCTGTGTTTTGATGGTCACTAAACTCTTAGTGCTTTCTTTCTTACCTAGTATCCCTCATGTTTGCTAAGGTTTTATTATAAATGATTATGTCATGATTTTTACACTCCTTATTTCATTACAACAATCCTAATATTTCCCCTTGATAAATAATGTTTTGCTAATTGATCATACCCCTAGGGGTTTCTTTTTGAGTTGTAGTATAAAACCTTGGATAGGACCAGACATTCCTCACAAAATATTTCCTTATTTTTCCCCTTATTACCATTCACCTCATTGGTTTTATCCTTGTGATTTGTATTATAATACCATGGATAGGAATAGGAATTCATAAAAAACTAGTGCATTAAATCCCATTAATCTATTCCAATATTTATATCCACCTCATTGGTGTTCCCTTTGTGAGTTGTAGTAGAAGACCTTAAATAGGAACAAACATTCCTCATAAAACATTCCCATAATGTTTCATACTATGACCATATCAAAATAATAACCTATCAATATTACATGCTTAAAATTTGAGATAATCTATTTTACATTATGATTTACACATCATTTACATACTTCCCATCTTGATTTAGTATGTTTCATGCTTACTTCATAACCATTTCATTTTATCTTCTTATTTTTTGATTGGGTGTATTTTCATAACCATTTTATTAAATTAACATAATTACCATATTTATTTAATATGATTAATTTGATTTATATTACATTTATTTTCCTTTCAACACTTCTCATCTTGAGTTAGTATGATTAATTAATTTTTTTTCACGTTTATTTTTCATACCATTTGTTATAACATTTTCCCCACTTTATTAAAAAAAATTCATACTTCCAAAATTGATTTAGTATAAATTATATTTGTTTTAACTTGGTGAAATTTATTTATACATAGTTCTAAACATTTATTAATTTTATTTTGCCATTTTGGTTTACTATATTTATTCATCTTTTGTGTTTATACATTTCCCATCATGATCTAGTGTGTACTATATTTTATGACCATTTATATACTTTTCCAAAATTATATGATTTTATTTTTAACCATGCATGTGTGTTACCTAATATTATAAAATAAAACATACATCATACCATAATATATTCAACAAAATTAAAATACATGTGCTATAAAGGAAATACAATCATACATCCATCAAGAATAGCAGTAAAAATCATAGATAAAAAAATGTCCATATCAATATATAACATGATTCTGATACAACATACAAGTATGAATATAATGTATACAAATATAAGGTTATGGTCCATCATGTCTATTAGGTGGCTGAGCCACACTACCCATAGATGTTTGTGGTTGACCCCTTTGAATAGTATGATATAATGAGGTAGTTTAGTATCTTAGAACATCAACTTACACTTATAGATTGGATACCTTAGCCTACATACATCTTATGTCTATCATCATATCCATGTTAGGAACCCATGCTACCCATTCTGTTTATTTTTTTAGTGTAATAGTTGCTATGGATGTATATGCTTTGTAAGTCATCCCATAAGCATTTTGTTTTATCCCACATTCAGGGGAAGTAGTAGTTGCTTATATTAGACTTAGTATATAAGTAAGTGTTGAGGCCAAATAAGGCATCCATGAATTTATTATATTAATATTTCTCAAATTAGGTTTATCCCTCGAAGTGGCCTGTGATCAATTCCTTTTCAAGTGTTTTGCTAATTATCTAAATATGTTAATTCTCATTATTTTTTGAATTTTTATTAATTGTTATAACAGGATCCTCATCTGGTATCAGAGTGATTTACAGGGCTACAATTTTTTTCTTCCTTCAAAAAGTCTTAACTCTATTCTACTACATACATCATTTCAATAAATTTTTGGAAAATCTTAACTCTTTCTACTGCATAACTCAATTAAGTAATTTTATATAATATGTTTTAAATCAGGGTAAAAACCTAACTACATACCTATGGGAAGTGTTTGGGTGAAAGCCCTAAAAATCATCATAAGGAATACCATAGGAACCCTAAATTAGCTAGCCCATTGAGAAAACTTGCCAGCAAAATGAGCAATGACCCCTTCCCAATTGTGTAGTTCCCATCCATGAGGAAAACAAAGAGCTATCACTTAGGGGTAAATCTATGGCTAGAAAATTTCTAAAGAGCAGTACTAGCTTCAATGACATTGGTGTCTAGAGTGATATTTTTAAAACCTTTAGGTAGCCATTGAAACTCAAGGCCCATTTCTATCAATTTTAGAATATTTCCAATAGACTCAAACAATCAATCAATAGAGTATCCATAAATTTTTAGAAGCCTTTCAGGTAGATATTTGATAGGAACTATAATGCATAAACCATCTGTAAAGTATCAGTAGAATCTTAGAGGACTTACTACCAGATAGAAAAAATATATATATTTTTTTAAATTTTTTTTACCATATCTCTTCCTCTATAGCCCCATTTATCCTCAAATTTTATCCAAACACCTTAAATTCCATTCCCCATATTTTCTTCCTTGAGGTCCCACATCCCAATTCCACTCCTAATTCTTGTAAATTGCAATTTTTCCTTTTTTCAGGGTTTGCCATAACTTCTATTTTAGTCCATTTACCTCAAAAATTTTCCATAGTGTTTATCTCCCTTTTCTACTCCTTTGTCCCTATTTGATAAATTTTCTAGTTTTTCCATTTTCACTCCTAAAATTGCCCTAAACTTCATCAATCATACTCCCACTATGTAAAAATATTAGTAAAAGTACTTTTACCCCTTTTGATTTCACTCAAATTAAAAATTTCTTTACTAACATGTCTTAACTCTAGTTTTCTTACCCATTTCCAAAAAAAAATCTCTTATTATGGTTATGGTAGTAACTTGAATAGGAGAAAAAAACATGGAGGATGAAATTACTGCCCTCAAGATCCACATCAAAGATCTTGATGAAAAAATTCTTGGCCTTAGTCTTCAACATACCACCATGAACAATAGACAACATCCAAAATCCTCTTCAGACACTAGGTTTTCTTCTTCCAACATTTTTTATGGGATGAAGCTTAATTTTACTCAATTCAATTTTATAGATCTAACTAAATGGATCTATTACACATAATAATATTTTAGTCTGCATAATGATTTTGATGCCAACAAGGTCGGTCCCTATTGCACCCTTTCACTTGGAACATGAAACCTTTCAATGGTATCAATGGTATACCAAGGCTCATGATGAGCCCATATGGACCAATTTTTTCACCCTCATTTTACAATGATTTAGCCCTAGTGATTTTCATGACTTCACTGGATCACTCATTAAACTTCACCAAATAGGAACCATGAGAGAATATCAAATAGAATTTTAAAATCTAACCAATCATAGAGAGGGATTGTTTGATGAATTCTTCAAGAGTTGCTTTTTCAATGGACTGAAGGATGCAATTCTATTTGAGGTCAAAATGTTTCAACCCAATATGATGATGGAAGCCTTAGGGTTGGCTAAGTTGGTAGAGGATAATATTGTAACTTAGTAATGATTCAAATCCAATTTTTCTCCATTCAAATATACAACTCCATAATGATCTCAAACAATGTCATTCCATAGAAACACTCTTATTAGGTGTTTGATTTAAGTACAGATGTAATCCCATAGAGAATAAGGATTATTTATAAAGTGATGATAAATTCACTTGGGGACATCGATGTGTCAAGAAAAATCTATACCTATTGGATGTGGACTCTCCTCCCAAAATTGAATCTTGGGAAGATGTTTAAGATATAATAGATGATCCAAAAGAAGCTCATCTAATTATGGAACTTGCTTCTCAAGAAGACCAACTAGAGATATCTCTCCATGCCTTAATAGGAGTCATCACCCCAAAAATCATGCAAGTTAGGGGTTACTTCAATAAAATCCCTCTCACAATACTGATTGATTCTTGTATCACTCATAACTTCATTAACCGTCAGATCACCACACACGTTGATTTTTTTTGTCTATCCTTACTCCAACCTTGAAGTCATGATTACTAATAGGGGCACATTACCTTGAAAATGGAAGTGTCATAATATTCATCTCTTTATTAGAGATTATAACTTGCTCTCTAACATGTTTACCTTGCCCTTAGGTGGATGTGATATTATTTTAGAAGCCCAATGTTTACGCACACTTAGACCCATCTTATGGGATTTTGATGAACTTTGGATGCAATTTTTAGACAATAGGAAAAATCACACATTAAAAGGCTTACAACCAGGGTATTTTAACATCATAAATTCACATTGCATGTAAGATCTTCTTAAGAAGAATTTACATGATGTTATTACCCATCTCCATTATATTTAATTATAACCATCAATGGTCTCCACTACTATTCTAAAAACCATTCTGTATAGGTATATAGGTTTCTTTGCCAAACCTATGGGATTTACACCATGGCTAGAGGACCACTATATTTAGCTCCTTCCTAAAAGTATTCCACCCAACATCCAACCCTATCACAACCCATTTTATCAAAATATTGAGATCAAGATGCTCATTTGAGACTTACTAAAGCAAAGCATTATTCACCCCAATACCAGCCTGTATTCTTCCCTAGTTCTCCTTATTAAAAAAATATATGGGTCATAATGACTCTACATTGAATTTTGTACACTTAATCACATCACAATAAAGGATAATTTCCTAATCCTTATTATTGATGAGCTTCATGGTGTTCATTTTTTCTCCAAGTTGGATCTCTGCTCTAGATATCACCAGATCCAACTTCATGAGGATGATATCCCTAAGATAAATTTTCACATGCATGATGGCCACTATGAGTTTTTGGTCATGCCCTTTGGCCTCACTAATGATGCTTCAAAATTCAAGGAATTGATGAATAAAATATTCTATCCCTACCTAAAAAAATTCATTTTGGTCTTCTTTGATGATATCCTCGTCTATATTGAAACATGGTTTGAGCATATCCAACATCTAGAGCTCACACTGCAACTTCTCTTTGACCATCATATTTGTGAAAAATATTCCAAATGTGCTTTTAGATAGGATGAAGTGGAGTATCTTAGGCATATTATTTCAGCCCAAGGGGTTTGAGTGGATCCTAAAAAAATAGTTGACATGACAAATTGGCCTCATCCTCGACACTCAAAAGCCTCCTTGGTTTTTTGGGGATATCTGGATACTATCATAAGTTTATCAAGGATTATGAGAAGATTACAAATTTTTTGATAGCTATGTTTAAAAAATATGCTTTTACATGGATATAAGCTATTAAGTGTGCATTTACAAAATTGAAATAAGCTATGTATACTACACATGTTTTAACTATGCTAGATTTTGCCAAGACCTTCACTATCAAGATCAATGCTTGTGATAATGGACTTGCTGATGTTCTTATCCAAGAAGGAATCCCCATTGAATTCACTAGTAAAGCCCTTTTTGGCAAGAATTTATTACTCTCTACTTATGATAATGAAATTATGGCTATTTTACGTGTAATATAAAAGTGGCAACCATACCTACTGGGGAATCATTTTTGCATCAAACCTGATCACCAAAGTCAAAAATATTTCTTGGAACAATGGGTCTCCACCCCATCATAATAAAAATGGGTTAGTAAACCCATGGTTTATGACTATGAAGTCACTTACAAGAAGGGTAAGGATAATATTATCACTGATGTTCTATCTCACACATTTGTAGACCAAGCCTCCCATTCAGCTATTTCTATGCCTATTCTAAATTGATTGGACACTATATAATAGGGGTATGTCAATGGATCCTCATTATCTCAAATGATTTAATAATTGGCCACTAACCCATTTATTATATCACATTATTATTGGGATGGTTATTCTTTATGATGTAATGGTCATCTGGTGCTTCTTCAAAGAATAGATCTTTAGTAAGATATTTTATATGCAATCCATGCTTCTCCATCGATAGGGAACTTATAGTTCCTCAAAAATTATGAATATGCATGATGTAAATTATTTTATACGGGAATGAAAAAGGCAATTCAATAGATGGTGGCTGAATGTGATTCTCATCAATACTAAAAGGATGAAACAACACTCATCCCTAGGTTTCTCAAACCCTTCCCCATCCCCACCAAGATTTGGACTAATATTTCTATAGATTTCATTGAGAGGTTCCCTAAATATAGAGGGAAAATAGTAATCTTAGTTGTGGTTGATCACCTCTCTAAATATAGTCATTTTTATGCCCTCAACCATCCTTATACCACCTCCACAATTGCAAAAATTTTCTTGGACCATATTTTCCACCTTCATGGCATTCCTTTGTCTATTGTCTCAAATTGTGATGTAACTTTCACCAACCATTTTTGGATATAACTATTTCACCACAAAAACACCTAACTAAAGATGAGTTTTGGGTATCATCCCCAAATGGACAGGTAGACTAAAATTGTCAACAAATGCTTGGAAACTTTTCTTTAAAATAAAAACATCAGTGGGCTAAGTGGCTCTCCTCACCTAATGGGGGTACAATACCTCCTACCACACTTCAAGAAAAATGACTCCATATGAAGCAATCTACGGTTAATCACCTCTAGTGCACCTATCACACACCCTCAGTAGTTCATTAGTTCAAGTAGTCAACATGATTCTCCACACCTAAGATCAAATCCTCACCACCTTACATGATACTCTTCATATGGAAAAAAATTAAATGAAATAATAGGCTGATCAACAACATTATGAGTGTACTTTTTGAGTAGGTGATATGGTTTTTCTTTGCTTATATTCATATAAACAATCCTCCCTAAAATTCAAAGGGAATCATAAGCTAGATCCAAAGTTATATGTGCCCTATAACATTATCTAGAATATTGGATTGATTTTTTATAAGTTTGATCTACCACCTTCTTCTCAAGTTCACCCAATATTTCATATCTCTTGTTTGAAGAAAGTTCTTGGCACAAACATCAAAGTGTAGACTATTTTACCAAAAAATGATAATGAAGGCTCCATCCTTCTTGATCTGAAGGCAATCTTAGATAGGCACACATGCCAGATTCATTCCCACTCCATCATAGAGGTTTTAATTTAGTGGCACAAAATGCAATTAGAGGATGCAACATGGGAACCACTATTTTATATTCAACATCAATTCCCACATATGAAGCTTTGAAGACAAAGATTTTTATAAGAGGGAGGGTATGTTAGGAACCTGTACTACACCTTCTCTTTATTTTATTAGTATAATAATTATTATGGATGCATATATTTTGTAAGTCATCCCATGATAATTTTTTTTTATCCCACATTCATAGGAAGTAGTAGTTGCTTATATTAGACTTAGTATATAAGTGTTGAGGCCAAGTAAGGCATCCACAAATTTATTATATTGAGCTTTATCAAAATATGTTTCCCCCTCAAAGTGGCCTATGATCAATTTAATATTTTCAAGTGTTCTATTAATTATCTAAATCTATTAATTTGTGTTATTAATTCTTGTTATTTCATGCATTTTAATTAATTATTATAGGAGGATCCTCTCAATCCATATAGGTATCTTGATCCTAGGCCAATGCATACTAGGCCAATGATAATCCATATCTAACTCTTGTAGGTAGTTGTAGGCCCTCTCCATGTGTCTCTAGATGCCTAACTACCTCTCCCAAAAATTGAAACTAGCTAGCATATGTTGGGGAAAATGGTATCATAGGGTCTTCCTTAACAGTAGTATCAGGATGCCCTAACACCCCATCTAAAATATCTCAATGGCAACCTCAAACCATGGCACCACATCTAAACTCCTCCTCAAACATATCTATAAAACATAAAAACCAAATATACATTAGATATTATATGTATACATCTCCAAAACATCTACCCATACTAGGTACATAAACAACTATGCAACTAGTGATCTATCCAAAAACTTTAAACTTAAAGCATTATCTACCAACATCAATGTCACCAACCATTATCTCCCCATTAGCCTAGCCACTAAGCACCTCTAATGTATGATACCTCCATGCAAATAAAAACCCTAGAGACACCACTCATATATGTCATGATCCTCTCCTCATTGGTATCTCTATAGATCAGTTGTGTCTAGCCTTTATCATGGGATCACTATGTGTGATTTCTATCTCCTATGTCCTCTCACTTTGATTTTCCTTCATCTCCTAAGTGCTCATGGTGGTAGTTGTAGTGGTAGGTTTAGTCCATGCTATGGTTCTACAGTAGCCTCACTTGTATCCTCACCCTCTATATCTAACACTATAACATACTTTATAACTAACCAAACCAACCTTGGCTACTTCACTTAACCCACCCATGATCTTAATCAATGACGCCTAATAAAAAGTATCTTTGTAGGTATTCCTACATCCCCTCTGCCTTTAGGCTCTCTAGCTTGTCATGCCCAATAAATAATAAATACTAGGGGAGATAACAAATGTGGTAAGCCCAACTACCTAGGTACATGATGTATAGGATGTGGTTTGACTCATGCAGTGTAGTACCTAATAATGTGCGTGCATGCCAATATAATAACCACACTAGCCCAATTTAGCTAACTAGATGCAATATCAGTATAAGTATACCATATAATCTACCCATGAGTAACTTTTATAAGACTAAGGCATGGGACATAATACAAACTGCATGATCCTATCACCACCTCACCACCCAAGGTATCCTATCATCTATTGCATAGGGTAACTCAATAGGTTAGTACATAGGAAAACTCTCATATATCTAGAAACTAAATAAAATCATGGGTCCCATAGTATTTTGCCCATTTATTAGAATACCATACATATCATGCATGAGCTACACCCAAATAATTGAACCCAAATCATATATATTACCCTACTCTGAGATCAATTAACACAAGGCTATTATATATAATGGTACCTTCCCATCTGACTTGTAGCACAACACACATACCATCACAAGTCCTATTTAGGCCTTCTAAAATATATAGAATGGTTAAGATATATACATCAAATAGGCATACCCATAATCTAAGATAATACAATTTGAGTCAATTGCATAATGGGATAAGGCTCACCTCTCCTCTTTATCCTCTAATGCATCAAAAATAATAAGATTCTTGACAATGGGAAGTCCAATCAAATCATGGACATCCTCCCAGGTGATTCTTACCTCTATATTATCCCCATCCACCTTCCATCAGAAAGTGATGGTTAGTCACTCACATGTCCTAAGAACATGATGACTAGATAAACATTGAGAGGGATCATACATCTCCATGATGCCTCCAAATATTAGGGAGGATATTCATGCTCAGTCATTATCTATTGGTCTCTAGTAAATTTGGCAACAAGATGAATCCACCAATTGCCAAAATCTCTATGTTCTCTTCAAAATGTCAAACACCATAGAATGTATTATATATTGATATAAAAATGATAAATATAATCTTAAAATACTTAAATTATTAAATATTAACTACTTCATCAACATGTTCTTACTGTTTTTTATTTTCACCATTTTCCTACACAATCAACCCTTTTTATACTAAATCAACCCTACCACCACTCTTTACCAACTCTATCAGCTCTTTATTATGAAATCAACCCATTCCTATAACCATAATCAAACACTTTATACTAAATCATCCATTTTACCATCTTTACCTACTAGATAAAACTTATAATATAGAGATATACCCATTTAACAAACTACATCATCCCCTATTGCATATTAAATTATCTAGCATGCATGAAGTTCACCTTGCCCATTTTCTAATAGAGTTAGCCCTTTACTATGTAGTTGGCCAACCCTAAAAATACTAATTCATCCCTATGGTACATAATCAACCACTTTCTTACCTCTTTCTCTTTCCAAATGAGTTAGTTTGGATGACTCTATTCAAAATTGGTTACAAATTTTCAACTATTTACCATAAAGGCCTTAGGCATTTATTAATCTGACCCTTTCCTACCCATTAACCATTTTTTTCTAGTTTACCTAAAAATTTCCTAAGGAAAGTTTTTCTACCTAATTTTTCACTAATACCTATTTTTATGTACTAGCTTAATTTCAAAAAAAAATACCAAAAAGGTTTGAAATCAATGGACCACCTACCTGAGTTACATTGGCTATGGCCTCTAGGCATACTCCACATCACATATGTCATCTCCTCACCATAGTCAATTTACATTCTTAAAATAGGTTGTTTAGAGCTCTATTTTCTCACAATAACGAAATTATAAATAAATTATTATTATTACCCTATTTATATTTATAATTTAGATTTATTTAACTATCAATTATTTACCATTAGATTTCAGATTTTACTCATAACTTTGTTTTTACTAGGTATTTTTACAAATTTTAAAATGTTCTAAAATCTTGAGCTTGTAGAGAAGTTTTCTACATATTACATGTATATTTTGAAAAATTATAAATTTTCACTTATTTTATAGGTTCACCTAATGTTCCCTATATTAGACACCTCTACATTTATCTCACTTAATTTATATTCTACAACACTAAGGTAAGTAAAGATGTGTAATTTTCAATTATGTCCTTTCATTTATCTTATTAAATTCTTACTACAATTTAATTAGCATAACATTGTATGTTCTTTTCCTAAAGCACCATCCTGTATTACAGATACATGTCACATGATGAGATTTGAGTGGGGCATATGTATACATAATATTTTAAAACTTAATCAACTACTAATGCTTTCTTTCTTAGAGGAACCCATTAAATATCAATCTATCTAAGTGAATGTATTAGAGGGTGCATTGGGAAAGGGGTGGGTAGACCTTTGGTGCTTTATAAGATTGTTGTTCCTTATACCACCACTCATAAAAACCAAAAGTTCCTCCTATATGTTTACATAAGCCTTGACACCTCCCTTACATACTACTCAAAGTAATTCACCACCTCAAATAGACCTTACCTAAAACAAAACATCTTTTTACCACACTTTAAACACACTCAAATGGGGTTGACCCTATTCAGGGAATTGAGCACATTATGGGAGTAAGTTGGCTTAGCTGACTTAGTCTAGGACCTAACTGATCTATTTCTTACTATTTAGATTGACTCTACCAACTATGTTTAATGAATTTTTATAAGGGTTTAGGGTTAGATCTGATTATATAAACACATCTTTTACCTCATTCACAATAGAGAGAATCATTCATTTGCACTTCTTTATCTACCTATCTACCATTATAATTAAGGAGTCATTACTTAGCGTTTTATAATTCATTTGGAGAAGAATATTATCTTGTGTAAAAGTATTTTAGATGCATAGAATAATTCTTGTGACCTAAATCTAACCTATATTTTTTATCCTTACAAACCATAAAACCTATTTTAAATCACCATTGGTGAAGGGAGAGATTGAGGCTTGACAAGTTTGTCTTCAAAGTAAGTTTTTTAATTCTTACTCCTCTTTTATTAGTAGATAAATTTACATGTGTATTGGCTTAATAATGTATTTATCTCTTGATGCTTAGGATTACCTCTACATTGACTTGAGTATAGTTCTTATTTTCATGTTTATTATTTATGTTTATTATCCTTTATTTATGTCTCAAGCTTTTGTGAGCACTAGATTAGATTTACTTTACTTTTTTACAAACCATAAGACCTAGCTAGGGTTATTATGTGGTATTACTCGATTAGAGTATTTAGAAACCTCTCTAGTGATATTTTATGGTAAGATACCCCTTATTTAAGTCTAGAAGATCCATATTGGTCATGACAATGATTGTCTAAATATACATAATTTTCTCAAACTCATGTATTATCTCTTTTACATCATGCATGAATTTATCTTCTATTATTGTACCTAACTCACCTCTTTCAATGTATTTGAAATAAACATATAACATGTGATTTATTCTTTCACCTCTTATAATAATTACCTTTGAATTTTTTCCACCTCTTTGACTTACCCTTCAAAGGATTAAGTTAGTATGTATGTATTTTCATGACCATAATTCTATGCCTTATAGTCAAGATACCAAGGCCTTAAAATTAAACTATGACAAACATCCATAGGAATTGTGTCACATAATACCTAATATTTATATTTTACAGTTTGAAAAGTTACTAGAAATTATTCATCAAGAAAAAATTGATGTACCTTCAACAAATACAAAAACTTATATGTATTCAGATGCATAATCCTTATCAAACCTAGTTTATCTACCATTTCTTATGAAATTATATTATCCATGCTACCACTATCAATAATAAATTTAAAAAACTCACATCTTAATTTAGAAATATTATCTCTATGTATGAGTATTATTCTCTTTTATAGGTTTCAACAATATATTCTTCACCATAAGATCTTCTATAATTTTTGGTTTATTTATGTTATGAATATACATAACATTATCTTCATTATATTGTAAGATATGATCACTTGCATTAACTATCCTATTACCTTCATCATGTATACTATTATATTTGTATATGTAATCCTAAGGTTTAACCATTTGCATGACTCCTATAAATCTATCTCATTTACTTAAAACCATAGGTCCAGATGACATGATAAACATAGCCTATACAAAGATAAAAAATTGGGTTGAGCTAACCCTAATGACTCCTTATTGAATTTTCAAGTGTTATTTACATATCCAATACTTTGAAGTGGGATTTCAAATCACATATAGTTCTCCATATTATGTGAAAGAGTGAAATAATACTCATTCAATGGATGCAACCTATAATCTAACCCTTGATACTTAGTAATTGAAGACTTTGAATTTAGTCTTGAGTGCTTCAAACTTGGCTAAGACCCGTTCATTGGTAAATTGGTAAGAATAGGGTAATCTTATTTAATGTTCAAGTGTTTGAGTATGCTTTATAAATTATTTCTAGATGGATAATATGATTTTACCTAGTTTTTATTTATATATGACTCTTTTGGTAATTTATCAAGCCATCAAAATACAAAATGCATGGGCCAATACATAAGAATGATTTGAATTTTAAAAGTGATCATTACTTTAGTGTTAGATGTGTTAAGCACGGAATATACTAAGAGGGGGGGTGAATCAGTATATTATATATCTTATAAATCTCTCTTTTAACCAAATTCCACTTAATCAAACATTTAAGATATGCAATAAAACTCAAACAATAAACATCACACAAGATAGAGAGACACACCAGATATAATGTGAAAACCCAATGTGGGAAAAACCACAGAGAATCAATCTCAAATATATTCATGAGAACAAACCCACAAGAGCACCATACCCCTTTCCCATGTACAAACCTCACCTATAATCATAAGCACCAACCCATAGGAGCTTCAAACCCCTTTGTTGAGCACCAACCCAGCTACTATTCATGAGTACCAACCCACAAGAGAACCAACCCCTTTGCTGAGCACCAACCCATAAGAGCACCAACCCCTTTACCGAGTACCAACCCAGTAATAATTCGTGAGCACCAGCCCACAGGAGCACCAACCCCTTTGTGTATACCACACACCTATCTCTCAATGTTGCTATCTCAACAAATGATAGATCAATACAACATCTCTTTCCTCTCTCTTACTTTTGCTCTTCTAAGCTAGATATAACAAATACAAATCATATTCATCTCTCATAATTGCTCTTCTAGGCTAGATATTACAATATCAAATCAAACTCTCTCTCACCATGTTACAAATGGCTATTCAAGCCGTTATTTATAGCTTTCTAAATGACCTTTGGCCTTCCCCCTTTGTGACCCTTCAATCCTCATGGAAAATGGCACCATTCTTGAATGACCCTTCATATTCAAGCCTTTGAAAAGTCATGTGGTGACCCTTCATGATCAAACACATCCTTCCCACTTTTTTCCTTATCTTTGGTGACTTTTTGTATTCCTTAAAGTGTCCCTTCATGAGAAATTCACCATTACTCTTTTGTCTTCACTTGGTGACTCTTGGTATTCCCCAAAATGACTCTTCATGGGAAAATGTGTCCCATCCTTCTTTTGTCTTTATCTTGTGGCTCTTTGACTTCTCCATGGGCCCTTCTTTTGTCTCATATGCAACCAAAAATATATTCGTTAATATTAAATAAATATTAACTCACATTAGCAAAGATAAACAATATTAAATGCAATGGGGCCTTTATCACCAATAATGCTAAACCTTTGACATCAATGACAATATTTCCAACAATCTCCCCCTTTGTCATTGATGGCAACCTCAATCCTGAAATTGCCACATCCTATCACCTACACATCCTGTCATCTAAAAACATAAAGTAACTCCCCCTTACTGTAGCAACCTATACCTATTCCCTATACCTATTTTTTGCACCTGTACATGTACCTATACTTATACCTATTATTCTCCCCCTTTGACATCAATGGCAAAGGGTCTACTTGGAGCTAACACTTAGCTCCCCCTCACTTGATGCTGAACATCAATGGTAGGAAGTAATAGAAATTACTCCCAACTCCTCTCACTAATTTTTGAGAAGATATCTAATTTTACTTGTCCTTTGAGAATCTACAATCAACTCATTTGAATATTTTCTTCTAATCTCACAACCTTTTACATGAAACTTTAAGGTGTATCCTTGATCACATGTTTACCTTACACTTAATAGATTATGCTTATAAAACATTCTTTTTCTTGGTTCTACCATTATCCAAAATTAAAGTACCTTTTCCAGTTATCCTGGTAGTGGTTTTATCTCCAAATCTCACTGTACCACCATTGATCTTCTTTACTCTTATCTCCTGTCATATGCCTCAAACATCCGCTATCAATGAACCATGGCTAATCTTTATTTCTTACATGCAAATCTATTTGCACCAACATAAAATATTCAGGTTATTTCTTCTACCATGAACACGATTGAACCTTCCTCCTGATGAATGGATCTTTGAAACTTTGATCCTTCTTGATTGAATCTGCATGAGTATCCTTTTCTTTCTCTCTGAAACTGTTAGCTCTTTTTTAACATTCTAATTTCTTATGACCATAATCATTTGAAACACTTCTTGTCATGCAAAATATCCAAGACCCAATAGAATCCACCATGCTTCAATTTTCTTAAAAGTGTCTCCTTCAAGCCTAGAAGAGACACCCCCACACAAAAGGGTTCTAGAAATAAATCTCAGGAGATTCCCACATCTCCTTTGTTTCTTCCTTGATCTTCTTGTGTTTTTCTTTTAGAATCCATTTAAGCATATCTAACCTTTTTGACTTACTAACCTTATCATTTATGATGTTCTTCTTTTTCTCAACTTTTGCAACTATCTTATCTTGACAAAGCTCATGCTCAAATGTAATAAGAGATTCTTTACAATCCTTCTTATTTGATTCTTTATCTACTATAGCAAGTAATTCATTTTCACTCTTAACCTCAACCTGATCAACCTTTACTATTTTAGGTCTCCAAACCTGAATTTGTCTTTTCTCATATTTTCTAGAGGCTCTATATCCTTTGACATACCTTGAATATCTCTTTACTTTATTTTGACATAATTTAGAAATATGTCCAACCTCATGACAACAGAAGCAAACAATATTTCTCATACCTTTTTCTTGAATGTGACTGAGATGTTCCTTTGATTGATTGCTTCTTCTCATACAATCTCTTTCCCTATGACCAACATGATGACAAACAAAACAACGGCCATGAAAAGAATTTGAAAACTTAAAAGCACTGGGCTGCCTGATCGACTTCTTTGATTTTCCTTCAAAACCTACATCTTTCTTTCCTTGGACTAATATTTCATGATCTTTTCAAACCTTTATTATAAACTTTTCATGATTATCCTTTAAAGAGCCTAACTCAACCTTCAACTGATTACACTCTTCTTCTTTTGATGTTAAAATTGAAGTTGTAACCTCTAACTGATTCTTAAGATCCTAAATAAACATCTTATTTTCTTTTACTTCTATAAACAACTTAGAATCCAAGATACACACCTATTCTTTAAGAGCTTCAACCATAGATTTCAATTCTTGATTCTCCTTCTTTAGTTGCTTGGCCATCTGTGCTTTTCCTTTGATCTAAATTAAAGATGTTAAACCCTTTATGAAGGAACCTGCTCTGATACCAATTATTAAACATGGAATATACTAAGAGGGGGGGGTGAATCAGTTTATTATATATCTTATAAATCTTTCCTTTAACCAAATTCCACTTAATCAAACATTCAAGATATGCAATAAAACTCAAACAATAAACATCACACAAGATAGAGAGAGACACCAGACATAACATGGAAACCCAATGTGGGAAAAACCATAGAGAATCAATCTCAAATATATTCATGATAACAAACCCACAAGAGCACCATACCCCTTTACCAAGTACAAACCTTAGCTATAATTCATGAGCACCAACCCACAGGAGCTTCAAACCCCTTTGCTGAGCACCAACCTAGCTACTATTCATGAGCACCAACCCACAAGAGCACCAACCCCTTTGCTGAGCACTAACCTAGCAATAATTCATGAGCACCAACCCATAGGACCACCAACCCCTTTGCCGAGCACCAACCCAGCAATAATTCATGAGCACCAACCCCTTTGTGTATACCACACACCTATCTCTCAATGTTGCTATCTCAACAAATGATAGATCAATTCAAAATCTCTTTCCTTTCTCTCACTTTTGCTCTTCTAAGCTAGATATAACAAATACAAATCATATTCATCTCTCATAATTGCTCTTCTAATCTAGATATTACAATATCAAATCAACTTCTCTCTCACCATGTTATGAATGGCTACTCAAGCCTTTATTTATAGCTTTTCAAATGACCTTTGGCCTTCCCCCTTTGTGACCCTTCAATCCTCATGGAAAATGGCACCAATCTTGGATGACCCTTCATATTCAAGCCTTTGAAAAGTCATGTGGTGACCCTTCATGATCAAAAACATCCTTCCCACTTTTTTCCTTATCTTTGGTGACTTTTTGTATTCCTTAAGGTGTCCCTTCATGAGAAATTCGCCCTTACTCTTTTGTCTTCACTTGGTGACTCTTGGTATTCCCCAAAATTACTCTTCATGGGAAAATGCATCCCGTCCTTCTTTTATCTTTATCCCGTGGCTCTTGGACTTCTCCATGGGCCCTTCTTTTGTCTCATATGCAACCAAAAATATATTCGTTAATATTAAATAAATATTAACTCACATTAGCCAAGATAAATAATATTAAATACAATGGGGACTTTATCACCAATAATGCTAAACCTTTGACATCAATGACAATATTTCCAACAAGATGAAACTATTAGAATTAGGTGGTACCATCATATGATATGTTTTGAGTGTTACATTATTTTTCATGAGATAAGAACATTGATTTAATGACCAGGATATGTTTGAGTAGGATAAATAACTAGTTCAACATAGATTATGGGAATTATTATAGGTGAATGATAATAACTTGGGAGGGTTGAACCTATAGAAGGCATGTGGATGTGAGAAAATGGAGAATAAAAATCATGCATGTATGAAAAAGTCATGTAGGATGAAGGTAATTCAAAATTAACATTACCAAGTATCAATTACTAGATTTTATTGTCTACAAATGCGTCACTTTTTTTAAATATTAAAATGTAATAAAAATACTAGAGTAAAAGGATAAAAAGATGTGATTGGTATAACACACTTTATCTCTAGGATATATCCAAAAAAATCAATCTTATCATAATAAAATTTTAATTAAAATTTAATAGTCAATGTCCAAAAAATGAAAATTGAAAATGAATTAATTGAGACTTGAAATTTAAGAATAAGGAAAGAGTACACCTATAGGTGGGTTAACTATGTTTCCTTGTAACTTATTTGATATGATGCTTATTTGTTTAAGCATTAGAGAATGGTTCTTCTTGGTGAACCCTTTGGATAATTGAGGGTGATAAATCCATAATTTTGTGTAACTAAGGTGAGGCCTTTGATGGGGAAGATAAATTACCAAAACTTCATTGAAAAACATAAATAAATTAGTTAAAATGTCATTGAGTGTCATAAAAAACTAAACTAAAATAACCCATGTAACTGATCTTGCACTAATATAACCTAAATATGGAAGGTAGAGCCATATATTAGGATTAATGACAAGGTAATTAAGGGTATTGAACATTACTTATTTAAACATTAATTAATTATTGTAGATGGGATTACAATTAAAGGGTGCTCACTACTAGGTACCATTTAATGTGCTTAGAAATTGTAAAAGTGTGAAGTTGCATGAACAAGATTCATGACCCATAATCAAAGATAATATTATAAATTATGATATTGTATATGCATGAACCAACTTCATGCCCCATAATTTACATTGTTTTGTGCCAATATGATATAGAATTCCATGCATCTATATTCTAATTATGTTTCTTATATAAATAATATCAAAACTTATGTATCATGTCCAGTAACATGAATGCATATGTCCTATATGTCCCAATATGAATATGTTCATATTATAAAAAATGATATCTCATGGCCTATAAAGTGGGAACTTATGCCTTGAATATGCTCCCAAAAAATTTCTTTGAAATCTATCAATATTTGAACCATTATGAAATATCTATAATATGTTTAATCTATGCTAAAACTTGCATTATATGATCATATAGACTTAAGTATCTATGAAAATTCTATCAAAGTGGGTTCCAATTAAGGATAGGACTAGATATGGTTGAATGCATGAGGTTGGATATGTATAGAGTAGTAAAATATAAAGAACTCAAAAGAGGAAGAAACTTGTGTTTACAACAAAAGTTATATTAACATCCATTACCCAAAATGTGCATAGGAAGGTACATTATATAGTGAGGAATTAGGTCACCCAAAAATGTAATTAACTCAACTCATAATTAAAAAATAACTTAAAGTAAATTTCCCCTAATGACCTATTATTAACCTAAATAAGCTAATTATACCATGTAGGTAAAACCACATAGTGGTAAAAAGCCTAAACTAATCCCCCTTAAGTGTAGCTTAGGTGTGTAGAAGAATTGGGTCTCAATATAAAGGCTTGATGAGGTACCCTAATACATAGAGATGATCCCATAGATGAGGAATAAGATATATATTATTGAACCCCAAGAAGATCCCATAAATGAAGATACTTAATGTTAGTGAAGGGTTTGGTGAATATATCAGTAATTTAATTCATTGTCTAGATGTAGAGGAGATCAATGATTTGTTCATGGTTGATCTCTTAAATGAAATGAATGTGAATCTTCATATGTTTGGTCCATTGATATATGAATAGATTCCCATAGATCTATATTATAATTTGGTTGTTATATAAGATGACTATTGGTCATCTAAACTAGATGCCAAACTCAGTGAGAATCCCCTAAAGCCAAATAACCATAGTAGTAACATTAAAAACTCCTCTGTATTCTACCTCATTAGAAGATAAAGTAATAACATTCTATTCCATGATTGGCCAACTAATTGGACCTAAACCAAGGGAAAAATTATATTCTAAAGTAGAATTATGATTCTAAATATCACCAACCCAATCTAAATCTATATAACTAGTCAAGTCAATGTCAATGCCTACTCCATAGTGAATCTCAAAACTATGATTAACCTAAATATAGTGGATAATCCACTTATCTAATTTCTAGTTTTGCTCATGTGGTTCCTACATAAATCTAGAGATGATACCCACTGCATATGAAATGTCAAGTATATTATGCATAATATAGATGAGAATACCAAATAGTTGTTGATACAAAGTAGCATAAACTAAAGGAGATGGAAAATATGCCTCAAAATTTACACTATATATAAAAATAATTATATCTAGATTATAGTTCACCATGTTAAATCATGCAAATAAATCAAGAGCATACATGGATTGTGTAATGGTGATCCTAGATTTAGATTGACAAAATTTCAATCTTGAGGAAGTAATGAAACAAGGCCAAGTTAGCCATTGAGAACTTGTCAAAAAAATTAGTTTTCATTATTGTGATGGTGGATGAAGAAATCCCTTTGATCAATAGGTCATCCACTTAGAGAAACATAATCAATAGTGAATCATCCTATCGTAAAATATAAATAATTAGATTAGAATGGCATCTGGTGAACCCAACAAAAAGAATAAGGAGTATATCTTGGCATACCAAGATCAAGGAACTTGTTTGAGGCTAAAGAAACATTTTTTAAGTTTTATATTTAAGGAGGAATACTCAAAAAATCCTTATGATTACTCCATATATATTCCCTCTTTGAGGTCATAGTGAAGAAATAAATTCTTCACATCCATCTAATGAACATCCCAATGATGTGCTATGAGGATGGAAAGAGTGATTTGGATTGAGAATTATGAAAATTGGGGTGAATGTCTTGATATATTCAATGTTAGGTACTTGAGAAAAACCCTTTTCTACCAAACATGGTTTAAACTTGTCTATGAACCCATATGCTTCAAAATTTATTTGGTAGATCCACCTATATTGAACAAGTATTCTTATCTTAGGAAGAAGGAATAAATCCTAAGTTTTTTCCTAATCAAGAAACCATATTCATCTTCCATACAATTATCACACTTAGGATTGCTTAATGCCTCATGAAATGACTATAGATTGGAAGTAGATGTAATGAAAGCATGTGGGGCATTCTAGAATTGTGAATGGGTTCAACCATCACTTTGTAGGGTTTTTATATCCCAAAGAGGACCAATGATTATAGAATCAAGAGGGATTCTTCTTCCTTAGAATATATTTTAGGAGGAGGAGGATAATTATGAGTTTGGTTCATATCTTCATAAACTAAACACAAAAATCATGAATTTGAACACATAAATAATAATATCTTTCTCACACTATAAAATATTTTATATTACATATTCATTCATGTATTACAAATATATATGAATGAATTTCCTATAAATAGGATGAACCATATCACCACAAATATCTCCTCATATCCCTATGAATATGCATAAACCTATATGCATAATATTATTGTAACATACAATAATATATCTAACAAACTAATATATTCTATACAAATATATCTAATAGTGAATTATTACTTTCATAATTATTCACATTATAATATTCATAAATTAATGTGAGGACTAATCATTTCCTAACTTTCCTCCCTTAGGACTTGAATGGTAATTTGTGTTTCACAAGACTTAATGAAAGTAGAGAAGGAACAAATAATATTCTCATCAACCATTCAATATCAAGAACGTATCAATCAAATTAGTGTGGTAACTTTGAATAGGTACATATACCATTAACCATTCACTGAGGGAGCCACATCAACTTATACATTATGGTAACTTACAAGTAGGAACCATCTATTGAAATTTCACTCTTGTATCTCCTAAACACCTTTTTCATATAGTACACAATGTGGGAAAATAAAAAATACACCTCTTATTCATCACACATATAAATGAGTCCTAAAAATAAAAAAATATATGTACCACTATAATATAAGTGCCCCTTCATTAGTGGCTAATTAGAGGCATAGAAAGCCTCCATCCTCCAATGTCCTCCAACCTACAATAGGTAAAGCTGCTCACTTAGTAAATGTGTTGATGAAGCTCATATGAATTAATTTTTTATTGAGAAATCCCCTCCATAGTTTGGATGTTGTGTACAAGTGATAATGCATCCTCTAAAAATAATTGATTTTTCTTTTGATGATATTATGACACAATAATGACTCTTTATTCTTATTTGGATGACCTAAAAATTGGCACTCAATAACACTTACATTTATAAAATCCATTTTATAAAACCAAAACTTAAATTCCAATTGATTAAATTCATAATAATAAGACTCCTCTTTACTAGATACTACATCATATCTTATGACAAAACAAAAACTGATTTTGACCATAAAAAATACTCAATTAAAAAACTATTTTGACTATATAAAAAAGCCATTTAAAACCTAAATAACATGAATTATGAATTTTTATAAATAAATACTTGAGACTAATTAAATAATACCATTAGAGTTTTTTTTAATTTAAGTTTGAAATATGAATATAATTCTAGTGATGCCCATGGAGAATCTCTCATTCATCGGATTGCATTAACCATTGGATTTAAGCTAGATATCTTCATATATTTTAGGTATAATAGACACTAGTAAATCTAAGATAGAAGATTAACATTGATATGAAGATGAATCTTTTCTTTATGATAATGCCAAATACCAGGTTGGTGAGCTTAAACAACACCATAATCAAACTCTGATATACAACTTTCTTTGGTTGTATGTGGATGGCATTGAGATGTCAAAGGACTAAAACATATAATGTACGTAGCCTTGATTAGAATACTGATGATGGAGGAAAAAATTCCAAGCTAGAAGAAAGATGTTTGAAGTTGAAGCAATGTGTTCATGTATGTCAGGATACATAGAGACAATCAAATGTAATAAATGAATACCTCTTATTCAAAAGACCACCAAATGCTCCCAATTTTTATCACTTGGTATTATGGCTACACTTAGTGAATAGTATGGCTACACTTAGTGAATAGATGTACTATTCAAAAAAATTCACACATATTTTAATGATATTTATTCATAGGTTTAAAATGGAGATTTTAAACAAGTTAATGTAGTGAAATATACTCACACTACAGGCTCTTATCTCTAGTCTCAATCACTTTATTTTCTTTATTTATACACTCAAAACTAGATCTAAACTTGCTATAGATAATGGAACTGTAAGTAGACCAATGTCAATTTGTGGAAATGTGTATTGATTGGGTAGATTAAACATGATAAAAATAGATAAATATGATCAAATTTCTAATGCTTGACTATAGGTTTGAGATATCTAAGGAAAAATTGATTGCACAATATTGTTATTATAATGTGCATGATAAACATAAGTATGGTGGTAGAATCCAACAAGAATTTAGGTGTCAAATAAAAGTATATATTTAAATTAGATGTATAATTAGGTAAGGGACATACATGACTAGATGAATTGTGCAATCTTGAGGTGAATTTACATTATTTTGCCAATGCTTTCTTTTCTCATAGGAAAATTTAGCTCTATTTTACTAAACAATATATACTAAAACCACTACACAGAACTTGACTTGAAAATACATCAGATGGGGATAATAAAAAATAGTTTGGCTTCCCTAAAAATAAATTCAATAATATATCATAGGGATCTCCTATTATGATACCAGATAATGAGTCTAGTTTAAATCTTCATAAACTAAAAACAAAAGTCATGAAGATGAACACAAAAATAATAATATATTTCTAACACTATAAAATATTTTCTATTACATATTCATTCAGGTATTAAATATATATAGGAATGATTTTCCTATAAACATGGTGAATGATATCACCACAAATCTCTCCTCATATCCCTATGAATATGCATAAAACTATATGCATAATATTATTGTAACATACAATAATATATCTAACTAATATATTTTATCTAAATATATCTAATAGTGAATTATTAATTTTATAATTATTCAAATTAAAATATTCATAAATTAATGTGAGGAATAATAATTTACTAATAGATAATCCTCATCACTAATCTCATTATTAGAACTAAAATAATAATTTGGAACATTAGGGAGATGCTTAGGTGAATTTGAGTAAGAATTATCATCAAATCCTAGTGCATCCAAGGAAGGGGAGGAGTGTCATGTGTGGAATCTTGAGGACCCTCTTGAAAGTGAACACTCTTATCAATAAACAATTAATGAGTGGTGGGATGGATAATCCTATATCCCTTAACACCCTCAAGGTATCCAATGAAGATGCAAGGCTAACTTTAAGTCTTCATTACCTTACATTTATATTTTAGAATGAGGACTATACCAAGAGATCTAAATAATTGGAAGTGATTCATTATGGGTTTTTGACTACTTCAAGTTTTAAAAGGATTGACTCCCTTAAGTGCTTTATGAGGAACATGATTTTGGATATACATGTATAGTTTAATTTTTGATGGCACTGGCCTAATACTAAAATACAAGAGACTTGGAATATAACATACAATTGGCCATTTACTTCAAGGACATGTTCTTAAACTCTTCAACACCATTATGTTAAGAATATATATAAAAATATACATTTTAGTTTAATCCCTTTTAATGTAAAAAACTACTCAAAATGGTTATTGGCATACTCATCACCATTATCAGTGTGCAAAATCTTGATGACTTTACTTGACTATTTTTATATGAGTTATTTAAATTCCTAAAAATGATCATACACCTCTGATTTTTGCTTAAGAAAATACACCCAAGTATAACTTAAAAATTAATCAATGAAAGTAAGCATGTGTTTAGTCTATTGAATGAAGGTTTCATACATAGACTAATAATGTCACTGTGGACAATCTCTAATATCTATTTAGATCTTTGTGATTTACCCTTGTCATACTTCTCTTCAGGGTGCTTACCAAGTATGAAACCACAAAAAACTTCTTCAAAAAATTTGACTCATGACAACCTTGAAATCAAGTCTTGATGACTTATTTACTCTAGGTGGTGATAGTTGAGATGGAAAAATTGCTCATGCCATAATTCACTCACCCCATCTGAATGAGTGAGCAATGTAGTAGAGGGTTGACCAAGAAAAAAATATGAGAAATTATACAATCATGACTAGTGATATGATGTACAAAATACAAAAATAGAGTCACTATCTACTTCCTTAATAACCACTGAATTGTGTGTGTACTTAACTTTTTTACCCAAATTGATATGAGTGATCTGATAAAAAAATAAGAGATTTCTAGATAAAGAGGGAACACATAAAACATCATGAAATGTCCCATTATTCAATTCAACAGATCTACTCCCAATAAATTTTGTGTAAGTATCATCATCTAACAAGATGGAAGGCATATAATAAGGCTCTAAAGATGATAGCATGTTCTATGATAAAGCCATGTTTTATGACACACCATAATTAATAACCCATATGGAAGGTTGGTGTGAAACTATAACAAATGCTTTACCCTTTTTTTTTGGCCTTAGAGGATTCTTGTGTTGTTGATCATGAACTCTGATTGGAAGAATCATGGACACTAATAGTGTGCTTCTCAATCATCTTAGTTAGTTGGTCAATCTACTTATTCATGCATTTGGATTCATCATACCTAGCTTTATTATAGTAGCCACATGTGAGTCCCTTTTTCTTGGGTTTACCATATGAAGAGGAAGACTCTTTTGATGCTATTAACTTAACATCATATTTTTGACCCTTTGCTTGTTCTAGGTCCTTATTCTATTTCTTCTCCTTGCTGCCTAAAGTATTCTATTTGTCATGAATAATAATTAAGGCATTCAATTTGGAGGACTTTGATATATTCATTTAAATGCACTTGTCTTACTCCTAAGTCAAGTCAACAGTAAAGTCATCCAAGGATGACATGGTCCATGTAGCTCTAAAGGAATGATTGGTGGCATGGAAAGTAGAAATGAATACATAATAATCAGATCCCAACTTGGAAATGATGGAAAGAATAAATTCATCACATTTTTTGTTAATACTGCATAATTTCAACTATAACCTGAGTGATTTAAACTTTATGAGTAATTGTTGTAATGTATCAAAATTGATTGGGATCAAATTGATGAGTTTTTTTCCAACTCATGACCTCTCATTATGTCCTACTTCCCAAAGAGTTTTTCTAACATGGTACAAACTTCATTAGGAGTATTAGTAGATTTAATATGAAAGAGCAGGTTGAGAGACAAAGATATGCATATAATTCCATAGGCTTCATCACTTTTGTTAAACCACTTCACCTTCTCTACTTTAGGTTTTAGTTATTTTTATATACCCATCATGATTCAATGTAAGCCTTTACTCCTCAAGAGGATATTCACTTTGAATTTTCACTCATGATAGTTGAAAAAAATATAAATCATAACTGAACTTTGATCCATTATGTAGAAGAGAATTATTTTTTAAACTATGTGTGCTAAAATACTAGGAACATGTAACCCCCATGAATCTGTAGAGGTTAAAATTTATAAGGGACAATACTATTAACAATGCGTAGATATTAAAAAACTCAAAAAATTTAAAATATGACACCTCAAAAGGATCATCAAGATAAAAGTTATGCATGTTTGAGGTTATGGATGAAAAGGGAAATCTCCACTTTATAAAATTTGAAATTTTTGGGTGTGAATTTTTTTTGGATTAGGAGCTAGGTTAAGTAGCCACTAGTAGAATCAAAATTTCATCCCCCTTTATGTGACCAAGCCATATGACCAATGGGATTATACTCTTGATTTATGTGATTGATGTGGGAGTGACATCACCCAAAAAATGCCTCAATGTTTCAAATGAATAGTGTCACTTTTCACTATCCTAAATTCAACATCCTCATGATCATCACTACACCAAAAAGATGGGTAAACCCCATAATGTGTTTGTGTATGGTTTAGAGTCTTCCATATATGTGTGTAATAAGGATAGAGTTTAGAGTATGTCTGTATAGGTTTTGAAACCCTGAGGTTATTCAAGTAATGGCCAAAACTTGACAACTATTTATGTAGGGGTATAGTCTAATAGGGGCATGTATAAGACCTAAAAATTGATAGGTGCTTGTATAGTTGTTGAAATTTGATAAGGGATTGTGTAAGGTCTATAAATTGATAGGTGATCATGTAGTGGTCAGAACTTGATAAATGCTCATGCAGGGGTTAAAACCCGATAAGTGCTCATGCAGGGCCAAAATTTGATAGGTTCTTATGTCGGGGAAAATGTCCACCAAGAGGTCAAATTTTGTTAAAGGATATTAGAGGTGTTGGAAAGGGTGTCATATTTTGTTGAGTGTGCATGAAATCACCCAAATGTTTGTTTGGACTTGTTTTTATATCAAGAAAAGTCTACCAACTATCAAACCTACCTATAAAGGTTGAAAATTCCACCAAGTTGAAAAAACCTCAAAAAATGTGGATTATATATAACTTCTCTAAAATTTTACAAATACCCACTTGGTTTCTTGACAAACCTATAAAAACCTAGAAATGGTTTTTCCTCAAAGTCATCATATATATGAATTTTTGTAGAATTCAAAAATGGTCTTGAAACCCTCCAAAAATGGTTGAAAATGGATTATCATGAAACTAGGTCATGTTTATAGCCATTATTAGGGTTTTAACATCTTATAAATCTAATAATAATATACATTTTTAACTTATAGACTCTAGGTATGCATAATTTCTTGGATTTATGAGAAACCCACTAAACCTTATTTTAAAAAAAAAAGAAAAAACCAAACACGCTAGAATACAAAATATAATAATAGAATCAATGGATTCATTTACCATCATAGGTATGATACCATGTTGAAGTGGTTCATAATCAAGGATTGGATTGGATAGGGTCAAATTCACAATTTTGAATTTGTATGGAGTAGTGAAATATGAAGAACAACTCAAAAAAGGAAGAATCTTGTCTTCAGAACAAAATGTTACATTAACATACATTAGCCAAAAAGTATATAGGAAGGTACATTATATAGTGTGGAATCAAGTCACACAAAAAGTTAATTAACTCAATAGTTATAAAATGACTTAAAGTTCATTTCCCCTAATGACCTATTAATAACCTAAGCAAGCCAATTATATTATGTAAGTAAAACCATATAGTGGGAAAAACCTAAATTAATAAATCCCTCTAATATTCCCCCCTTTTAGGTGAGGGACATTGCCTATGAGTCACTCATCTCAAAAGGACTTAACTATATTTTGTCATGTATAAATATGTATAGATGAATAATCATGTCAATATGTGGATAATATGTCATCAACATAATGAATATGTCATAAAATCATGTATGAAACATATGTAATTCAAGGTAGATAAGTGTCCTATCAAGATGTATATAACAATTAGACATGTAGTATGAATTGTCATTGATAAATTCATTTAATAATACTATGCAAGGAAGGTAAATGATATGGATCATGACACCACACACATGGGGAGGTGTGTCATATAGATTATGGTACCCATAAAATAAAAAATCATAATAATAATATCATGTACATCACACACATAATGAAAGTACATGAAATAAGACACAATACCATACATAAGGTTAATGAGCTACAATAAGGGATGCTAAATATTGCATGCACAAGGCTAAGGAGCTATAAACATATGATAATTATTTTTTACAAACAAGGATAAGGAGTTACAAATAGGTAAATAAATGTCTCACATATGAGGCTAAAGATCCAAAAATAAATTATAATAAACTTTATACACACAAAGCCAACGTACCCCATACAATAGACAAGCAATGACAAGCCTATTATAAAAGGAAACCACTCGACGAAGCATATAACATATAAACTAGTCTACACTAATTATGTAAATGCCATAACATATTAAAATAACATATCCATGTAACATTGTATAAAGTATGAGCAATAACAAGGGATGAGTAATAAATCAATGTATTCCAACATGGAAATGTCATAGAATGATATAGCCTATAATAGTGTAGACTATGCAAGATGATGACCCCATCATTGGCATGACACTTAGGTATAGTAATGGTCTAACATTTGTATTCATGCATCTTGTATATCTATATTCCCTACACACCATTCATATATATCATGAAATACATGTGTATATAAGAAAGATATATAATATACCAAACATATGATATGGAGAATTTAATTAATAGTCATGTTATGCTTAGGTCCTTATATATATATATATTATTTTTTTATTTTTGGCGTATGTGCTCAAGGGAGATTCTAACCATTTAAGGAATCTAGGGGATGGTCATGGGGAAGGTTTTATTCAAACATGGCAAGAATCACCTTGCAAAAACAAGTAGTGTGATGTTAAATTGAATATGAATCTAAATTATAATTTGAAAAATGATCTTGTGTTGTAATATATACCTCATCATCATCACTCAAAGTGTATTTTGTATGATGAGTATCTTGAGGATTTAACATATCTTGCCAAATATATTATATCATATGAGAACCCTATACTTGTGATCATTATGGAACACATTGAAGGGCCACTAACTCTAATCTAGTACATAGAGAGAATATTATATGTCAAGAGTTCTGAATGACCCTATACTATAACAAGAACTATAATACTAGTCATCTAGTAAATCCCATTACTTTCCTCTAAATATTCTATGTAGAATAAACGTGAGTAGTATATATTTATGATTTCATAGAATGAGTTGGGATTGGTGTAATAATTATATTTAGATAATAATGTTGAATATATTTAACCAACTATGGTGGTGGTGGGGGATGAAATTATTTTGGTGAAAGAGGGTACTCCTATGGAATACCTATAACTATCACCAATTATTTCCATGTATATACTTGATATACAAATGCACTGAGGATGATATTACATGAAACTTATGTATACTACAAGGCCTGCCTTAAGAGGTAATACTATGCTTCCCAAGGGGTTCTTTCCTTTTCCATAAAATACTTTGAGTATCTTGGTTGAATATATTAAATCCTTAGGTGTGTATCCAATATAATTTAAAAGTGTCATTGTATAAGCATTTTCACTTGAACCATTATCTATTATGAAAATTGAATCCACATAAGCTTATATAGATAGGGAACTTAAATCTTAATCTTCATCCATAATCTCCCATCATAAAATTCAATCATGGGTCTTTGTAATATGACTCATGTTAATGTAATAATATTATTATCCAAGATATGATCACATGCAGAAGGAGGAAAATGTGAATTGTATGTATAATTCACTTTATAAGTATCCTTAGTTTTTATTTCCCTATGATTCAAAAAAGGATTTTAAAATAAATTAGGATGTGATTTTGAATCCTTTAAGGTTGTGTTAAGCTCAATAGTATTATCATCAATAATATCTTATCTCTTATACCTTAGCTTGTGGCATCAATTTATAGAATGTTCAACACATCGATGGTAGTCACAACATGTGTTATTGTCATATTTATTAGGTAGTGGTTAGATCATATCAACCTATCATAGTGGAGGAATAAATATGAGGTTTTATTCGAGTAAATTCTAAAAATAATGCATGAGGATGCTAAGGTAATCACTAAAACTACCTCTTTAGTGGGGTAGATAATATAAGTTTATTTATGGGTTATGATACTACAATAACTATTATTTTGGATTTATTTTTGGTATTATCTAATTTAAACTTATGGCTTGGTTTGATTTAAAACTTAAAATTTTACATAGGTCTTGTTAGGATCAAATATATATTACCAGAGCTTCATTTCATGCACATAAAGTTAAATAGAATCCATAGGCAAAATATAGAGAATATTTAATCACACTACAATATTATTTTATTTGCACACTATAATTATAAATCCATAAGAGACATTACATATATATATATATATATATATATATATAGGAACATATTCCTATATTCATGGAGATTATTTTCCCATGAATCTCTCACCCAAAATCCCCTTGATTATGTGAACTCCTATTTACAATATATTGTTGTAACTCATAACAATACATCTAAACAAATTACATATTCTAGTATATATTTGTAATATTATTTATAACAATATTACCACAACTAATTATTACTAAATATAACTAACAACCAAGCTATACATAATATTGAATTATTACTTATGCAATTATTCACATTACAACATACAAATTACTATGAGGAATATCTATTCCCTAACATTCCCCCCTTAGGCCTTACATGGTATTTTTTGTTCATAGGACTTAATGAAAGTAATGAAGGAACACATCAAATTCTTATCAACCATTCACTGTCAATAACACATCAATTGAATTAGTGTGAGAATTTAGAATATGAACATCTATAATAAACCATTCACTAAGGAAATATACCAACATAAATAGTGTGGGAACCACATCAAGAACCATCTATTCAAATTTCACTTCTACCTCCAATAACTAGCACAAACAAAATTATATGATAATGCATACTCTTAAGTCCACATACTACTATCTTGATTTTGTTGCACATGACCCCTACTATGTGAAGGAACATATCTTGTATTTACTTCACATGACCACATTAGACATGTCATTGGTTGATCATCTCCATAAATAAGTAAGGTAATTATAGGATTTATACAGTAGCTTCTCTCCTAACTATTGCCACATTCTTATTTCTCATAAACACCTTTTTTATGTAGTACAATATGTGGAAAGTAGGAAATGTGCCTCTTTTTTTTCACACTAACAAATAAGTGCTAAAAATAGAATACACACACACACACACACACACACACACACACACACACACACACACACACACACACACACACACCACTATAGAAAGAAGAACCCCTTAATTAGTGGATAATGAGAGGTATATAAATCCTCCATCCTCCAATGTTCTCCAACCTCTATTAGGTTGTTACTCACTCAACAAATTTGGCTTTGAGGCTCAATTTTACAATCATGGACATCACGTACCATCGATATTGCATCTAATTTTTTTAATATTTTTTAAAATTTTAAAACATGATGACTCTAATATTAACTTGACAATATTAACTTGTTCTCAATATCAAAATGACTCTATACATCATCAATATGTTTGACATATTTCATATATAAAACTCATAATATTATGTTTACAAAACCAACTATTATAAAAAATTAAACACTAAATCCCTTATATTCACCAAATAATTGATCAATAACCTGAAATACTCTATTTGGATTTAAAAAAAATATAAAATACAATTAGACCTTTTACTATAATGAACCACTAAATTATAAGATTCAAAGATTGACACACCTGACCTAACAAATGAAAGCTTGCAAAAAACAAATTAAAACCAAAATCATTAAAGATAAATAGACTATCACTTAAATGATCATTATGTGTCTTTTACTAATAATAAACTTAAAAAACTCAACTCATTAAAATATTTAACCATGATAAAATATGCTTAAATAAAATTTGATGCAAATACTCATGGCTTGGGTGTATGTTGACTACATAGGTGGGAAGATTCATAGTTGGAGATGCCATGTGAAGAAGTCTACAGGTTGAGGTAGAAAGAACAACAAAAAATAGATAAAATGCCAATGATTTTGAACCCAACATGTTGAAATATGGATCAGATCTACTTGTCCAAAATGGAAAATTGGGCATTTGAATCATAAATGGAAGTGACTGGTTATTGATAGGCTAAGATGCTTGAGTGGTAGATGCATATTGGCAACAAAGAGATATAATCATACACATGTATATTTGGTTCAAATAACTACATCTGATAGATGGCCAAACACATGAATATTGACTATTACCAGATCTAGGTTCAGAATGGCCTCTTTTATGTCAATATTCATGATTTTATTTTTTCATCAATTTTGAATATTGGAATATAGTATGGAACAAATGAATTAGCTTTCATAGATTCAAAGAGTATAATTTGGTAGATATATAAATTTAGAATAAGCCCATAAGGGTAAAAAATAAGTGAAAAATCCCAATGAAAATTATAATAGATACTCGTAAGGGATTAATCTTATGAAATCTTGATAGGACTAGAGAGATACACCTACAAAAACAAACACAATAAAAACCAAATATCTACGAAAGAACTTTAAAAAAAGATTGTTACATATTGTATTCCTCATCAGGTGGGGTGAATCACATGACAACTACCCCTATAAACAAATCATTCTTCCATTACATAATCCATTTGCTTTGTTAATAACCTACTTTGATACCACTATTAGGATCAAATAGAGTTGACCAGAGCTTCATTTCATGCACATAAAGTTTAATAAAATCCACAAGCCAAATACAAAGAATATTTATCACACTAAAATATTATTTTATTCACACACTATGATTATAAATCCATACAAGACATTACATATTTATAGGAACATCATTCCTATATTCATGGAAATTATCTCTCCATCAATCTCTCACCCAAATTACCTCTGATTATGCAAATTCTTATATATGATATATTATTGTAACTCATAACAATATATCTAAACAAATAATATAATAAAGTCTATATTCATAATATTATTTATAACAATATTATGATAACTAATCTACCAAATATAACTAACAACAAAGCTATATGTAATAGTGAATTATTACTTCGATAATTATTCACATTACAACATACAAATTACTATGAGGACTAACTATTCCCTGAATATTATTTTTGATTCAGTTTTTATATTATCTAGTTTAACCTTATAACTTTTTTTTAATTTAAAACTTACAAGTTTAATTATGTATATAATTAGGCATGTACTTGAGTTTGTTCAAATCTATGAGCTTTATCTCGATCTCAAAATTTATGACATAACTCATTGAAGGACTTGATTTATTGAATACATCAGAATCTTGGGCTGGTGGGAGTAAAGTATGCTTGAATATTTATTTGATATCATTATCAGCCATATGATTGGTCATCTTGGATATAATGTTCTTATACCATAGTATGTAGTCACTAAATGGCTCATCATATGCTTGCTTGAGTTTAACAAGTTGGGCATAAGATAAATTTTCATGATGTTGATAGAAAAGTGTGCTAAATAACATTCCACCAAAGGATTTAATTTTTTTACCAATTGAGATGGTAGATCATAAAACCATTGTAAAGCAAAATACTTAAGATTATGAAGAAAGATATTGGTCAAAAAAATTTCATTATATGCATAATCAAGGCATACTGCATGGAAGGATTTGAGGTGTTACACTAGATCACCTTTATTTTAAAATAATGAAACTTTAGAGATAAAAAACCATAAGTAAAGGCTAGGATTAAATATATAGGGTTAATGGATTATAAATTAAAGCATGAAAATCCATATAATGACTAGCTCTAGAGAAACCTTTCTCTCACTACAAAACCTTAGCCTTTAGAGTTAAAAAAATATACTCAAGGGATTGTGTAGTAGGTGTTGAGGTAAACATACCCCCATATTTTTGAAAAATAATGACTCTTGTGATCAATTTGAACCTTAAACTTGAAATTTTGATAATCTGCACTTTATTGGAATTTGAAGATCATCCACACTTGATGAAACTAGCTCATTTTGTTCATGGTTTTATTTTAACCTTGTCTAATGTTACTAATAGTTGAATTTTAGGTATTAAGTTATATTTTTCATGGATCTCTTTTATAGATCATTTTGGGATTTGATTAGCTCTATTCAAGCTTTTTATAGCCTTTGGTCTATAAAATCTTGTAGATGGATTCATGTGCTAAAAACCTCTTTTGGAAAACCCTAGCTTAGAACTTTGATTCAAATTCAAATTTTTTGATGGGAATGATTTGTATAAAATTTAGAGTTAAGCCTCATTTTTATGCCAAGGCTTGGTAATGATTTTAAACACAACCAAACCTTATCTTAAAACATCATGCTTGGTTCCCCCTTATTTTCCCCATCTATTCCCTATGTTTTTAACATCATCTAATGTTTCTATTTATAGGGTATTTTATCTTAGAATGGTCCCATTTATCATAAACTTAGCATAAATTCTTAACCCTAAGGCCCATTCATATTTGTCAACATGAATAGGACCTTAGTCTTAAAACTTTAGCCGAAGTTCCTGTATTAACCTATGTCCTAACTTAAGCACAATTTTTAGATCCAATGACTCTCACTTCATCATGAGGAAATATCTGATGGGTCATAAGAATCCTAAAAAATCTAAATTTTTGATCCATAAAACCAATCCCATTAGATCACCAAGATCATGATCGATAGTCCATGCTTCAACAAGACCAATGATCAGATGGTGCAAGATCATCCTTAAGGTTAAAGGGCCCCTTTTATTAAACATAGTTTTAGCCTAAGTTTTACCCTAAGGTCTCATTATATTTATTAATATAATGAAACATTAGGATAAAAATTATTCTATGACTTCAATACAAAAGGAACCAATCAAGTGTAAGAATCTAGATCAAGATCTATGATTTGTGGCTACTTGCATATAAATGATCTAACAGAGCGAACATGGTACTAAAATGTCAAAAGCTGAAGGTACCCCATGGATTCACCAGATGGCACTCCCACATTCAATTTTTATAAGAAATGGATCCATGCATTAAAAGGAA
Source organism: Torreya grandis (assembly GCA_037957365.1). NCBI lineage: Eukaryota > Viridiplantae > Streptophyta > Pinopsida > Cupressales > Taxaceae > Torreya > Torreya grandis. The sequence goes on along the minus strand of JARHVA010001090.1, from coordinate 1,688,629 downwards.
CCAATGACATGTAGTTGTTTGGATTATGATCAATAGTCTACACTTGATTGGGATAAAATAATCTAATGAAGCATATCAAATCCAAGACCTACGAACCAAAGGGAATTCAAGAGATTAAAATTGATGTTCTCATGACCATAATTTGACTTCCATGAGGCCATCATTAATTTATAAAATACCATCAACTTTAAGCCCTCAAAACTAATGATCTACTAACTTAAATTTGATGTTATCATGACCATCATTTGACATTCATAAGGCCATCATTGGTATCCATAAGACTGTCAAATTTAAGCTAATCAATTATTTTAATTAGATAGACATAAGGATATAATCTAAAATGTTACTAAAATATTATATCTTGCATTGTAAATTAATGGGACCCATCATAATATGTTCAAACACTTAAGATCTTTGAACTTCAAATAATAAAATGACCTCATGATCTAAATATTTGCAAACATAGATTTAATCTAAGCTTATTTCCTAAGGTCTCAATTGCATTTATTTTAATACAATAATCCTTATGATAGAGACTTATATTAAATTTTATTTTAAGAGGTCATTATGGCCTAAAAATTAGAATAAATTCTTTTAACCTAAGATTTTATCATGTTTATTAATATGGTAAAACCCCAAGTTAAAATCTATCTGTTGGACCACTTGTTATTTGGGCCCCTTTATATATATTATAAGAACTTAGCATAAGTATTTTAGCCTAATGTATATGTTGTGTTTATTAACATAGCATAAACCTTATCATAAAATATTAAGTATAGGTTCCTTTTATATGTATCCCAAAACATAGGCTAAACTATTTCAGCCTAATGTTTATGACATGTTTATTAAACACAAAATATACCTTAGCCTAAAGTATTTAAGCTTAAGTCCCTTCCTATATCATGATGATAGTTAAAGTAATTGAAATTTTATAGGATCAATGATTATTGATTCATCATGGATATTGATTATACAAAGCAAAAGACTTGATAAATCTAAGGCATTTGATCCATCAAACCAATCGTTTGCATCTATTTAGATTAGGATCAATGGTCTGTGCTTACACATGAGAGGATGATAGAACAAATTTAAACTATCAGAGACTATTAAAAAAAACCCAAGGTTCTAGAAGGATAAACATTTGGCAATCACACATTTACTAAATATAATATAGAGCCTAAAAGGCCCACAAAGATGCCAAGTGACACAATCATGGAGCCGAACATAAAGCAGCCAATGATTCTCGAGCCCTATGGTCATGATCAATGATCCATGTTGATCTATGAATAAATATCCAATGACATAAAGGAAAATTTGGATTTTTAAAAAGAAACAACTAGTCCCTTAGGGCTTTTATGAAAAATGCCACAAAAGTTGTCAAATGGATGCCACATGGGCACCACACAAGCACAAAATGACAAAATTGAAGATTTTGTGTGCTTGAAAAGGTAAAGGTATAAAGGCCTGGGTCTCAATCAAATTCAAGAAATTAATGATCCCAAGTCCAAATTAGCATCACCATTAAATCTTTAAAAATCCCTATCATCCATAAAAGCCTCAATTCAAGCTTGGATTAGTCATAAACAAATTGATAAAAGTTTAATTAAAAAATGAGCAAGAACAAGTCAACCCAAAGACTACTCATAATCCATAGGTGAATAGTTTCCAAGTCTCACATCCATGGTATATTGTAGAAAAAAATAAAGGGATGATACCAAGTTATACTTGACCTCAGATAATGAGGGAAGAACTTTCAAGGACATGGACCTAGATATTGTAGCATTGAACAATGGGAATACGAATTGATCCAAACTCTTTTAGATAATTGAGGAGATGAAAGCTCTTATAAGAGAATAAAAAAATAATGTAATCATATCATGGAGGTACAATGACTTGGTAACCATCTATATTACTATCCTCCATTATGCTACCACCAAGCTTGAGGTATTGTACTACATTGATGTCCTTGCTCCTCTTTTCAAAGATTATAAAATTCAGAATGATTGGATAGTGCATGGACAAAGTATTTTAAAAGTATCATAAATTTCCCCTTTAGATTTTTAAATATAATATAAACTATGTAAACCCCATATAGACTTGCCCACCATCAAAAAGTGGATTTGAGAGCATAACTTGAACACAATCCTTTCCCCATGGCTACTTATTGGGAACTAGGTAATCTAGGACCCCACAAGGAAAATACCAATTGTCTAATTTAGGGATGGGATTAGGATAATCATGACCCTAATAAATAGGTTATGTAGATCCCCCTCCACCACACATATTGATAAAGTCTGGGTGCCCTATATTTACTTCATGATTAATAAGGGACTCACTCCCCCATTGGGTGAGATGATTAATATCCACTTGAAGTCACAATTCAAAGCCATAAAAAAGAAAACCAAAAAAAACTTTTACATGATGTCCTATCTAATTTATGCCTTATTAGCCACCACCAAGATCCCAAACATTAAGAATTAGTCACCTGATGGGAGGCCTATTATCTCCCATCATTATTCCAAGCTTCACATATTCAAATATAGACACAACATGCAACTCATTTATGATTATGTCTATCCAATTCTAGTGGAGGCCATCAAAGGAATACCCATAGGTAGGATCAACCCCCTAGTTAAAAATTTGTGGATTTGATAGGGGATATATGGTTATATCTAGATTATACAGTAATAAGAATTGAAAGGAATTTGACATAGCCCTATAGGTTACCCATCTATGTACCCACCAAGCTAGTAGAATAAGAGGTTGCCTACCAAATTATTCACGGTATAGATGGATTCTAAAAGGAGAAAAGGAAGGGGCCCCCTCATCCTTTTCCTTTGATAATTAGTAGAAATATGTTATAAAATAGGGGACATGCGAATGTTATTACTAAACATAAGGATTTGTTCACCCTATAAAAAGATGATTTGAAGCAAAGGGACCCTAATGGGATGGTATCTAAACATCTAAAGTCCAAAACCATAAATAAAGAATATGAACACCTGCCTATTGTACATGACCCATTCTATATCAAGGCCTCTAATTTCCCAGTGGTATTAGCTAGATTGAAGAGACATAACATTAATCTAGAGCCCAAGTTGGATAGGGGAGATGGCAAGCCACTAGGTGAGATATGGAAAATGGGCCCCCTAAAATATCACTTATTTCCTAAACCCTCTTTTAGGCCCCTTCTAGAGCAACCACTACAACAACCCCAAGCATAAGAGGCCTAAGGAACTGACAAGGAAAAACTCAAAGAGAGACATGGGGAAGGATCATCTTCAACCCCACCTAAAAGGATAGAGTCTCCCATAGAATTGATATATATGGTTACATTGGAACCTAGTGAGATAGTAGAGGATGTTCTTATGGTGTTTGATGAGTTGTATGGGTTAGAAGATGAATAAGAGAAAAATAAAGAACCCCAAGCTTAGGATGAGGGAATAAAATAGGATAGAGGGAAGGAATTTTATTTGGACCTAGCTCTAATAGCACCCCCACATAACAGGAAAGTATAATTAGATTTGGTACCAATTGGGAAAAAAGAATCCCAAGTTAACCTTCACCCACCCCATGAGTGAGGTCAACTTATTCAGTCATGAATACTCCATTCATGGACCCATTATCCCTGAATGGTTTATTTATGGGAAGATACATAAGATTCCCATTTTATCCCATTCCTAAGCCTTGACATAAATAATTCACTTTGATGTCCATGAGGAAATCAAGCCATGGATATTGGCCTTGATGGAGGAATAAGAGAGAATAATAGTTTACATAGTTGGATCAAGTGGCACTCAAATGGACACTCCAAGAGCCTTGAGTAGCACATATGTGGAGATTCTTAAGCCTCATAAGATCATAGAGTCATCAACCATTATACAATTCAATTTAGAAATAACAAGATTGGAGAGGGTGAAATTCAATAAGGCCATGGTTGGAGATGAGGAATTCACCTTTTAAAGAGTTAAGCCCTTTGTTGGTCTAACCCCCATTGGAGGTCAGAAGCTTGGTGAGCATCTTATCCATGAGGAGGACATAAAAAGACTAGTTGAGGCTCATTTAGCTCAGATCAAAGTAGGTATTATGGGCATGAAGTAGAAGATACATAACTTGGAGAAAGAAAAGGAGTACCTAGAGACAATGGTTGTCTTATCAGTCCCTGAGGCAATAATAAGGATGTTTGAGGCACCTTTCTTTGACACGTTTGACTCCTTAAAGTTAATGAAATTGAGGTAGGATGTGCTAACCCAATAGAGTGAAATTGCTAAAGGATTGATGACCCAATGGTATGATTTTGAGGAAAAAATAATATATCTTATCAACATAATAATTAAGGCTAGGATTTCTGGTTCAAAACCATTAGGCTAGCCCACTTGAATGCAATATTGGGGATAGTTGTTGATAAGATCCAAAGTTTAAGTTCTTGGTTAAGAAACTTAGATAGAATCTTGAGGGATGATGAGGAGTTAATAGATAGAGTCAAACAACTCTTTGACACCATGTTGGCCAAACCTATAAAGTCCAGTGCCCTAGGCATTATTGATGATGAAGATTACAAACACAAAGTCACTTTGGTGATGCAAAAAGTGTAGAGCAAAATATAGGGCCAATCAGGGAGTGAAAATAGTCAAGTCATGGGCATGATATTCACTATTTAAGAGAAGATTTATGAAGTTAGGATCATTAAGGAGGCTATGGAAAGGAATGACTAGGACTTTGATGACTTGGCTGATTAAGAATATGTTTGTCTATTAAAGCCAATTATTGATTTAGATTTTGTCAAAGAGAAACATCAAAGAGTCATGGAGATTCTCTAAGAGAAATAATTGAGACCTTCAACCATGGGTCCACTAGTTAATTGATATTCCATTTTATTTAAAACATTGTAATATTTGAATGTGGAATATTCTTTTGTAAAGGCATATGCTAGTTTTTCAGCATATTTACATATAGGTTAGTCTATTTTGGAAAGATAAGTGTACTATATAATTGTGAAGAAGGATAGATATTCTTATCTTTGTACATGTGTAATCTTATGACTGACTAGTATACTACTTGAGTCTTATATAAAAGGTAGTATTACCATTTTGTAAAGGGGGAGAGCTTTGAGCTAAAAATTGTATACTTTTGAGAAGTTAATATAAGTAAGGAATACTAAAAAGTTAGTCCAAATTTGTTTGTATCAATTGTTACATGGTTGTGTCTCTAAATTAATTATTATAAGTCTTAAATTTGAATGTTTTTTTATGAATTTTGACTGTGCATCTTTGATAAGGGTTGTTAATTTGTAGTAAAAGATAGATTAGTTGAATGTTCTTAGAAGTTGTTTCATTTTATTTTCTCTAAATTAGGATGTGCAAATGCTATTTGAATGCAATAGTAAACCTTTAAGGAAAAGCTAGTTCATACTTATATTATTTCATGTTTTCTTTAGATATTTAGATGGTATATGGTTTTATTTGAGAATTTGTTCCTTTACATTATATATTGGTTAAATGCATGTTCAGTTGAAATTAAAAATTTATCATGGTGTTTAAGGAAAAAATCAGCAATCACATACTTTCTTTTTTCCCTACCCTTCCCTTTGCTTCTATTTTTTATTGAAATCACTTTAGTTTAGATATCATTGTAAATAATCACTTAGATTAGTATTTAGTGTAAAACATTGATCACAACTCACTAGGATAAACATAGATACTTCAAAATTCACAAGGACCACGATGGCTCCCAACCACCAATCAATATAAATTTGTGGAACAATTTAATTTTCTCTACCTCTATTTCACCATAGGTAACTAGATTACCAAAACTTGCTACTCATGCCATGAATTTTTAGAATTATAAAATGAGTAGTGTTCTTTAAACACTAATAAAACCTTTGATATACTTAAAGGCATCAATAAGATGAGCTCCACTAGTGCTACAAGGAGTGCCTTGGTGAATTTAATGAATCTTTATTATTATTAGTGTGTTTTGATCTAAGATTGGTGTTATCTTTTCACTTTTCCATAATTATTTGCTCAAAAGTGTAAATATCACTAATTTTTGTGGTCTTTAACCCATTTTTATGCTTCCTTTAGAGAAAGGTCAAAGTTCTTTGAAGTCAGATGCTCAATTCTGGTAAAGATAGTTTAAGATCTAATAATTCATAGTGTTTTAGGTTAGAATAGCTTGGTTTGATCAAATATTAATAAATCTTTTAAATATATAAGTTTATTTGAGATTATAATTGTAAAAATTAAACCATATTTTCATAATTAGACACATGTTTTAGCTAACTTAGTTAACATTTGATGCCCTTTGTTGTCTTTACATATATCTTTAAAAAATTAGCTTAATGTGTAAATCTGAGTCCTATTATCTATAAAGGTTGGTTTGACACATTGTATCTCAAACAAGATCAAAAATTCTCAAAATAAAATTACCATTAATCCAAACAAGATCACATTTAGAAATAAGTTATCCCTTGCTTGAGTTAGAAGTCCATATGAGAGCCAGACAAGATAAAGGTAGACATAATCATTCAAAGTCTGTGCCAACTTTTCCACTCTAAGGTATTCCTATGTTGAACCTTTATTGAGGTATGGATTGGTTAGGAAGTTCTCATATTAATGTACAAGGTGTAATTCATGACCTTCCTTGTAATCTTGAAAAGTATTTAACAATGTTTAGTCCTAGAGGCATAGTAACAGTAAAAGAACATGTTAAATCATTCAAGGCTACATTAAGATTGTTAAATTTAATTCATGAGGATGTAACATTTAGGTTGTTCCCTTTTCCATTTAAAGATGATACATATGAGTGGTTCCTAAACCTACCTAATGAATGCATTACCACCTAGGAAGAATTCAATAACATCTTCATTGACCAATTTGGTAAAATAATCAACCCTTGTGTCTTATACTAATAATATACCACCTTAAAAAGGGATGCCAATGAACCTATAAGAGATTTCAATACCAAGTTTCAAAATATGTATAATAAAACCTTTAACCCTTATAAACTTGATCAGGTATTGGCCTTAGAAATCTATAAAGATGCTATGGATCCTATGACCTTTGTATTCATAAAGAGGGTCATAGGTCCAATGAACACACTAACTTTAGCTTATGCTAAGGATATGATCATTAATGACCATATGTAACCTCAAGGATAGATGACCTACTCTATTCCCAATGTCAATCCAAACATGCCTACCTTGAATGCCTTTCCCAAGAATAACCAAAATATACCTACTCTCAACCAGCTCCCAAATCTAAACCAATTTCCTCTAAGACATGTTGATCCTAACTAGAATTTGGGGTTATTGAATCATACCACCATTAGTGGGTTTAATGCAACTAACCCGAGGACCTTAGTACCAAGCACTGGTACCAATAATAACTAGGTTCATAATTTAGAATACCCTAAAAGTGAGAATGAGTCCATTCTAAAAAAGGTCCAAAAATTTAGCATTGACTTCCTTCAACTACAAAAATAATATGGTAATACTAGAGAAACTTTTGGTAATAACTTCTCTTTCTAGAGGTTAAAAATACCCAATAATAGGTTCAATAATGATAGTTTCCACAATAATAAGAATAGTGAACCATATTCTAAAAAGAAGGTTATGGATATTAATCTTATTAATATTACTTTTCCTCATTATTATAGAGTCTATTATATTGCTAAGCATGGTGATATTGATTGCATTGAACTCTATAAAGCTTTTGAGGCATTTCAAGAAGAGTTGGACACTTTTGAGGTAGTTCCTATCAAAGATAATGATGCTCCAAGCTTGATAACTAGACCTTCATGGTGTAAATGTTTGATTTTTTCTTCCAAAAAGACAATAAGGTAGATGATTTTCCTAAATAATTTCATGCCTTCCAACAGTTCTTGAAGAAGACATATCCACTAAGGAATAGAGAATAGAGGTAGCCTTTGACTACTTCTACTCCTCTAAATAAATTTAATACTCCTTTTAATACCAATTTAAATAATAATCTAGAGCCTCCAAAGGGAATTACTCATAAGCCTTGTGTTGATGCTTCCAATTCTTCTAATAGGACTAGTTATAATATTGTAGAGGATATGAAGAAAATCAAAGATAATATTACCTTACATAAATTGACATAAATCATAGAGCAAAGAGATCTATTACTAGAATCCTTATCTAAAAAACCTAACAACATGACCAAGACTAATGATGCAAATATAGTTATGTATAGAACCAAAATAGATCCCCCACCCTTCTTACTTACAGTCAAAATATTTCTTAAAAACTTGCATAATTATTTGTTAGATTCTAGTGCCTTTACAAATATCATACCTATAGATGTTTGTAAACAACTTGATTTGACCCCCATTAAGTTTTATAGGGTTGTAACCCAATTAGATAAGTCTAGGGTCAAGGTGGTTGGATAATTGTAAAATGTCCATATGTAATTGGCTTCTGAGCCAAGGGTCTAATAATTTATAGATATCCAAGTGGTAGATATCCTTGATGCATATGGACTACTTTTGAGTATAGAATGGACAAAGGATTTAAATGGATATATTTCCATAAACTATTCACACCTAGGGTTGCCTTGGAAGGGGGTTCTCAACTAGATCATAGTTGAGAAAGAGCCAAGGATGAAACATATGATGACTAAGTATAATGTTGTCAATGAAAGGGTCAACATAATTGATTCTAATTTAGGATTTTTCACCCTAAAAACCACCAAGGTATGTGATATTAAACCTTTTAAGATTATTCCAAGGTTATGGAGGTTGAATTTTGATAGGGCTAGGTGTAAATATAGATCTACAGTAGGAATTGTTCTAATTGACCCTACTGGTAAGAAATATCATGCTTATTATAAAATCTAGTTTCCTTACACTAATAACCTTGCAGAATATGATGTCCTCATCTTAGATCTACAATTTTCCATTAAAAACAAGGTCAAGGAACTATTAGTTAATGGTGATTCATAACTAGTAGTGAATCAAATGAGAAGCAAATATAAGTGAAAGTTTTTATACATTAATAGGTATAAATTTAGAGTCTAGGATCTAGTGGAATATTTTAATGCCTTCAATATTGTTTATGTCCCAAGGGAATAAAATAAAGTTGCTAATGAGCTTGTCCCTACTGTAGCTAATCTCATTCCTAATCAAGATTCCCCAAACTTTAGTATTGAGCTCATACCCTGCCCTTTTATCCCAGACAATGTGAACCATTTATAGGTCTTTAGTGATGACTAATAAATCTTGAACTTCATGACTAATTTAGGATCATTTAAGGCTCTGATCATTGATGAGGTTGATGAAAATGAATTTAAAAAATGAAAATTTGATGGCAAATTCATTTAGTTGAATGACAACAAAATCTCGAAAAAGAAGATTGCCTTAGAAATTGTTTTTGATCAAGACAAGCTAGCTAAAGCTTCTAAAATTCCCAATGTAAGTGGAAAAGATTACAATGAAATTGATCTTAGACCTCAAGATCAACTACAACTGGTTAACATTGGAAAATCCTACACTAACATTGAGAATAAAAAACCAAATAGTTGTTAATAAAATACAAAGATGTCATATCTTGGTCTTATGATGACTTGAAGATTTTTGATCCAAGAGTCATCACCCATACTATACCTCTTAAAGAGAGTTTCAAACCCTTCAAGAAAAAATAAATACTTTTTAACCCTATCTTAGAACCCATGATCTTTAAAAAAGTCAAGATAATGATAGATTCTAGAATTATATTTCCCATTAGGAACTCTACTTGGGTGGCAAATTTAGTGCTAGTTATAAAGAAGAATGGTGAAATTAGACTGTGTATTGACTTTAGAAATATAAATAAAGCATCTGAAAAGGACAATTATCCTCTTCTTTCTCTTGACCAAGTAATAATTTTTTTTAGGTTCAACCATGATGTCTTTTCAGGATACAACAAAATGTTAGTAGACAAGGAAGATAGAATGAAGTGACATTCATAACTAAGTGGGGTACCTTTGCATACAAGAGAAAGCCTTTTGGACTAATAAATATAGGAGCCACTTTTCAAAGGGCCATGTACTATGCCTTCCAAGCCCTGATTGGTAAGTGAATCATAATTTACATGGATGATATAACTATTTTTTCTAAGAATAGGTAAGACCATTTCATGCATCTACAATAACTATTTGGAAGGTGTAGAAGGTATGAAATCTCACTTAACCTTAATAAAAGTATTTTAATGTTATTTAAGGCAAACTATTGGGCCATGTCATCATTAAGGATTGAATTTCCATAGAACCTGAAAGAGTATAATCCATATCCAAGATAGACCCTCCCAATAGTACAAAAGAATTGAAAACATTCTTTAGTAATATAATTTTTTTAATAAAATACATTTCTAGCTTCATAGATATTTTTAAACCATTGAATGATATGATTAAGGATGTTAAAGTCTCATGGTATGAGGAGTCTAAGAAGGCCTTTGAAGACATCAAAAGTGCAGTTAGTCAAGCTCTAGTCTTGATAATTCTTGAATTTTCAAAGAATTTTACCTCTACTCTTTCTCCTTTGATCACACTATTATTGCTATTTTAACTCAAAAAATAGAAGGAATGACCATCCAATTGCTTTTATGAGCACTAACTTGAAAAATGTTGAGTTAAATTACCCTTTGATTGATAAACAAGACTTTGCATTAGTTAAAAATGTCAAGAAGTTTAGGAACTACATTCTTAGGAATAAAGTTCATGTTATTTTACTAGATCTAGCCACTAAAATAATGCTAATCCAATGTGAACTTGGAGAGTGAAGAAGTAAGTGGATGTCTATACTCCAAGAATATGACATAGAGATGAAAACTAAAAAATTGGTAAAGTCTCAAGGTTTGATTTAAATGATTGCCAATACCAACCTTAAGATAAGTATTATGCAAGTTGATCAGCATAATTTCTAAGATAATGAATGGTATGACTCCATTATTCACTTACTAATTAATGGCACTTATTCTATAGGATTAACTAGGGAGAAAATAAGAGATTTAAGTCTCAAGGCAACTCACTACCTCATCAAAAATGGAGTCTTGTACCAAAATAACTTTGAAGGTGTATACCTAAGATGTGTTTCCAAGGAAGAAGCCACTGAGGTAATGATCAATTTACATGAAAATTTGGGAAGTAGGCATCCATCTAGGAGAACAAACACTCATAAGATCCTTAGGGTTGTCTATTAATGGCCCACCATCTTCAAAGATGATTATAAGCATGTAAGAGAATGCCATTCATGTCAGATCTTCAACACTAAGGAACCAAAGGTAGACATGCCTTTATAACTAGTTATGATTGACAAACCCTTTTCCCAATGGGGATTGGATTTTTTAGGGGTAACCAACCCCAACTCATTAGAAGGTCACAAGTATGTTCTGATAGCTATTGCTTATTTTACTAGGTGGACTAAAGTAGTAGCCACCAAGTAATGTAGAACATAAGAAGTGATCAAGTTTCTAAAAGAAATCATATGCACTAGATTTGGGATTCTAGTCTCTTTTGTATGTGATAATGGGTCAACATTAATATCCATATAAATGATAGATTAGGCATATGACAATAACATTATTCTCAAATTTTCATATAACCATTATCCTTAAGGTAATGGAGTATCTGAATCAAAAAATAAAACTTGATGAAATCCATCAAAAAGTCTACTACAGACAAACCTAAAACATGGCATAAGATTCTTAAGTATACACTATAGGTAGATAGAACAAGATTCAAGCATGCTCTTAAATCACATCCTTTATTTTTGGTATATGGCCAAGAACCTATATTCCCAATCACACTTAAGATGCCAATCTACAAGTTTATGTAAGAGTGTATGGAGGAGGACCAAGAATTTGTAAAATCAAGGCTATTGGACCTTATTCAGATGGAATATGCATGAGAAAAGGCTTTCATTAACTTTAGCAAACACCAAACTACAGTAAAGAGGTGGTTTGATAAAAGATCAAAGATCAAGGTGTTCAAACAAGGAGACTTGTTTATTCTTTGGGATAAATCATCTAAGGCCAAGGGAAAACATGGAAAGTTCACACCTCTATGGATTATCCCCTACTATATTACAATTACACTTGGAGATAACACCTTTAGACTCAAAGATATACAAGGAGAATATTTCACACTGCCCACTACTAGGTAGTATCTCAAGAACTATTTCTTTGCTCTTCCTCCTGAGGTCTTCATGGAGAAAATATGTAAGATAATTAGAGTTAGTGTAGGTAGGATAGTTAGTTTCCTTCATATCATTCCTTCCTATCCCTTGTTTATACATAAGTGTGTGTGTATATATTTGTTTGATTCTCTTTTGTTTCCTACTTTGTTGCTTTTTGTTGTGTGTTTATTTCTTGTTGCTTTATTTCTTAATTCCAATAAGTCCTTTTAGATATCCCTCAAATCAAAGTTCATTAGTTTGTTTGAAACTCTAGAAGTTCAAAAATACTAGTATAAACCTCACACATATGTTGACCATGGATTTGAGATATGTCTTGATGTTATGAGTTAAATAAACTAGTAAGGACCAATGAATAGGTTAACCATTCCATGACACCTTAAAAATTATCTTGGCCTGAACCTGGTTTTTAGAATAATTAAACATGTAAAGTGAAAGAACAATCCATTAAGGTACAATCATGATTGCACTTAACAAACATCCTTACCTGGGATAAAGGTTGAAACCATAAATGATTATCTTAGGATCAAACAGTTGACCAAATCCTTAAACATGGCTACCCTAGTTCCCAACCTTTGTTCAAAGCCTAAAAGACCCAACATACAAAAAAAGAACATATTGGAAAATAAAAAACTTTTTAAGGAAAGGTGATTCTAGTAATCTCCACCAGGGCTATGGACACTTGGATGGTAGTGGAGCAAGGTTGTGAGTAGAACAAAAGGCATCTTTTTTAGGACTATAAATGCCTGGCTGGTAGTAGAGCAATGCCCAAGTCTCCCTTGAACTAGCAACATGATTATCAATGAATATCCAAACATGCTCCAAGTCAGTGTTAATGATTAAACATATAAAACCTAGAAGTTATCATTAAATCCCATGGAAAATAGTAAGTGGAATCAAATCACACATAAAACATGGCTATGTCTTGATGGTTGATCTTAATTCTACATGTATAAGGTTTGTTTCAACCATGAACTGATCTTGATAATGGCGTTGATCAAGTGAGATGAATGACTTAGTTATTTATCTAAACTAGAGTCTCTAAGTTCTAACATATTGTTATGTTTCCCCTGGAAGTTACCATTTATTGAGGTCAACATACCCCCATTTAAAAAAAAAGGACCCTTGTGATCACTTTAAATCTTAAAGCTAAAAGTTTGATATTGTACACTTTATTGGAATTTGAAGATCATCCAAAATTAATGAAACTAGCCCATTTTATTCATGGTTCTTGTTTAACCTTGCCTAATGTTACTAATAATTTAAGTTGTAGGTTTCATGGAGATCTTTTATAGATCATGCTGGGATTTTCATAGATTATCTCTATTTAGGCTTTTGATAGCCTTTGGTATATAAAATCTTATAGATGGATTCATGTGCTAAAACCTTCTTTCAACAAACCCTAGCTTAGGCCTTTGATTCAAATTCAAATTTTAGTGGGAAAATATTTGGTGGGAATGATTTGAATCAACTTTAGACTTAAGCCTCATTTTTATGCCAAGGTTTGGTCATGTTTTTCAACATAACCAAGACTTAGCTTAAAAAATCATGATTGGTCCCCCTTATTTTCCCCATCTATTCCTTATGTTTTCAACATGGTGTAATGTTTATGTTTGTAGGGTTTTTTTTTTATCTTAGCATGGTCCCCTTTATCATAAACTTAGCCTAAAGTCTTAACCTCAAGGCCTCGTTCATATTTGACAACATGAACAAGACCTTAGTATTAAAACTTTAGCCTAAGTTCCTATATTAACGCATGTTCTAACTTAAACAAATCACTTCTTTATAGATATAATGACTCTCACTTCATCATAAGGAAATATCTGATGGGGCATAGGAATCCTGATGAATCTAAATCTTTGATCCATTGGACCAAACCCATTAGATCATTAGGATCATAATCAATGGTCCATGCTTTAGTGGGAATAATGATTAAATTATATGAGATCATCCTCAAGGTTAAAGGACCCCATTTATTAAACATAAGCTTAGCCTAATTTTTACCCTAAGGTCTCATTATATTTATTAATACAAAAAAACCTTAGGATAAAACTTATGCTATAGATTCAAAACAAAAGGAACTAATCAAGTGTAAGAATCTAGATCAAGATCTAAAGTCCATGGATACTCACACAAAAATTATCCAAAGGAGTGAACATGGCACTAAAAAATTCAAAATCTTAGGGAACCCCATGCAGTCACCACATGGCACTCCCACATTTGAAATTTATAACAAAGGGTCCTATGCATTAGAAGGAACCAATGGTGTTTATTTATTTTGATTAAAATCAATGGTTTGTCTTGATCATGACCAAATGATCTAATAGAGCACATCCAATCCAAGACCTATAAACCACAAGGACTTCATGAACTTAAAATTGATGTTCTCACGACCATGATTTGATGTTTGTGAGGCCATCATTAATGCATGTGAGAATGCCAAATTTAATACCATCAAAACTAATGATTTATTAACTTAAATTTGACATTCTCATGACCATCATTTGATATCTACAAGGCTGTCATTGACATCCTTGAGACTTTGAAATTTAAGCTAATCAGTTATTTTACTTGGACATCAGGATATACTCCAAAATGTTGCTAAATGCTTATGGCTTACATTACAAATCAATGGGACCCTTCGAAAAATATTCAAACACTTAAGATATTTGAATTAAAATAATAAAATGACCTCATGATTTAAATATTTGTATACATAACTTAATCTAACCCTGTTTCCTGAGGTTCTAATTACATTTATTTAAATGCAATAAGCCTTAAGCTAGATACTTATATTAAATTTTATTTTAATAGGTTCTTATGATCTAAAACTTAGCATAAATGCTTTTAACCTAATATTTTATCATGTTTATTAATATGGTAAAACCCTAAGTTAAAATCTAGCTATTGGACCACTTGTTATTTGGGCTCCTTTAAACATATTGTAAGAACTTAACATAAGTATTTTATCTTAAAGTATATGTTATGTTTATTAACAAAACATAAAACTTAGCCTAAAATATTTATCCTAGGTCTCATTTATATGCATCTCGAAACATAGGCTAAAATATTTTAGCCTAAATTTTATTATGTGTTTATTAAGAATGAAATAAACCTTAGCATAAAGTATTTAATGTTAAGTCCCTTCCTATAGCATGATGCTAATTAAACTCCTTTCCATTTTATAGGATCAATGGTTCTTGATTCATTGTGAAGATTGATCAGATAGAGTGAAAAAACTTGATGAATCTAAGGAACTTGATCTATCAAACCAATCACGTGCATCCATTCAGATTAGGATCAATAATTCATGATTGCTCATGAGAGGATGATCAGATGGAGCATAGATTTTAAATACTATTTAGTGAAACCAAGGTGCCCATAGGATTGACACATGGTGAACATGTATTCACTAAACATAATATAGAGTCTAAAAGGCATGTAAAGGTGCCAAGTGGCACAACCACAAAGTCTAACATAAAATAACTAATGATTCTTGAGCCTTGTGATCATGATCAATGGTTCACATTGATCCATGAAAAAATATCTAATAGTGTGAAGGAAAAGTTTGATTTATTAAAAAAAAGGCTATTCCCTCAGAGAATTTATGAAAAATGCCATGAAACCTGTCAAATAGATGCCATATGGGTACCACACAAGCATAAAATGACAAAATTGAAGATTTTGCGTGCTCAAAAAGGGAAAGGTATAAAGGTCTAGGTCTACATCAAATCTGAGACATGAATGAGCCCAAGTTTAAATTACCATTTCCATTAAATCTTCAAAAAACCCTAGCATCCTAAAATCCCCAATTCAAGCTCAAATTAGTCATAAATAAATTGAGAAGAGTTTAATTGTAAACTAAGCAAAAATAAGTCAACCTAGAGGCTTCTCACAATCCATAGGTGAATAGTTTTCAAGTCTCATAGCCATGGTAACTTGCAAAAAACAATAAATGGACAAAAACAAGTTATACTTGACCTTAAACAATGAGGGAATAATTTTAAAGGACATGGACCTAGATACTATAGCATTAAACAATGGGAATAGGAATTGGTCTGAACTCTTTTGGACCATTAAGGAAATGCAAGCTCATATTAGAGAAGAACAAAAGAATGCAATCATCTTGCAGAGATATAATGACTTGGTCTCCATCTAGATGACTAGACTCCATTATGCTACCACCAATCCTAAGGTATTACATTACATCAATGTCCTTGCTCTTATTTTCAAGGATTGTAAAATTGAGAATGATTATATAGTGTATGAGTGAAATTTTAAGAAATTAGCATACATTTTCCATCTAGATTTTTAAAGCTACTATAAACTATGTAATCCCCAGATAGACTTTCCCACCATCAAAAAGTAAATTGGAGAGAAAAACTTTAACACAATCCTTGCCCCATGGCTACTTACTGAGAACCAAGTAATCTAGGACCCCATAGGTAAAATACCAATTATCCAATTTAGGGAGAATATTAGGATAATTATGACCCTATTGAATAGGTTATGCATATCCCCTTCTAACACACATATTGATATATTCTAGGTTCCCTATATTTACTTCATGATTAAGAATGGACTCACTCCCCCATTGGGTGAGATGATTAATATCCATTTGAATTCACAATTCACAACCATCAAAAATAAACCAACAAACACTTTTACATGATTTCCTTTCTTCTCGATGCCTTATTAGCCACCACTAAGATCCAAAACATTAAGAAATGGTCACTTGATGGGAGGCTTACTATCTCCCATCATTATTCTAAGCTTCACATATTTAAATATAGACATAACATGCAATTCATTTTTGATTGTGTCTATCTATCTATAGTGGAGGCCATCATAGGAATCCCCATGGCTAGGATCAACCCCCTAGTTAAGAAATATGTGGAATTGATGATGAATATATAGTTATATCTAGATTTCATGGTAATAAGGATTGAAATGACTTTGACACAACCCTACAGGTTACCCATCTATGTGCCCACTAAGCTAGTATAAAAAGAGGTTTCCTACCAACTTATTCATGTTATAGATGGATTATACAAGGATAAAAGGAAAGGACCCCCTCATCCCTTTCCTTTGATAATTAGAAAAACTATGTTACAAAACTAGGAACATGTGAATGTTATTACTAGACATAAGGACTTGTTCACCCTAAAAAAAGATGATTTGAAGAAATGGGACCCTAATGGTATGATATCCAAACATATAAATTCCAAAACCATAAATAAATCATATGAACATCAACCTAGTGTCCATGACCCATTATATATGAAGGCCCTAGTTTCTCATATGTATTAGTTGGATTGAAGAGGCATACCATTAAGTTGGAGCCTAGATTAGGTAGGGCAGATGGAAAGCTACTAAGTGAGATATGGAAAATGGGTCCCCTAAAATGTCACTTATTTCTTGGACCATTTTTTAGGCCCCCTCTAGATTAACCACTGCAACAAACCCAAACATAAGAGGCCCATAAAATTGGCAAAGAGATACTAAAAGAGAGACCTAGGGAAGGATCATCTTTAGCCCCACCTAAAAGGATAGAGTCTACCATAGAGTTCCTAGATATGGTTGCATTAGAACCTAAGGAGATAGTAGATGATACACTTAGGGTTTTTTTTGAGGCATATGTGTCAGAAGATGAAGAAGAGAAAAATGAATAACCCCAAGCCTAGGCTAAGGGAGTAGAATAGGACATAGGGAAGGAAGTTATTTGGGACCTAGTTCTAATATCACCCCCACACAAGAGGAAAAAAAAATAGCATTGGTCTTAGTCAAGATAAAGAATCCCAAGTTAACCTTCACCCACCCCATGAGTGAGGTCAACTTTTTTAGTGATGAATACCCCATTCATGGACCCATTATCCCTGAATGGTTTGTTTATGGGAAGATGTAGAAGATTACTAATTTATCCCATTCCTGGGAATTGACTCAAAAAGTTCACATTTATTTCCACGAGGAAGTCAAGCCATAGATATTGGTCTTGATGAAGAAGGAATAAGAGATAAGAATAGTTACCATAATTAGATCAAGTGACATTCAAATGGACACTCTAGGAGCCTCGAGTAACACACACGTGGAGACTCCTGAGCCTCCTAAAATCATAGAGTCATCAACTAGTGTAAAATTCAATTAAAAAATAACAAGATTAGAGAGGGTGACAACCAAGAAGGCCATGGTTGGAGGTGAGGAATTCACCTTTCAAAGAGTTGATCGCTTTATTGGTCTAACCCCCATTGGAGGTCAGAATCTTGGTGAGCATCATATCCATAAGGAGGACATAAAAGGACTAGTTGAGTCTCATTCAACTTAAATCAAAACAAGTATCAGGGGCATGAAGTAGAATATACATAACCTAGAGAAATAAAATGAGAACTTGGAGACAATGGATATCTTATCAGTCCCTGAGGTAATAATAAAGATGTTTGAGGCATATTTCTTTGACATGTTTGACTCCTTGAAGTCAATGAAGCTGAGGTAAGATACACTGACCCATCAAAGTGAAATAGACAAATGATTGATGACCCAATGATAGGATTGTGAGGAAAAAATAAGATATATTATCAACATACTAATTAATACTAGGATTTCTAGTTTTAAAACCATTATCCTAGACCACTTATATACAATATTGGGGATAGTTGTTGATAAGATCCAAAATTTAAGTGCTTGGTCAAGAAGCCTAAATAGATTCTTGAGGGATGATGAGGAGATAATAGATAGATTCAATCAAATCCATGGCACCATGTTGGTCAATCATATTAATGATGAATATTATGAGCACAAAGTCACTTTGGTGATGTAGGAAGTGCAAAGCAAAATCTAGGGCCAATCAAGGAGTGACAACAATTGAGTTATGGGAATGATATTCACTATTTAAGAGAATATTACCAAATATAGGAGCATTAAGGAGGATATGGAAAGGAATGAAAAAGACTTTGATGACTTGGATGATCAAGAAGATGTCTATCTCTTAAATCTAGCTGTTGATTTAGATATTGTCAAAGAGCAACATCAAAGAGCTATAGACATTATACAAGAATAACAAGGGAGCCCTTCAACCATGAGCCCATATATTAATTAATATTCCATTTTATGTAAATTATTGTAGTATTTAAATGTGGAATAATATTTTATAAAGGTATATGATAGTTTGTTAGCATATTTACCTATATGTCAGTCTATTTTAGAAAGAGAAGTGTATTCTAGAACTATGAAGAAGTACATTATCCTTATCTTTATACATGTGTAATTTTATGACTGATCGATATACTATTTAAGTCTTATATAAAATGAAGTATTACCATTTTGTAAAGGGGGAGAGCTTTAAGCTAAAACTTGTATACTTTTGAGTAGTTAATATAAGTAAGGAATATTGAAAAGTTTGTCTAAATTTGTTTGTATCAATTGTTACACGGTTGTCTCTCTCAATTGTTTATTATAAGTCTTGAATTTAAATGGTTTTTATGAATTTTGAATGTTCATCTTTGATATAGGGTTGCTAATTTGTGCTGAAGTGAGATTAGTTGAATGTTCTTAGATTTTGTTTCATTTTTTTCTCTGCATTAGGATGTGCAAATGCTATTTGAATGTACTAGTAAACCTTTAAGGAAAAGTTAGTTCATACTTGTATTATTTCATGTTTTTCTCATATATTTTCCTGGTATATGGTTTTATTTAAGATTTTGTTACTTTACATTATATACTAGTTAAATGCATGTTCAGTTGAAATTAAAACATTGTCATGGTGTTTAAGGCAAAGATTAACAACAACATACTTTATTTTTTCCCTACCCTTCTTTTTGCTTTTTTTTTGGTCTAAAATCACTTTAGTTTATATCTCATTATAAATATTCACTTAGATTAGTCTTTAGTGTATAAATTTGATCATAACTCATTAGGATCAACATAGATACTTTGAAATTGACAAGGACCATGGTGGCTCCCAACCACCAGTCAACATAAATTTATGGAACAGTTTAATTTACTCTACCTCTATTTCACCATAGGTAACTGGATTACCAAAACCTACTACTCATGAAATGAATTATCAAAATTCTAAAATGAGCAATGTTCTTTAAACACTAAGATCACCTATGATACACTTAGAGGCATCAACATTAGGTGAGTTTTATCATGTAAAATGCATACTAATTTTAATATTGGTATAGATTATCTATATAGAAATAGGTATGGTAATATGAGATAATCCTTGTGCTCCCCCACACCTTTGGTGGGTAAGACACATATAAACAAGGGTGTAGATGTAAGCATAGTGGTATTGGTAGATGTTTGAATAACCATGGTGGAATTGGTACCTCCAAAATGTTGATTAATAACATTAAAATGATAATATTGTTTATTGTATGAACTATCCTTAGTAAACATTTTTTATTTTTATCCTATTTTTTTATTAGATTGATAACTAGGATTGATGGGTCCTTACCCATTTATTTATATGAAAAACTATTAAAAAACATTAACCAATACAAGAGGCCCATGAAAAAAAAAAACCTAATCCAAATAAGAAAATCCTTCACACAAGTGGAAGATCTTAAACAAAAACCAAAATAAACCTCCACAAAGTATCCAAAAAGTACTAACCATTAGAACCCAAGGGAATAAAACTAAACCAAAACTAACAACTAAAATCACCAAAAAGACACCCAAAAAAAATAAGCCTCATTATTCCAAGTCAAATTTAATTTCCATGAAGATGCCACCTTGGGATCTAACACCTTCCCCATCACCAATCAAGTTATTAATGACATCAGGAGCCACAAAGACAATGACCTTTGAAGAGTTATCACAAACCAAACAAGAAACACATGTGCTATCAATAATATTATTATAAATCATGACCCCTTCCAAGTTTAAGACTTATCTAACTACATCCAAATGTCCTTGAATGTAACTCGACACAACATGGATCTAAGGATGCCTCACCCACTTGGGTGTAAAAACTATATCTCAGCTCATCACCCTAGATATAAAATTAATGATTTATACATAAGCCATATAATGACTCTCTTTAAATATATCCTTATAGGGGATTTAGTAGAGTCTAAAGGGGCAGAAGGAAGAGTCCTTAATTGCACAAGTGGATTTTTGAAAATAGAGTTGATTATTTTACATAACTTAATAAAGTAACAAATTTTATCTCTAGTTCCCTAAACATTGAGAGAGGAACAAACACAACCACATCCCTACTAGAGAATGACATGGTAGCTTAGGGTTAAATTCCCACCTCTACCACCACCTTATATAGATAAATTTTGAATACTATTTCCATGAATAATTCCACCATTTAAATGACCTAATGCTTATCCTCCACAAGAATTAACATGTTTCTTAGAAATACTAACACAAGATATAAAATAAATTTAACATGGTAGTAAGAGTTGATGTATGTGTCACCTAACATTACTTTAATTTCATGTAGAATCTAACCCAAGGGTACCAAAAATATCTTCCTCAAATTTCTAACTAAAACATCCCTTATAAAGGCCATATCCCACTTCCTACCATGAATAAAAACCATCCGTTCCATCATAACCCAAGTTGTTATAAAGTCCATCACAATGAACATAGTAGCCCACACCAAGAGAGAGCCAATAAAAAATGTGTTTAGTGTCAAATTCAAGCCCATAATTGCATAAAGAACATACCACCATAAATAACACACCTCCACCAATGTGACAAGTATAAATGCAATCCAAACTAATCATAAAATCTTGCACAAATACCATGATTAAATGACATGGTGACAAAGACCCCTACTGCTAATAACACATAGGTTATGAAGAGAAAATTAAGGGTTCATTACCATAATTCCATTATAGGGGTATAAATATTGTTCATACAAGCACAAAATTCTTTATCCATCCTAAGATCCTCAAATTATCTAATGCCTTAATTGGCTAAAAAAATTATAGTTACATTGACCTCTCTAAAATAATGGCACACATCCTAGGTTGAGAGTGATTCAAGACAAGGCCAAACCCATTTAAGAATGTTATTAAGATACCAAGCCTTGGCCTCCATATTATGAATATCCTAGATCAAAATCATCAAATCATCTTTCATAATTAACATGTCCACACAATAATGCAAAGCTAGCCCCACCCCAAAGATAAGTGCCTATGCCTCCACCTCAATGTTGGTACCATCCACCAAATTAATTGAGGGTAATTTTATTAAATAACCATAATAGTCCTTGATAATATATACATCACTTGATGCTCCTAAATAACATGATATGTTCCATCAAAACTCAGCTTAAACCATCTAGGAGAAGGAGCTAGTCTAAATTTTCCTTCTCCTATAATTAGACATATAACCCACTGGCCCATTAATACAGGAATCAACAGATTTATTTTAACTCAAATTTTAATATGACATAATTAGAGAATGAATTTTTAGTGATGGGAATGAGATAAAATAACTTTTTATATTGGTACCTCAACATTTTTTAAAACAACATGAAAATGCTATTCCTTATCCATGAAAATCCTTGGTTCCTTTCCTTTCAAATAGACCAGATTAAGATAGTTGTACTAGATTTATAAATCCCTAGAAATGCATCTTTTATATAGCCAACCAACCATGAAGAGAATAATTGGATTAAAAAAGGGGGACTTACTCATGACAAGTCAAGATTCCCACATAATGAATCTTAACACAAATATATAAATGGGTAAGAAAACATAAGATGATCCACTATTTCCCCCACTAATTTATACATGTGGCATCATGAGGGAACTAAAAAGCAAAATTTCAAAAAGTGAGTCCTAAGTGAGGATTAATATTTAAATATCCATCTATGGGAAAACCCATACTTTTGGGAGGTCTACCTTAATTTAACATAGAATAATAGCCCACTTCACCAAAGGTACCATCACTTCTACCATTTGGTACCCCAAGTTGACTGAATAAATCAAAAAAATAGCTCTAATCTAATATAGAGTGTCATCCTTAGAGTTAATAATTTTTTTTCTTATAGAAAATATATTATTGAGAAAAAGGCATTGATTAGTAAGAATAGGAATATGTGAATGTCTTACAAGTTTGGAAAATTATACAATGTCCTATGCCCATTCCAAGAGTCATCCAAAAAGGTAGCCTACTTCTTGCTATTTATAGTTTATGAGACATGATTCCTAATCAAAGGTTTTCATTCCAAAAAAATTACAAAAATGGGAGCCTTTTATGGGGTCGATCATTAACTATATTTAATGGATCCTCATCACCAAAGTACTTATGACCTAGAAGCCTACTCCAAATATAATCCAATTTCATGATCATCCCCCAGACTAATTAAAAACTAATTTCCATGGTATGAAAACTCAAAAATTTAACCCCAACGCCTCCCACCTTTTTGGGTTAGAAAATATTGTTCCATTTGAGGAACCAAATATTCCTTTTCTCTACTACACCCTACCACATAAAATATTTCATATTCCTATTCAAGTTGTAAAACACTTTGAGAGGCCATTATAACTTTTCCATACAAAAGTTTGGAAGAGATATCAACATTGATTTAATGAGAGTTAAATGACTAGCTAATGATAGCCATTTTACTTAGCAAAAATATAGCATATATGTAAAGGATTTAATCAATTCATCTCATAAATATGCCTTCCATGAACTAGAAAATAAAGGAACCCCTAAATATTTTCTTTCTTAGTAGCTCATTAATATTGAATCCAAAAATGAAAGAGATGATACAATGATATAACATGATATAAGGGATGAATAAAATTTTAGATTTTCATTAATTAACAAATTGAATAAATGTTTCCTCATAACCAAATATAATCCTTTTGAAGACACAAGCTTATTGAGCTAAGGCATGTCAAAAAAGAAATGGATCATATGTAAATTGATGATGAGTTAGGTTTTCTAAACCATCAAACATCATAATCTATTTTAGGTCATAAAAAGCTACAACCCCTTGAATCACTCATCCTAAAAAATTATCCATGATGATGAATATAAATTTATACCTTGAGATTAGGCTAAAAACCTAGTTACACCAATCCTTACATAACCCAAACTTCTCCATCACCTTTAACATAAAGTACCAATTCACTTTGCCATATGATTTACTAATATACAACTTGATGAATATACCTTTCTTATGATTATATGAGAGATAATTTACAATTTCATCTACAACCATAATTCCCTCTTGAATATTCCTAATAAGAATAAATCCCCTTTGTTCCTTAGAAATCAACATGCCCATTAGGTGTTTCAATCATGTATCCTTGTATTTATAAATAATTTTATAAATTGTGTTGTAAAGTGAAATGGGTCTAAAATCTACAAATATTGATTTCAAATAACCTTTGGGAATAATTGAAACAAAGGTAACATTAAGGTGTGGAGCCAGTTTTTCCTCTTATGAGATTCTTCCACCACTGCTAGGATATCAACACCCACAATGTCCCAAAAGGTTTGAAATAAATCCATTTGAAAACCATCTAACATCATATCGTTATCCCTCCCCATAGATAAAAAAACCAACCAAATTTATTAGAGTGAGAATGAAGCCAATAAATATTGATTTTGATGCTTTGAGATAAGCTTGGGAATGGAATTCAGACTAGTAATCTGAGCTAATAAATACAAAGCCTCATTATACACCAAGATATTGCTAAATAAAATAATAGATTATTTTTGAATATATAACAAGATTATTTAATAACACCCTTATTTTAATGGATACTTGAGATGTGAGAATGATTCCTATTGGATCGCATAGAATTATGGAAAAGGTAGTGTTCTTATCTCCTTTCAACTACCATGCTCTAGATTTCTATCTCCAAAATAGTTCATCTCTCAACAAGAGCTCTTCATGCTCTACCATCAAGTTTTCTTCATATATATATGTATTATCATTCATCCCCACATTAAGAACCAATTCCAATCTAACCTTTTACTATAAAAATGTTTTTAAAATTCTCATGATTCTAATATTTCAAGTAGTTTCTAATGAACTATAACTTCGTAACCATTATTGAAAATTTGGACCTACAAAAGAGAGGGAATTTATTTGATCAACACTACACAAAATTGGGTAGATTATAATCATACAAACACATTATCTCAAACTTGAAAGGGCACATATTAGGAGCACTATCAATTTGAAGTTTAAACTTTATCAAAGTGTGACTAGAGCTTGAATAGGGAAGGATTGAGATTTAAAAAACCCATTTATCATTCAACCAAGTAGGGGAAATGATAAAATGATCCAAATTATTCAAAACATTACTAAATCCAAATCTCTTATTGGTCCAAGTGAAGTTCCCACTTTTAGTCTCAAAGTCCAATAAACCATTATCAAAAATAAAGATAGTGAAATTGATCTAAGAATGTGATTACCATTAGAACCCACCTCTTTTCGACAAACCCTTTATGATTTCATATAAATCCCCACTAGGTAAGAATTTATACATATCATACCAAAGAATAATCAAAGACAAGTCCTCCAAAAATTTTAATTTGAGAGCTATAACATTAGCCCCATGAACATTCAAAATAAAAACCATCAATCCTAGGTAAAAGATGAGAATTTACACAATTACCAGTTTAATGTAGAATTGAGAAGTTCTAACTGGGTCATAGTTTGATACCAAATCAATACAATCCTTTGGAATCTCCATCCACCTAAAAAATAACTTTGCCACCTATTATAGCTCACTTTAATGAGATAAGACACTTCCATGTTATCAGATATCATCTCTTGTAGCAACAAAAGATCATGGGAGATTGAGAACAATAGGTGTTTAGATAAGTACCTCTTATTAGGGTCATTTAATCCCTTATAATTCTAAGAAATTAGCTTCATGGGTCTAGAAAGAGGAATTCCACCCTTACTTACCTATGCTAAAAACATTTATCAAGGTATTTTGCTTACCATCTTAAAATTCACCTACAACATGATCCTTCATAGACTTATTCCCTTTCATTGTTGGAGGACACTAGTTGGGTTAAAAAATATTGCTCTATGTTTGAGAAATAGATAAAAATTCTCTGGAATTTAGTTCTTCCTTATAAGTATTATTAACTTCCTTAAATGTAGCCTTATTTCCACTCACACCTTGACACCTATTAGATAAATTGCCCTACATTATAATAGGCCAATCATTGCTCTTATTGCTTTGATGAATTATCTCCTTCTAATCATGCCTTAATGATGTAGTGTACCATCATAGAGAGGTCTTGGTAGGGTGTTTTGGATGATTTAGGATCTTATTGTATTAAAAAACCTAATGGGGAATATATAAGGTTGTGTGGATGGTGAATCATGATCAAGATCATTAAATAATGCTATTAGAGACTCCAATGAGCCCTCAGGAGGAAATTTTGTGTTCTCCCCCTAAACCACACATTTTCCCAAGCTTGGTGCCATAGTTGTTTCAAGGTTTGCATATGATAACAAGGTTTTAAGGTCTAAAAATTATCATGGGAAATCATGGTGGATTACACAAGGTGAATAAAATATGTCCCAAGAGTTTTCATACATGTAAAGGTCAAAAAAGCCATTTTTTATTTTTGTAGGCCTAAAGAGCTAAGATAGGCCTATAGTGCTAGAAGAGAGGGGGTGATAATAGTATTTTACTTGATATTTAGGACCTAAAATTTTGAGGATAGTTTTTAGAATGGTTGATATCCATAAAACTAGATGTCTCCTTAGTTCACCCCTAAACTCCAGAATCATCATCAAATCTAAAATAAATTTTAAACCCTTCTTAAATCCTCAAAGATTGGTTTTGAGAGAACCTTTTAATTTTTTGAGATTTTTGATACAAATTTTTTTTTGATGTGAAATATTATGGGGAATATTTACCTTTATACATATTAATCCGTCAATGTCTAGAGTAAGAAAGTGGAAAAGTATAAATTGGCTGAATCCAAGATTTTGGCATGTAAATGTAGACAATCAAAAATGCATTTTTGAGGCATTTAAAGGGCTGAATTATAAAATATAATTATTATATAAATTATATTGGTAATTAAAATTAAAATATATATATATTGATACCTCATAAATCTCAAGATACATCTTTTTCTTTCTCCCTATGTTTTGTAGTTCATAATTTATGAGTGTGCTTGAGAGTGGAAAAATGAGTTTTGGGGCACATAGAGATAGAATAAAGCTATGAAATTTAGTAAAGTTTATTATAATGAGTGTTTTTATCTATATATAATATTTTTTTGGTCACACTAATATTGGAAGTACCTATTATTTTATCACACTCCTATACCTTTATTGAGGAGATCAAGGAGCATTGTGGTAATTTTTAGTTCTTGATGCATGTTTTGAGAAAGTGTATTAATAATATAAGAGGTTTTAAGTGTAAAATAAACCTCATAAAAATAATATTAGGGTCCAAATAATGGTAGAGGAGGGTTATCAAAGAGAAAAATCAAGTTCTCATATCTCCATTAATGGAGTCCTTGCCCAAAACTAGGTCTAAAAGTAAAGGTTACAAGGGTAAAATAGTGAATTTATGGAGTTAAGAGTGATAAATAGTATTAAATATATCAATCATCATGATATAAGTGTGTTATAATAGGTGGGTAATGCCCCAAGTGGCTCAAATTGGAAAAAGACTCCTTAAGATACACCTAGGCCTAGAGGGTGGTAGACCTTCTTAGGCTACTTCAAGGAGATCCAGAGTGATAAAATGGATAATAATGGTCTACAAATAAGTTTATAACTCAACCAAATATTAATTATTAGTCAACAAGGCCATGGAATACATCAAACATGCAGAGAGCCCCCAAAGCTAATGCATGTCTTAAGAAGGCTAGTGATGGATTAACAAATTATTAATCAAGTTTTGATCTTTTTTAGGTGTTCCATAGAATTTTTCATCAATTTTTAACATTAATGAATTTTTTTAGTCATAAAATGATCTATTAAAATCGATTTGAGGTTGAAATTTGGTTTTTGGCCACGTTTTTACTCTCTCAAGTAAGTGCAGTCTTAGAGTTCGAAGGTCAAGTTTCACTTGTTTGGCATGTTCATATAGGTTACATGGGGGGATAATGAGTTATGGAAAGTTTAGGTAGTTTTTTATATTCAAATTAAACTAATTTATCCATCCATATATAAATATATGTTTATGAATGATCATTAATAATCTTTCCCACTCTCAAACCTTCAAATCATCTTTTTGCCACTTAAAAAGTCAAATTGTTTTGAATGTTTATCAAATTTGGAAATTAGTCATGAAAAAAAAATTTGAGTATATTTTTTGATTAATTTAAATAAATAAACCTATCTCATTTTCCCTATTTCACCCTCAAAATTCAAGAACCATCATCAAATCTAATTGCAAGTTTTAACTTGCCTAACTCTTTCAAAAGACCAGTTTTGCCCAAAACCTCTTGAAACCTCATATATTTCCATATAATGGTCCTATAAAAATATTAAAACATTAAAAATTACCCTAATAACCTTTTTTATCCATTTTAAAAATAAATTTGTCATGTGTGGGCTGTCTTGATGCCCAAAATGGCTAAAATTGTACGTTTTGAAGGTTTTCAACATAGTTGACGTCCATTAATGGAGTCATGAATAACCAAGTATATTTAAAGACCATAAATGGTCAATAATTAATCATTAACCATGGTAAATTTCCTATAAACTCATAATCAATCTTTTGTGGGCCTTGGCAAGCAACAAGGTTGAAAGCTCTAATGGTGGCCTAAACTCCTAGGAGGTCTCAAATGGTGGAGTGCAAGATAAAGGAAATGTTTGAAAGTATAATGGTGTCCAAAATAGGAAAAGGGAGCTATTAAAAATTTAAATTATACCATATTAAATTTTTGGTCTCTCAAACATTAAATGTTATCTTCATTAACTACCAAAGTAACCGTGATTAAGGAATGCTAGTGGTCAAAACTGGCATTGGATTTGATCAAGTGGTGAAGTGAGGGGGAAGTAAATAGAAGTATGATATGTATGAGGGATTATAGAATATTAAATAACTTTTCAAAAATTTATTGTATTGTGACATCATCCAAGATAAGAAACCTTTAACCCAAAACTGCCTAATAGGCCAAATTAGACCTTTTTGGAGCCTTTTGGAGCTTAGTGATTGAAAAGTGCAGATCAAAGACAAATTAAAAGATCTAAAATATAAAAAAAGTTTTTCCCTCCAATTCATAAATTATAAATAAATTATGAGAGCTTGCAGAGTGGTTAGAAATACATTTATTGAAGAGCTAAAGCTTTCTCTCTTCTCCTCTCTTCCTCTTCTTCCCTATATCTCCCATTTTTGGATTCATTTGTAATATCATCTCATTTGACAAGGGAAAACTATGTAATAATTTGTAATAAATAGATTTTGAATAAATAAAATTATTATTTCACCTATCTCTTTGCCTTTAACTTATGCTTAGTAAGCTTGTGCATGATGGCTTATGAAGAAGTGTTCTTCCATGGTTATTGTCCTTCTTTCTTACCTCTTTTTAGGTGTTTTCAAGATATTTTTAGGTCTAAAATTATGATTTTCTACCATTAATGAATTTTTAGTGTGATTTTTAGAACCCCTCTTTGCTTCATCTCTTACTTAGTGAGCCTATTTTTAGAAATATTGATGTAAATTGGCATGTTTGGGAGATTATATGAGAAAAGATTATTTTTATCCTGAATTAGTGTTTATTTCAAGATTATTAGAGTGTAATTTAATTTGGTACATCGCCCATTTAGTTATATTATTCATTCCATCCCCCATTTTTATCCCTTTTCCAAGTAAAAATATCAGTTTAGGTGATCTACCAAGAGGAATGCAGCCTTATCTAGAGGTTTAACCTCATTATAGGATACCCATAGTTTGGGGTTGTTCATATTTTATTTCCAAGTGTGAGATAGCCTAAATAACTCTCTCATGAGGTTGTAATTCTATGTTAAAACACTACCCACCTATAACTCAAAATGGGTTTATTTTTGGGAATCAAGTAAAGGTTAGACCTCAAAGGGGCACTACAAAAATATTTTATCTTTTGCATTTTCTCTAAGATAAAATAAAATCTTTTAATCATAGAATAAGGGGATAAGGCTGCACCCTTGACTAAATTCTTCAACAAATTCTCAATTTTCATTACTTTCAAAGTTTGAATAAAAGGACTATTAACCTTATTTTGATTGGCCTAGAAAAAACTATTACATAAAGTGAAGGCCTATAAAGTATATCCTAGCTTAACCTTCCAAAATTGTTTAATAAATAAGTATTTAATAGGAGTGGGAGTGGTAGTAAACTTACAATTTTTTTGAGTATGCCTAGGGTACTGACATTTAAAATAATAAAAAGGTATTTTTTTAATGTCAAAGGTCTACTCCCAAACTCTACCATGAGATTTAATTATAATGCTATCTAGGATTTCATTACCTAAATAAACAAACACATGAATTTGATCATCCGTAGCCAATATACCTTCTTCCTAGCTAGATTAATCTTAATACAATCTCTTAGTAGGACACCCATGGCCATCAAATAATATTTCACCCTATATTCTATCGATAGACTATACAACCTAATCCAAGCTATAAATTAACCACACCAAACCATGTTGATGTCAAAATTTAGAAATTAATGTTGTAACTAGAGGCCTACTTCCTCCATCAACTAGAATGGTTTACTTAAAATATCCTCATTCTTATCAATATTGGGGTAAATAACAATGAAAAAACCCTTAAAAAGTAATTTGAGGAACAAATTTAGGTCCCTAGTACTTATTAACCTAGAATTCAATCAAATAGATTACCAATTACTTACCTACAAAATTCCTAATAAGAGCCTGATCTTCTAGAAGCTATATGTTTTTAAAAAAGGGATCAACTTCCCATACTAGCTCCTTCACTTGCATAAAATAAGAACATCTTATGAACAAATTTTAAATTGCACATATTTAATTAGCTCATGTCCCTGACCATTACCATCACCTAGGAGAAGCCCCTACCCCATGGGAATATAATTCACACATGTGGCCACTCCTATACATTCATTTAAATAACAACAAGAGTGTTCAACAACCAAATCCATTTATGCCCTATCTTGTGAGGCCACATCATCACCTTCTGTGATAAGCATATCCTTAAGGCCCATCCATTCCTACACTTATTTTATTTCCTCATAGATATTATACTAAAATTGTTTATTAGGGCACCTTCCAATATTCACCATTAGGGTTTGTGCACCTCATAACTTCTTGCCTCACTCACATGTAATTTGGAAATATGAACATTATTATTAATAATATTTTTCTATTCATCTCTTATTACATATTATAATGCATCATGCATTTTTGGGATCATGTTAAGAAATTGAGATAATTTTATTTCATTTATGTCATCAAATCTATCAATAAATTCTACATATTCATTTCTTGGATTAACATCTATGCTACTAGTTTCATGAGAAATATCAAATTCAACAATCAAAGAAATTCCATGGAGAGGATGAATAAAAGGAGGAACAATGGGAAGTGTGCATGCCCTTAGATGCCTACTAGTGATAGGAAATAGTTCATATTAAATATCATAACAAAATTAAAAGGCTTAGGATTGTTCATTAGTTATTTCCTATTTCATCCTTAGTAGTGTGCAATGATTGGATCTATGGGATTACAGGTTAATGACATATTTTACATATCGAATAAAACATGTAATTTATAAAAACCATAATTCGAGTTACAAAATAAAAACTATTTACATAAATTTAGTCATGTGTAATTTATTTATAAAGGAAAATCAAAGATAAAAAATGAAAATCAGATTTATATACAAAAATTTAAAACCCTTAAAATGGAGGAATAAATTCTAAGGAAAACCTAGGGTTTGGCAATGTTCAAGATAATATTCAAGTTCACCAATATGTTTTACCTTATTTTGGATTAATGTGGTCTATTAATACTTAATAAGATAGAACTATGTAAATAAATTCAAATTACAAAGATATCTAATAAGGTACAAATATGAAAATAAAAAACTGAAACTAATATGACACTCTAGCTTGCTAAATATACAAATTAGAAAATAGATACAATAATTAACCATTTTTTGTACTAAGGTAAATAATTATAAACATGCAATAAGAAAGTAAAAAAACTAGACTATGATTTATTCAGAATAGGAATTAGAATTTTAATCTCTCTTGGATAATATCATCAAATTTTTTTCATTATCATTAGAAATTGCATTATGAATGTAATGGTTTTATATATTTAAATATTTATCTTTTATTTTGATATAGGTCACTAAAAATTCTTCTCTTATGTTTGTATGTGCAATCCTAAGGTTTAGCTGTGCAAGTGACTCCTATAAATCTATTTATTTGACTTGAATCCCTAAATCCATTTGTAATGATAAAATTATGCATACAAAAGGGTAATAAAGGTAGGTTGAGATTACCCCAACTATGCTCCATTTAATGGTTGAGTGTTTCCCATTATAGATATTAAAATATGGTATCAATTAATTAAAAATGACAAGTTTGATGTACATTTACCATGCATGATTTTCACACCCAAAGATGGTTTTAACTCATCATTCTTTCACAATTACATGACACCTTATGAGTTTGATCCTTCTATTCTTTTGTTACACACCTACAATAACCTCATTATCTACTTAAAAGCTACTTACTATCCTAAACAAACATCTCTATACCTTCAATTTAATCCTCCTCTACATGGGTTGATAACATACTATTGGGTCAATAATGCTAGTTGATACTAACCTATGCTTAACATTACCAAACTTTTAACAAGAATGGATATTTTTTAAATTCAAACATTTCCTTAGGGTCATCCCATATACCTTATATGTTGGTGGCATAATAAATTATCCAATTATACTTATCTATATACAAATCAAGGCCTCACTTGATAGGGGACTTGGCACTATTTGGTACACATCTATAAACTACAACACATTGAGAAAATCTACCCTATTATTAAAAAAATGAAAATTAGTCAACATAAGTAGTTAAAATATAAGTTTGAAACATACTAAATCTAAGTCAAAGTAAGCATTGTCAAGTATCAAATCCAAATCATTAGCTACATTCATATAACAACTACATTCATAAAACAAAGGAACACAATTAGAAAATCACACTAGTTGGGATGAATAAATGTGGCTTGATTTCCATCCTTAGAGTATCATATACATAGGTAGTGGTCAATAATTTATAGGGGTATTTAGATTAACTCAAATAATTACATTTTCCCAAATTTTACAAGTTTCTAGTCCTTAGAATCATACTTAAGGTTTCAAAGTGAAGGAAGCTAATTTATGTAGTTGCATAAATCCTCAAAGTTTTTAATAACACATACAATGATTTTAGAGATAGG
Source organism: Torreya grandis (assembly GCA_037957365.1). NCBI lineage: Eukaryota > Viridiplantae > Streptophyta > Pinopsida > Cupressales > Taxaceae > Torreya > Torreya grandis. The sequence continues at coordinate 1,655,062 of JARHVA010001090.1, read as the reverse complement.
AAATGATGACCTTACATCACAAACCCATATTTTGGAATATGTCACTACTAACCACTATAGGTCAATATAAATAGTCGATACTAACCTAATTCTAATAGAACCGACTTGGTGCATACATAAACATAGTTCTCAAACTAGATGAATCACATGCCTACTTCACTATGGTTTTCACTATCATAATATAGTCAAAATTAGACAATTAGATATAAAATCTACATACTCATACCTTTATTTTACTTACAATATTTAGCATATGCCACTTATCAAATCATTTTAGTTTCACTATTTTACATTGAAATATATGCTTGAATGCCATATCTATCAATCTGAATTCATATACTAGTTCATATCTTATTAGTGTTTTTAAAAATCAAATTAGGAGAAACATATTAGTGAACCCATACATTGATCAAACTATGTCAAACCATAGGTTTCTATTAGGGTTTCATATTTTTAGGACTTAATATTTCACAATTAATATTTTATTTTTAGACCTAATTTTTTATTATTCCCTAATAATACATTACCCATGGCTATAATACATGAACACTATTTGTTAATATAAGTCATGAAAGTAATCCTTTCATATTTTTCTAGTGGTTATGTTACATTTTGATCAATTATATAATAAAATTGATAAAATATATGAATACTAATAAGGTAAATATTAACAATGAACAATCCCAAGTCTTTCTTATATCATATTTTTGTAACTTTCATTCCAAGTTGATTTTTATTACCACTAGGTGCCAAAGGGCATGCATATCTTTTTTTTTCCTTCTCCTCCTAGAACACCAAATTGTCTCATCTTCCATGCTACCCGTAGTATTCATCTAAATCTTATATGGGGTATTCTAGTACATGTTGTGAAATGAAGGGTACCCCAAAATAGACATAGACAACATGTTACTCTTAAACCCCCTCCACCTCTTGCAAGGAAAACTAATCAACATAAAGGGTATGACATCATTGATCAACTAAGGAATACCCATGCCAAGATTATCCTTGATTTACTAAAGTGATCAACCATTTACATGGATATACTATATAAGGAATTATAAGAGATAACTCTTCTTAGTACTATGAAACCAACATATTTTACTTTTATCATGAATATATTAAATAATGTAGACAAAATGATTACCTTTGAGAAGGAAGAATTAAATACTAAGCATATTATTGGTCCAAATTTACCATTATTGAGTCAATTTGAGATTCAAACCAAAGGTGTCAAACTTGTATTAATTGATAATGGTTCTATGTCATATTATTTATCCAAAGGTATTTATATATTTATGTACTAATTTTTTATTATTTATTATATTAGTATGGGTTGGTTATACATGTTATTTGGTTTTATTCAAATAACTCTTATAATATTCTTTAAAATCTCATGTTTGCACAAAAATAAATTGAAGAGTTATAATTGAATATATTTTGTAATTATTCCTCCTATTTTAGGACTGAATAGTGGAATTAGAGCCACATTGAAGGAGGATTTTTAATCTAGTTAAGTATTGAATAATAACAGAACAGAAGATACGGAGGAAAATCAGAAAGTGTCGGAGGATGAATTTGTCCAGGATGGCCCTGTTGAGGACCCAGCTTCAAAGAACAAAAAGGAAACTACAGGTCAAGATGATAATCAAGATATGGATATGGAAATTCAAACTGGAATTAAAGAGTGGGAAAAAAAGGGTCAAGAGGATATCGTTGAAGAAGTCAAGAACAATCCCAATAAAAATTCTGAGGAATGGAGAGGGAAAAAATAGAATGATGAAACACACACACCAATGACTTGGGTTAATTTCAAAGCAGAGGCATCTTTCCAACTTGATTCTTGGACATGTAGGGAGATTATGGATCTCAAAAGGAAAGTGTAAACTATGGAAGATACCCTGAAAGCTGTATGGAACAAAATTAACAATATGGAAAATCAGATAAGAGAGATCCCAGTCAAGGTCAAAGCCTATGAGAATAAACTCTAAGAACTCATTAAGGACAACAGAACAAAAATGGAGGAAGTTACGTCCAATATTTGTGCTGCTGCTATCAATATTGGAAAAAGAGCCAATGAGGAGACCAAAGCCTTGGAGGGACCTAGCAAAAGGATGAGACAAAGTTCAAGAAAGAAGGTTACACAAAAAGGAGCCATGCTGGCAGCAACCACTACCCAGGATACTGTTATGAAAGGAGAAGAAACTATGAAAATGATATTGGAACTGGATGAATAATTTGGTTCCTCTTGTTGGTTATGAAATTGGTCTTGTTCTTTGTTTTCTTTTTGTAATCCTATGCCTTTGGTGTAGCTAGATCTCTGTTAAATCTAGGTTTTGACCGGTAGTCCTTCTGGTGGTTTCAAGTCCATTAAAAACTTGTTTTTGCTTCTTCCTTGTTGTAGTTTTTAGGTGTTGCCTGTGGTTTTGGATGCTCTTTCTTTCTTTCCTTGTACTAGGGTTTCAGGGCCCCTTCAAAACCTGCTTTTACCTTAATCTAAAACATTGGAATGATATTAATTAATAATACATAGTATAATAATAGAAATATATCATAATGATATATAAATATAGAATAAAATATGAATAATAGATAAGCCACTTCGAGGGGAAAACCTCCCAAATGCTTTTAATAAGAAATGAATACTTCAATATGATGGCGAAAAACTAACCCTACATCCTATATATAGTCTAACAAGTCAATGTAAAACCCATATGATGACCTAATAAGCATATTAATGCATAGATAAATGTAAAATAATATGTAAAAGGGTTATGCAAACCACAAGTTATCTACACATATCCCTAGACATGATAACGGTTAAGGGCGTAGCATGCTCCTCCCCTTAAAGTCAATTTTGTACTCAAAGTTGAAGAAATAGTAGATGTTTTTTCATGAGTGATTCATCCTACCAAGTATAATATTCATAAGTTATATTATTCTATTTTATTAGATACTTTATAATCAGTCTATTCTGTAACTGCTTAGTGCACATTTGAAAGACAACTTCAGGATCAAGAATAACCTTCCCTTCCTCATCTAATTTTGGTAACTCAATTTGAGTGGTAAATCTCTATCCAATGAAATTATTAATGAAAAACACATGAAATACTATATTAATTTAAGTGGATGGAGGAAATTCCAGCTTGTAGGCCACACTACCAATTTTTTGTAAGATCTAATAAGGGCCATAATACTTAGGAGACAAATTCTTATCTTTTTTTGTTACTTTAAGGACATATGATTATATGGATGCAAGCGAACAAAATCCTAATAAATAATTTCAAAATTCCTCTCACTCTTGTACTGATCTACCTATTACTTCATGTGATTCTTAGCCAAAGTTAAATTTTCACACAAACTAGCAAGGACTTCCTATTGATGTTGAAGGTGTTCCTCCACTACACATACCTTCAGGTAGGAATTCAAGGGTGAAGTGAGGGATGGAGGATGGTATCCATATAATGAAATAAAATGAGACATTTTAGATGAACTATGAACTAAAGTATTATACCACCATTCAACCAAGGGTAGCCACTGAACCCCTTTATTCTATTTATCTAACACAAAGAAATGAAGGTACCCTTCCAAACACTTATTGACTACCTAAGTTTATCCATAATATTGAGCATGATGTGATGAGATGTGAGCCAATTAGGTTCTCAAACATGCAAATAATTCTATCCAAATATTACTAGTGAATATCAGATCTTGACCACTAATAATAATCTTGGGAGTACCATGTAATTTCTAAACTATATTGAGAAAGGTTGAAGCTACTATACTAAATACCAATGGTTGAGATAAAGAACAAAAATGATCATACTTTGTGACTCTATCCAAAAAAATAATGATAACATTTATACATTCAAATCATGGTAACCCAGTAATGAAATCCATAGATACCTCTTCCCATTGTTAACTAAGGATGTATAAGGGTTGTAAAAGACCTAGGGTTTTAATGGTTTCACCTTTATTTTGTTGATAAACCATACATCAAGCCACATATTTATATACATCCCCTTTGATTAATTTCTTTAAAAAATCCTTGTTGACTCTATGATAGGTTTTCAAAAAACTTGAGTGATTTCCAAGTGGAGATGCATGAAGTTCTTGAAGGATATTCTATTTGAAAAGAGAATTCTAACATAGATATAATCTATCTTTATAACATAATGCATTTCCATTCCATATAAAATTTTCAATCCCATCTAAATACCATTGTAGATTTTAAATCAATGCATGGGTAGTACTATCATTCTCCCATTCTGACCTTGCTTCTTTGATCAAGTCTGCCTGCTAAATGGTCATGACACATAACAATGCCTCAACTAGTTCATCTCACCTAGATAGTGCATTAGCCACTACATTTTATTTTCCTTTATTTTAAACTATTTAAAAATCAAAACCTAACATTTTCATCACCCATTTTTGTTGTTCTTCTAAGAATAACCACTATTTTAAAAAATATTTAAGGCTATCATGATTAGTCTTTACCTGAAAGTGATGACCTAACAGATAAGGTCTCCATTATTTGAGTGTATGTAGAATATCCATAATCTATTTATAATAGATGGGTTTGAGCAGATTTTTACCCTTTAATTGGAAAATTTTAAAGGTAATGAGATTGCCCTCTTGCATGAGTACTACACCCATACCATATTTAGATGCATCACATTCAACCACAAAAGTTTTATAAAAAATTGGAGTAGCCAATACTAGGGTGTTACATATGTTGGAGATTTGTCAATGATGTCTCCAACGTGACCAAGGATGTTTATGAGTTGTCGTGTGTGCTAGAATGATAATGATAAAGTATGCTTCAATGTGCTTCGATGTTCTTGCATGGTTATTCAATGGTTGACTTAGTAAGTCAATTAATGGATAATATTGATGGTATGGACATGTTGTAAAGACCCTATGGGGTGTTATGGGTGCTTATGGAAGTGAACATAATTGATTAGAATAGTCATATGAATGTCTAAGCTCAAGTAGTCATCTTGATAGATAAATCCAATTAAGCAGTTTAATGACATCATATTTCACATGTGTGAAAGTTTTAGGAGTATTTTGATACATGGATGGATTCCCTTATGAAAGGTGATCATGTGTTTAAAATTTTAGGTCTAAACATTGAGCGTAGAAAAATTTATAATAGTGAAAAATTGGCCTCTCAAATAGATTTCACTAGGTTTATATACTTAGCCAAATTTTCAAGAGGAGATCTAATGGTGAACATTCAATATGTCTAATAGTGAGCATCTAATTTGACACACAAAGATCCAATGGTGAGAATATGATCATGTAGATAGAGATCAATGATATGTGTAAAGTCAATATGTTAAAAGATGTTTAGAAGATAGATAGGGCTGTCAAGTGGCTTGATCTTAGAAGTGAGGATCAAAGATTGATAGTGTGGTTTGAGTCAAATAGTCAATGTGCATAGAATGCATGTAGAGATACCAAGTGGCATGATCTCAAAAGTAAGGATTAATGATTAATAGTGAGCATTAAAGATTTAAGTGATGAAGCTTTTGAGGAGATTAATGAAGTGCATTTATTCAAAGTTGCTAAGAGACATGAGATGTTGACAAGTGCCAGATGTTTTGCATTTACACAATGACCATTGGAATTTGAATATTCAAATTTGTGAAGGAAAACTAGTCTATATTATTTGATATATAACTTTTGACATATACAAAATTTGATAATGGTGTAAAAGTAAAAGTTGTAAATAATTTTTAAGGGATATCCAAAAAAATTGGTTTGGAGGTTTGAATATATGTATATATGTATTTATTATAGTTATAAACTGACTATTTATTTATTCATGGTGTTTTTATGTACATAATTTTGTTTAATCAATTTGTGCTTTAGTAGAAGAATGTTTTTGTGGGAGTATTCATTTAAATATGTCTTAGAGGTCATATGAAGTGGACCCATGTATTTTAAAGTGGTTTTATATTCTTAATTTTCTTGATAAAGTGATAAATGGGTAAAAGGTCTCTATGAGACCTATAAGGGATACTACGGCCTAATTGAAAGGTGTAGCTATTTAAGTATGACCCATGGATGCTATGGCTGACCTATGACAATGAATTTGGGTTATGTCTTAGCATGATAGATGTATTAAGGGGTAAGACAAGTACTATGGATAACCTAAAAGTTGATATCCATGAAGACTTTATAAAGAGTGAATACTAATGTAATGGTTTCTAGACATGCATGCAAAGGTGTTAAGGGAGAAGAAGATTGAAATGAAGGAAATATATAAGAAGAATTGTGCCCAGTGGATGGACTAAATTACATAACAAATTGAGGATGAGAAAATAATCCTAGAGTGATCCAAAAGGGGTGTTTGGATGTATTTATTATATGAGAAAGTTTGAGGGTGTATAAAGAATTAAAAGAGAGGTGTTATACATTATTTCTCCAATTATATTGAAATGTAATCAGATTTCTAGATCTGTTGATTTCATAGGTGTTGTGTGGGTGCTCAGCATCTAGAATAAGTTGGTGCTTATTCATACTTAGGGGTGGGTACTCCTTGTGAAGTGGGTGATTCACTAAAATGTCTCATGTTTGTGATTATCTTATAGGACAAGTAGTCCATGTTATTTCAAGCTTGAGAGTGGGTTTTATTCCCCAAGAGGGTTTCCCATATAGATTTTATGTTATGTGTATGATATTGCATCATCTTCCTTATTCATTTTTATGAACATATTGTATGCTTTATAAAATTCTTGTGTTCATTGATTAAGAGTTTAAAAGGATTACAATTGAAGTTTAAAATGTCTTGTATCACTAATTCACCCCTTGTGATTGTAACTTTAACAATTGGTATTAGAGAAAACCTTCATTGTAGGCTTAACCACTTGAAGGTGATATAAGATATAATATGACAAGTCAACAAAAGTAGAGTTTCTTTAAAAACCAAGTACCATTATTCAATGGGTCAAATTATGCTTTCTTAAGTGCAAGGATGAGGACATACATCATATCTCTAGGGTTTGATACTTGGAAATCTATCATATATGGTTATATTACACTAGTTACTCCTCCAATTAATGTTGTTGATAAGAAGTTGAGTGAGGATAATTATAAAGCTATGAATGCTATCATTTATGGTCTATCTAAGGTCGAGTTCACCAAAATGATCTATTACAAGTCTACCAAAAAAATTTAGAACAAATTATAAACTATGTATGAAGGAGACTCAAAGGTAAAATTGGCTAAATTGCAAATATACCAAAGGAAATTTGAAGGTCTCAAATTGAAAGATGAAGATACTATATAATCCTATATTATAAGGTTTGATGAGGTATTAAACATGATCAAATGTCTTAGAGAGGTGATTAATGAAGCTAATATAATACAAAAGGTATTGAGGACTCTTACACTCAAGTTTGATTTAAAATTTTTTGTTATAGAAGAAAGTCATGATCTCACTTAGTTTAAGATGGATGAACTACATGGCATATTTACTACCTATGAGATGAGAGATGATGAGGATATACCTCTTAAGAAGGAAGCAAACTTAAAGGTGATCAAGGAGACAAAATCTAAGAAGAATAAGTTAAGTATTGAAGATTTGATCTTAATGAAGATCAAATTGAAGCCATTATTTTAAGAAAATTGAATGTAAGATCAGGTAAGTATTAAGGAAAACTTATTTTTAAATGTTTTTCATGTGGTAAAGTTGGTCATTTTTAATCTAGATGTATAGGTAGAGATAAGTTTGAACACAAAGAATCTTATACAAAATCTCATTAGGATGAACACAAGAAATCTAAGGTTCCTATCAAATACAAAAAATTCTTTAGTATAAAAAATGGAAAGAAATAACCATACAAAGGTAGTAAGAGCCTTTACTATGAAGAATATAGTAACTCATATATAGAAGAAGAAGTAAACACATCTGACAATGATGATTCTTTTCATAATGAGAATAAGGAGACATTATTCATGGCCTTTAGTGATGATGAAGGTGAATGTTCATTAAAAAGAGATTTATTTGGCAAAGATAGCTAAGAGGAAAAAGATGAGAAATTCAATCTTGAAGATAAATATCTAGATACTATAGAGGAAGTGAATATACTCTAAAAATGAATAGAAAATAAGATTTCTTGATTAAATCCTATAAGGAATGAATTGGAATTTTTGAAGGAAGGCTGAATAATGAAGTCAAGGAGCATGGTGAGATCACACAACAACTTGAAAATCAAGTTTTTACTCTTGATGAAGACGTAAAGAGTAAGGATGAAGAGTATATCATGTATCAATCAAAGATAGAGTCTTTGTAGATAAAAATAAATCAAGCTATGAGAAAAGATACAACTGATGATTTAGATAATAAGGATGAATTGATGAATGATCTTAAAGATATAAAAATTGAGAATAAAAATAACAAGAAGATAATGTTGAAAATAAAGGAATATGAAGAGAAATCTAGTGTGTTTGAAGTAAGAATAAATGATGACACCAGTGAACATGAAGATACTATCAAATATCTCAATAGTCAGTTATAAACTATGTCTACAAGCCTAAAAACCAAAGAAGATGAGTGATTAAGGTATGTGATTAAAATTGAGTTATTAAAATCTGAGTTAGCTAAGACATCATGTAATGTGAAGTCATTTGTGAATTATGAAAAGAGCTCAAATGATCTTGATAATATTTTGAATAGTCAAAAACATGCTAGTGATAGGTCTGGTCTTGGATACAAATAAGAACAAAGCAATTTAACTCAAGATATGATAAAGGCTTTGAATATTAATCACCATTCAATAAACAAAGGTATTTATAGAATGACTATAAATTAGATCAGACAACCAAATACTATGAGGCATGCAAATTTTAATGGTCATTGCTAATCTTGTAATCAGTTTGGTCATAGGTCAAAAGATTGTAAAATATACTCAAGGAATGAATTTACATGGAATTATGAGGAAGAAAATGGAAAGCATGAATAACATCATCACTCAAGATAGTCAACATGTTCACAAGGAAATAATGACATATTTTTCTATAAGTGTTAAGGATTTGGTCATATTGTAAAGTTTTGTAATATCTTCATCAGGAAACCAAATGACTAGGTACATGAACTAATTCATAAAACTTTAAGGAATCATATTATATTTTAATCACAAGGTATGTATAATATAAGAAACCTCATTTGTTTCAAATGTCATGAGAGATGTCATATAACAAGGTTATATAAGAATAATTAGTATTCTACTTCAAAAATTATCAATCTTGTCATGAAGAGAAGGAGCCATAGTGAATGGAGGCCTAGGAAGATAAATGAAAAATATGATCAAAGTGGATTATTTACCATGATAGAATAGGGAAAAAGTTTAAGTATCAAGTAAAAAATCCTTATATACCCTAATGGACAAGGAAATCAAGCATGATCCTAAGATAAAAGAAAAGAATAAGGTTGAAAACTCATTCAAAGACAATCTGAAGATGAGAAAGGACTACAAGCCAAGTAAGAGCATAGAGATATGGGTATTTCCTAAGTTTTGGGATGTTTAGTCCTTCTATGACAATTATGTGTCTATACCTATAATTCTTAGGAGACATATTTCCTGTATGGAAGCAAGTGTGTGGTCTCTAGGTAATGATCAAAGCATCAAATCAATACAAAGGTATGTTATCTTCAATTTGATAATATGCAAGGTGTACATGATGTGTGGGGGAGCATATGTGAGATGTTCTAATATTGGTGAATAAATAAGTATGATATATATTTGAACTCAAACATGGTGATATGATGACTTGATCAAACCAAGTTAGGTACTTTAACAATGTATTGAATCCTCATGCATAAATAAAGAGGGAGCTTTGTAAATGGTCTGGTCCTAGGATCAGAGGACTGTGTAGTTGAATCTGAGAGAGAATGTATGGAGGAAATTATGTTTTTTCTTCATGTTTGGAGATGGTTTGAAGGTGCTTAAAGGGTGCCTAAGCTCAGGTGACTTGGGGGGAGTCCCTCTTATTATTTTTAAGCTAAGTTCATGTAATTTCTATTGTTCATGTATATTTTATCTTTATAAAATAGTGTATGATCAAAGAAGAGTATAGTTTTGAAGCATGTTTAAAAATCTCAAGATAGGAAGAGGTATGCATAGTTTTAGGTGGGTTTTATATCATCTCTCAGAGGTGGTACTTTATTATTGTTGGTTATTAAAGTCTTTTTAGGTCTTTAGGATTAGAAGATGAGCCCACTTTATCATTACATCAAAGGGGGAGAAAGTAATTGAAGAGAGAGAGAAAAAGTCTAAGAATAAGCTTTGTATTAGTGTTGACATCAATGAAAAAGGGGGATATTGTTAGAGATTTATCAATAATGTCTCTAAGGTGATCAAGGATGTTGATGAGGTGTCATGTGTGCTAGAATGACAATGACAAAGTGTGCTTCAATGTGCTTTAGTGTTCTTACATGGTTATTCAGTGGTTGACTTATTAAGGTAGTTGATGGGTGATATTGATGGTATGGAAATGTTTCATATACCATGTGGGGTTTTATGAGCTATTAGAGTGATTATGGAAGTGAATGAAATTGATCAAAATATTCATATGAATGTCTAAGCTCTAGTAATCATCTTGATAGATAAATCTAAGTAAGTAGTTTGATGATGTCATATTTAACACATGTGAAAGTTTCAAGAACATTTTGATACATTTATGGATTCCCCTATGAAAGGTGGTCATGTAGTTAAAATTTTAGGTTTGGACATCAAGCATAGAAAAATTTATAATAGTGTAAAGTTGGCCTCTTAGATAGCGTTCACTAAGTTTCTATACTTTGCCAAATTTTCAAGAGGAGATCTAACAGTGAGAGTTCAATAGATATAACATTAAGTGTCTAATATGATAGACAAAGACATAATGGTGAGTGTATTGTCATGAATATAGATATCAATTATGTGCATAAATTTAATATGCCAAAAGATGCTTAGAAGGTTGTGGGGCTGCTAAGTTACTTGATCTCAAGTGAGGATCAAAGATCGATTCAAGTCAAATAGTCAATGTGCATAGAAGGCATGTAGAGCTGAAAATTGGCATGATTTTAGAAGCAAGGATCAATTATCAATGATGAGTGTTAAATATTTAAAGTCAAGAATCTCATGAGGAGATCAATGGAGTGTATTTATTCAAAGTTACCAGGGGACACAAGATTTTGACAAGTGTCAAATCTTTTGTATTTACACAGTGACCACTAGAATTTGAATATTCAAATTTGTGAAAGATAACCAATTTTTATTATTTTAACTATAGCTTTTGATATATGTAGAATTTGATAATGGTGTAAAAGGAAAGTTGTAGAAAATTTCAATGGATATCTATAAAAATTAGTTTGGAGGTTTGAGTATCCATACAAATGTATTTATTGCAAGTGAAAGCTGACTATTTTTTCATTCATGGTGTTCTTATGTACATAATTTTATTTAAGCAATTTGTGCTTTAGCAAAAGAGTATTTTGATAGGATTATTCATTTGAATATGTATTAGAGTTCATCTGGAGTGGCCCCATGTATTTTAAAGTGATCTTATGTTCTTAATTTTCTTGATGAAGTGATAAATGGGTAATAGGTCTCCATGAGACCTATAAGGGATAATAAGGCCTAATTTAAAGGTATAACTACTTAAGTGTGACCAATGGATGCTATGGATAACATGTGACAATGAATTTGAGCTCTATCTAAGTAGGATAAATGTCTTAAGGGTTAAGAAAAGTACTATGACCAACCTAGAAGTTGATATTCATGAATACTCTTTAAAGAGTGAAGACCAATGTAATGGTTTCTAGACTTGAAGGTGAAGGTGTTGAGGGAGCAGAAGATACAAACAAAGGAAAGAGATTAAAGGAAGTGTTAATAGTGGATAGACAAAAGTATAGAGTAGATTGAGGATGAGCAAAGAAGCTTAGAGTGATACAAAATGGGTGTTTGAATTCATTGCTTATATTATCAAGTTTGAGGGTGTATGAAGAATCGAAAGAGAGGTGTTATGCATTATTTCTCCAATCAAATTTTAATTAAATCATAATTTTAGAGATATTTATTTCATAGGTGTTGTGTGGATGCTCAACCTCTAGAACAAGTTGGTGCTTATTCATACTTAGGGGTGGGTGTTCCTTGTGAAATGGGTGCTTCACTAAAAGGTCTCATTTTTGTGATAATATTATAGGAAAATTAATCCATGTGCTTGCAAGATTGAGAGTGGGTTTTATTCTCCAAGAGGTTTTCCTACATAGATCTTATTTTATGTGTGTGATCTTGCATCATATTTTTTACTCATTGTTATGAACATCTTTTATGCTTTATGGATGCTTGTGTTAATTGATTAAGAGTTTAAAATGATTATAATTAAAGTTTGAAATATATTTCATCATGGATTCACCCCTCAGTGATTGTACCTCCAAAAACATAGATCCATTTTAGTTGTTCAAATGCCTTGGTCATTATATCAGTCCAATGGAAGGAGTCTTTATTCAATAAGTAATGAGTAGTGTTATAATACTACCATAGTGTTTTACAAACCTACGATAGTAACTAGTTAGCCCCAAAAATTCCCTTAGTTCCTTAAGTGTCTTAGGAATCTGCCACTCAATGGTGGCTTGGATTTTTTGGATCAACTTTTATTCCCTCATATGACACAATATGACCCAAATATTTCACTTCCTAGACTCCAAATGCAAATTTGGATGGTTTAGCATACAACTAATGTTCCTCAAGAGTTGAGAGTACTTGTTTCACATGTTGCAAGTGGTCTTCCCAATTTTTCTATAAATAAGAATGTCATAAAAAAACACAAGTATAAGCTTTATCAAACAAATGGCATAAAAAATATATTCATCCAACTCTAAACGGTGGATGGTGCATTGGTGAGACCAAAAGGCATGACCAAAAATTCATAATGGCCTTTTTGAGTACAAAAAGCTATTTTAGGAATGTCCTCCTCATGGATCAAAATGTGATGATACTTAGAGTGAAGATCTAATTTGGTAAAATAAACAACACCATGAAATTCATCTAACAAATCATTAATTATAGGAAAAGGAAACTTATCTTTGATAGTGAACTTGTTGAGCTCTCTATAATTTGGGCACATCCTCCAAGTTTCATCCTTATTTTACACCATGACTATTAGAGAAGAATATTCACTTTGGCTATGGTGAATGGTTCCTACCTCTAATAAATCTTGTACCTTTTTTTAAATTTCACTCTTCTATGCATAAGGATATTTTTGTGGTCTAATATCATGATCATGAGTTCAAATAAGAGGAATACTTTTTGTCATGGGACCAAAAATAATTGAATGTTCATCCAATATTTTTTGTAAATCAGGATGGGTAGAATCCTTAGTTTGTTGAACATCAATGGAAAAAAAACACACCACAAATCCTTTAGAACATTTTTTTAACATCTTGGTCATTTGATCTGAGCTAACCACTTGTGGAGATTTAACACTTAATCCTCATAGTTCTGCTAGCTTGACTTCAGAATAAAAATGCATGAATAGTTATTAGAAATTCATCTCAATAGTACCCAATGTGGTGAGCCATTATACTACCAAAATAATGTCAGTCTCACCCATAGGAATAACAAACATAGGAAAACCTATCAAATAAACCCTCATTGCTAATTTTATACTATGGCTGGGTAGATGCAACAACTCAAATGAGTAAACAACTACTATTGATGAAATTGTGTGTACTAACTAAGTCAATCAACATCATGACCTTCTATTTCTTAATGAAACCCACCACCTTAAGAGTCTTAAGAGTAGAATTACCTACAAGGGCATGGTATGATATAGTAGGTTGAGAATATATAAATTCATCCATGGGTCCTTAAAAACCTAGATTAGATGCCTCCTCATCTTCTTCATCCTCATCATCCCCTTCAATGTAAAATAACGTATTTTTAGTATATTGATGACCTTTGCTCCATTTGATATTGTAACCATAGCAAAACCCTTTGGCATGCTTTTCCTCAATTTATTGTAGTGTTAATCTGGTAGGTTGTGATAGTGATAGAGTTGAGAAGGTGTGTTCTAGGCTAGTAGTGAAAGGATGATGTTTGCTTATTTATTTTTATTCTACTAAGCATGCTCTTTGTATAGCTTTAGATATAGTTATGGGGTTAAACATGAAACTCCAATTGAATACTATCTTTTAGTCCACCCAAAAAAAGGTCAGTCATATTTGATTCATTGATGTCCTCCACACATAAGGATAGATTCTAAAGTTGATGAATATAATCCTTCACTATTCCTATTTATTGTAGTTTGGCTAATTTGCTTAAATAGTTTTTTGAAACATTATCCCAATAATGAGAAATAAATTCATCAGAGAATATTGACCATGTAATAAGAGTACTAGTTTTCTTTTAAGAAAATGTTGATGCCTGAATATGTATCATAAGTGCCTAGAGTGTTCTAAAACACTTATCATTTTAGAATTATATCAATTTAGCACATCAGTTGTAAGTTGTGATAATCCTGTTATCTATTGATGAAATAGAGGCAAAGTAAGTGGATTGTTTCACAAATTTTTTAATTTTTGGTGGTTAGGAGCCACCATGATCAAATGTTACTATATTTAAAATATGAGGTATGTTATGCTAAGAATGGTGAATTATGATCAAGAAATAATCTAAAGACTAATCTAAGATGGGTATTTACAATGAAAGTTTGAGATAGAGTGATCTAATTAAAAAAGAGAAAAGGGAAGGTAAGGTAGAGAAGAGGTGTTGTTAATCTTCATTCCAAATATCATGAAAAAGTTCAAATATCATCCAGGCATGTACTTAACCCATGTATGACATGAAATAACATAAGGTTAAATCCTATCAGACATCAGGGAAAAATTAAGGATGGTGTGAATAATGCAAATAAGAATCAAGTTCACTTTAAAGATTTACCTGTGCATGTAAACATAATTATCCCAAATGCAAGAAGAGTAAGCAAACAAAATGAACCTAAAGACTTTCAATTAACCTAGCATTATCATAATTTAATAGCTTTGCATTTATATGTACACTTTAGGAAATCATAAGAACTATTCAAATCTGATAATCAGAATAAACAAGTGAGAGAGAAGCTATGATAATAAAAGACAAGAAAATTTAGACAAACTTTATAGAATTCCTTTCTTATATTGATGGCTCAAAAGTTACAATTAGCTCTTAGATCTAAGAACTCCCATATTTTAAAAATGATAATGATCCTTTTATAGGATTCAAGGAAGCATGTCAATTAATTACATCCAATTATAAAATTACAAGTGTTAGGGCAATTATCATTTCTAAAAATGTTCTAGAATACACTAGACTTTCCCCAATCGATTGACCTATAAGAAATGTGATTTTACAATTTGCACATGCCTTTACAAAAAAATATTCCTTTTTTAAAAGTATACAGGCTTAATTACAAAAAAATATTTATATCTTAACTAACTTGAGGGCCCTTGTGCTATCGTAGTCTTTTGCTTCCCTTACATGATCTTCATTCTATAATGTTGCTCATTGATAATTTTGAGATAAAAGATAGGTCTCGTGAACAACTCTTTTTCTTGATCTTTTAGATACTTTTCAACCCTTCACAAATCTTTCTTGATGCCTCTGGCATTTTCCATCTTCTCCTTTAAAGACACAAGTAGGCCCATGACTTTCTTATTATTATCCACTATTCTCCCTTGTCCTTGGTTTCTTACTTCTTGCATGAATTGAGTATTTCTATGCTTGAACTCCTCATCATTTATTAGACCCAAAGGACTAAGTATGGTTGTCTCCTTAATCAAGCTATCCAAAATGTGTAACATTTTATCTTATTATTGCTTGAGGTCTTTGAAAATGTCTTCCATCTACTTGGACTAGCTACTCAAGGCTTTGATTTTATCAATTAATATGGCCATAGCCATATTTAGGTGGGTTAGGATAACTGTCCTAAATTCAAGGATTTGATCTTTAGTCAAACCTTGATCAAATGATTTACTTGGTATCTCAAATCTTTCCATTGTCCAACTTAGCCTATACCCTTAGTGCTTTGCTTATTTATTACATCCCGCTTTGTTATGACTAACTTTAAAGAACTGAATAAATTAGTCATAATGTATTCAAATTGTATGAACTTGTCTTCTTGAATTGACAATATAGATTATTCTTTTAGGTTCTTATTCTACTATGAGATGTCTTTGATCATTATTTTTTAATTGATCTAACTAAGCCTAAGTCACTTCAAGGACATTATCTTCAAACATTGGATCTTCACCAGGCCTCTATCCTCCAAATGGGGTCAATCCAACAAAGATTTCCACTTTTTGGAAAGTGAATTATTCTCCACCAATTATGGCTTTTTTCTGAATCACAATTTGTATATTGGTAGTGGTTAGGTTAAAATTAAAACCAATTAAAGATTTTATCACTTTGGGAGCTAGGTTATCTACTTGTGATCCACTTAATTCTCATGGAGCAGTCATTCTTTTCCCTTCATCCTATTACAATGCAACTATCCAAGGTTTGGCCTTCTCATGCACTATAATATTGATTGCTTATTTCAATGACCAAGGATGGTGCATGGTAGGTACCTTTTTCAATTTTCCATAGATAAATAATTCAAGAATGTTGGAACCTAAATCAAATTTTCCTCACTAAAAAGATTAAATTCACATAAGGGATGAGTGAAGGTCACCTTGGGATTCTTAGCCTTCATTAGGACAATGGCCAATTCAAATCTCCTTTTAAAGGGGTTCTATAGGAACTATGTCCAATAATTCCTTCCCCTTTTCATTTTTTTCTATCTCCACTTCTTCATCCTAAGACTCATAGGTTGATGATATCAATTTTATATCATCTTCAATTGTTTCCCCAGGGTCTAGTGATACCACATGGATTTTCTCCATTGGTGATCCCTGACCCTCTACTTGAGTTGAGTAAGAATAAATTTCATTATGCCTTCTCTCCTCTAGCCTTTGCTCAAGTTTTACCTTAGGTTTAGATTCAATCTAAAACTAGGCTGGTGGAGGTCTAGAAGGTGCACCACTTAGCAAATGGTATTATCTTGGCCCTAATTACCATTTTTCATCATCCCCTTTTTTCTCTCTCTACATTTTACACTTTGGTTTAATGTTGTGATTTTTCAAGTTGAAGGTGACCTTGAAGAATGAAGACAACTTTGTATATATGGCATCAAAATTGCTAGCTTGATGATCATATGGTACATTAATTCCCTTGGCCTTCAAGTGTTCCTTAACCTTTCTCTATGGATCCCACTTCCTTAGATCATCCACTTGGAGATTGAAGGAAGTTTTATGTTTAGAGGTAGCCTCAATGTTGTCCCACTATGAAAAAATAGTCCTTCCAATATTTAAGGGGAAGATATGAAGCAATCCCTTCCTCTTTGTTTTGCACAAACCATATATTCAATTACACAATTGGTAAACTACCTCCCATTTAGATAACTTGTTTGGCACATAGATTGGTGATCTAAGAGAAGTGCATTATGTTCCTTCAATCCTAATGACTGTATAATATAGATATAACTAGATGTCTCCCATGGCCTCAATATAATTTTTATTCAAGGGGATGACTCTTGGAATTGTATTCCTAGTGATGGCCTCGTTTAGGGCTAGATGAACACAATCACATATGAATTAGATGTGGTTCATGTATTTGAATATGTGAAATTTTCAATAGTATTGGGAGACTATTTGTGTCCCATTAGGTGATCATTCTATTAGGTTGGGGATATTTATGGTAAAAATTAGGGCATATAATAGGTATGACATCATGTAAAACTAGTTCCTGGTTTTATTCTTAACTACAAAGATATGCCTACTTAAACAAGTGTTGTCTACTTCACAAAGGGGAGGGATGAGTTGTTTCTCAACCATAAAATAGACCAAGGGTACCCAAATCTTATCTACATATGTGGTAGTTAGATTTACACATATTATATTCATTAGAGTCATGATCATTCTTATCCAAATTCTAAACTAACTAATGGGAATGTTGCCATTGAAATCTAAAAATACCCAATTTCTATAATATAAACATAGGGCAAGGATGGTCTTCAAGTCATTTTTCTTAGCCTAATTATTAATTATGGTTTGGTATACTTGGGGTTTAGTTATCTTATAATAATTTTAAAATGCTATGGTATAAATATAAGCTACATTATTGTGATAATGCTCATTTACTAACATACCCTTATCAATTTTAGCATCTCTAAAAATGGGAAAAAGAACATCTATACAATCTAGTACCGTAGGTTTTGCTACAGTGTAATGGAGACCCATCATTTGAATTGACACTATGTCATAATAGAACCTCTTTATTGACATGTTCTTATCCTCTTCTCTCATGATGGGTTGTTGGTTCTCAATGGTTCTCAGGTTCTCAAAATCTCTTGAACTGACTAGTCTAACTTACGTGGCTTTGTTATGGCATCCTGTGGCATTTTTGTGGCACTTTACTCATTAATATTTAAAAAATGGCTATTGTCTTTTGAAAATTCCACATTGATCTCACATTGTTATATTTATTTACATATATAAACAAGGATCATTGATCTAGATTCAAGACCTTTAATGCCATTGATTGCTTATTTCATTCCCCATGGCTATGGCACTTGTCACTTCCACATTCATTCTAACTTTTACACATTTGATATGAACCATTGATCTTAATTACATAGGAAAATCATGTTCTATTGATATTGATCTACTTGATTATGTATATTTCTCCATAGTCCATCAATCAAAATGTGTACATGTGAATGCATACTATCGATCTTCAAAATGTGCTCAAGATTTAAGCCATGGCCCACATGTATGTTAGTGTCATGTTTGTGTTTGTCCTTGAATTTTCAGAATTTCATATGCACCATCAATAATATTTTTATGAGCAAACATATACCATTGTATCTTGATCCATAGGGTTAAACACCATTAGATGATCAACATTATTTGGCCATAGTTGTGACACTTATCACCTTCTCACTTATCCTGGGGTTCCTTTAAAGTTTTGACTTGATATGCATCATTGGATCAATTACGCCCTAGTAAATACATGCCATAAATATTTGGAATATTTTCAAGCTTTAGCTTAAGGTTAGGGTCTTTGAATTTATGATCACATCATTGGATATTGATTGTTTGAGCAAATGCAAACCGTTGATCCTATAAATAAATGTGATGTTTAAGTTAGTGATTGAGGAACATAAAATTTAAGTTAAAGTCTTTGATTAATGTTTTCATTCATATTAATAAATACTAATAAATATTTAGGCTAATGTCTTAAGCTAACTTTTAGAATGTGTTAATGAGACCCCAAAAAATAAAAGACCTATCTAAAGTCTTAACCTAAGGGTTGTATTAATAAATACTATAAACTTTAGGGTAAGGCTTTAGGATGAGTTTTATGATGAAGGGGTCATATTCTAGTTAGACCATGCTAATAATAAAATAGACTAGAAGGTTACAAGACATAGAGGGATAAAGCATAAATTTTTTAGCTAGGTTTGGTCGTATTGAAAAATATGACTAAGCCTTAGGATTAAAAAATGAACTAAGTCTATGGCATAATTGAAATGTTCTTTCGTAAAATTTTCTTGTAAAATTTAAATTAAATTCAAAGGACATGAGCTAGTGTAATTGGAGTTAGGGTTTTAAGCTAATTACACATGAATTTAATATGATTTAAACAGACTAAAGGCTAGTAAAAGATCAAATCATTATAAAATCATAAAACCCAAACATTTCTCATTCCAAATACACTTCATTGGAAAAGTGACCTAAAACATAAAGATTAAATGTTAGCAACTTTAGAAGGGGTGAAACCATGATCATCTAAAAACATGTCCACTAATCCAAATGAGAGTTATAAATAATTTGTATATATGATATATATATTCTAATCAAGTGAATTTTTAATTTTAAGGTACAAGTTTGCATAGTTTGACACAAGGGTCCCCATTTTTTAGAAATGGGGGTATGTTGACCTCAAAAAATGGAAAATTCTATGGGAAACATAGCAATATGTTAGAATTTAGATAATCTAGTTTAGACTAATAATTAATCTACTTATTCCATTTGATCATGCACCATTGTTTAGATCACTTTATGGTTAGAATAAATCTTGCAAATGCAAGATTAGGATTAAATATCAAGACATAGCCATGTTCTGTATGTTCTTTGATTCCAATAATTGATTTCCATGGGATTTGGAGAATAAATTATAGGTTCATGACTTTGATCATTAGCACTAACTTTAAGCATGTTTATATATTCATTAAGAATCATGTTTTAGCTCAAGAAAGGATTGGAAATTGCTCTACTACTATTCAGATGTATATAAACCCAAAAAATATGCCTTTGGATCCATGCTAGGCCTTACTCCACTACCATCCAGGTGTCCATAGCCTTAATAGAGATTAATAGAATGACCTTTGCTCAGAAAGTTCTTGAATTTTGTAATAAGGTTATTATTTTTTCTTTTTCAAGTCATTTTGACATTCTAGCAAAGGTTGGGAACTAGGTTAGCCAAGTTTAGGGATTTGGTCAAGTGTTTGGTCTTGAGATAATCATCTGTGGCTGTAAACTTTATCCTAAGAAATTAATGTTTTTTAAGTGCAAGAACAACTATATCCTAATAATCTAATATTTCACCCTATATGTGCAATATTTCTTATAACCAAACTCAAATAAAAAAAGTTTATAACCTCAAGGAGAAATTAACCTATTCATTATTATTTAATAGTTTTTATAAACTGTTAAATTAAGATCATATGTCAATAATCCATGATCAACCAATGCTGAAATAACATACCTGCATTCTTGAATTGTGAGGTTTCTATGAAAAATCATATGAATTTTGAGCTGAGGGCTTGCCCAAAAGGACTTATTGGGATCAAAGAAAATATCAGAGAAAACAAACACACCAAAAATAAATCAAAAAAATAAAAGGTAGGGAGATAAACAAACAAATATCTACAAACATATGTACAAACAAGGGAAAACAAGGAAGGAATAGAAGGAAACTAATCTAGCCTACCTACACTAACTCTAACTAGTCTTACATTCATTCCATGAAGACCCAAGGTGGGAAAATAAAGAAGTAGTACTTGAGGTATTGCCCATTGATGGGTAGTGTGAACTCTACTCCCTGTAAGTTTTTTAGTTTAAAGGTGTTGTATCCAAGTATTTTGGCTATATGGTAGGGACCTATCCATAGAGGTGTGAACTTTCTATGTTTACCCTTAGTCTCAGATGCCTTATCCCAAAGAATAAATAAGTCTCTTTTCTTGAACACCTTTACTTTTTAATATTTATCAAACCACCTTTTGACTATGGTTTGGTGTTTGCTAAAATTATAAAAATCCTCTTCTCTCACATATACCATCTATATTATGTTCAACAACCTTGAACTTAAAAATTATCAGTCCTCCTCCATGTAATATTTCATGAACTTGTAAGTTGGAAACTTGAGGGTGATGGGTAAGATGGGTTCTTAACCATACACTAGTAAGAATGGTGATGCTTTGAGATTTTAAGGGAATACTTATGCAACTTATGACATGTTCTAGGTTTATCAGTTGTAGACTTATATATATCCTTCATCAAGTTATTATTTGTTGATTCAGATACTCCATTACCTTGAGGATAATGGTTTGATGATAGCTTGAGGATGATTTTGTTATCATATGCCCATTTTATCATTTCTATAGATATAAAAGTAGATCCATTATCATAGGCCATGGATACAAGTGTCTCAAACATATTATATATGTTTTCTTCTATAAAATTGATCACCTCTTTAGTTGATAATACTTCAATCCATCTAGTTTAGTAGTCGGTAGCAATCAAGACATACTTGTGACCATCAAAAGAATTGGGTTTAATGACCCCCACAAAATCTAGCCCTCATTGGGTAAAGGGTTTATCAACCATTATGGGTTTTAGTGGTATGGTTTCCTTAGGCTTTTTGGTGGTTAATATTTGACATGAGTGACATTATCTCAACTTTTTATGAGTATCTTTGAAGATTGTAGGCCATTAGTAACCAAACCTTAATATTTTATGTGTTGTAGTCCTTCTGGATGGATGTCTACTTCCTAGGTTTTCATGGAATTTTCTCATGATCTTAGTTGTTTCACTCTTGGAGACACATCTCAAGTAAATTACTTCAAAGTTATTACTATATAGTACTCCATCCTTTATCAAAAAGTGAGCTACCTTGAGCCTTAAATCTCTCCTTTGCTCTTTAATTAACCTTATAGGTAAATAACCATTGATGAGTAAGTGGATAATAAGATCATACCAATCATTAGGTCCAAAATTGTGTTACTCTACCTATATAACACTTAGCTTGGGTTAATATTGATCATCAATTGAATTAAACCCTGGAACCTTACCAATTTGGTAGTCTTCATCTCAATTTCATATTCTTGGAGTATAGACATCCACATACCTCTCTTTTCTCCTAGTTCATTTTGAATTAGCATGATCTTGGTGGTAGGGTCTGTGAAAATGGCATGTACCTTATTCCTAAGGATATAATGCCTAAACATTTTCACTACCTTAACCAAAATGCATGCTTTATTTTAAATCAAAGAGTAGTTTAACTTAGAATTTTTAAGGTTAGTGCTCATAAAATCTATTAGACAATCACATCCATCTATCTTCCAAGTTAGAACTATAACTATTATATGATATGAAGTAAAGGAGTAAAGATAAAAATCTTTGGTGAATTATGGACTTAATAGTACAAGGGCTTATCCAATTGCTTATTTCATGTATTTGAAATATTTATTTGTCTCTTCATTCCAATTAATCTTATCCTTTTTTCAACATGTCATTCAAATTTTTCACTATTTTTGAAAAACTAGAAATAAACCTTCTTAAAAAATTTATTTTACCAAAGAGTGACTTTAATTCCTTCCTACTATTAAGGGGATATATATTAGATATTTCATTTACTCTATTAAGGTATATAGATATTCCCTCCTTAGTGATAATATATCCTAATAGTTTTCCCTTAGTAACACATAAAATACTTTTTTTTGGGTTGAAAGAAATACCATACCTTTTACGTCTTTCAAATACCTATTTTAGGTGCATAATATGATCCTCCCTATTTTTAAAAAACATAGTTAGATCATCCATGTATATGATAATACATTTACCTAAAAAACCTTGGAAATCTTGATCCATAGCCCTTTGGAATGTTGCACTTGCTTATATAATTCCAAAAGGAATTCTCTTATAAGAAAATGTGCCCCACTTGGTAGTAAAAGTAATCTTCATCCTATCCTCTTGGTTCACTAGCACCTGGTTATATTCTAAAAAAAATCAAGAAAGGACATTATGACATAACTAGAAATAATTTGTATTACTTGGTCAAGAAAAGGTATGGGTAGTTATCTTTCTCAGATGCTCTATTTAGATTACTAAAATCGATGCACAGTCTGATTTAACCATTTTTATTTATAACTAGGACTATAATAGTAACCCAAGTGGAATGCCTAATGAGAAATATAATCTTGGCATCTAAGATATTCTTGACCTCTCTATATATCATTGGATATAAGTCTGAGTTGACATGCCTATGCTTTTATCTAAAAGGTTTGTAGTTTTATTTTAAAGGTATGGTGTGAGTTATGACCTTTGGATCAAATATATTTAGGTCATCATAGGACCATGCTATGATATCCTTATATTTGGCCAACATTTCTTTGGATATTTTGGACTCAATGTTTGTATAGGTTATACCAATATTAATTAGTTGAAATTGACCTTGAAATCTGAGATCAATTCTATTATAATCTTTCCTACTTATTTTGGGAACCTTGGTATTCTCAACTAGTCTATCATAATCAAAGAGAATTTCTAAATCTATCATTCCTGTGGGGATCTTATTTTCATTAAAATAAATGACCTTGTCATCAAGTTTGATTTAAATGTTTTAAACAAGGAGAATGGATTCATTAATAATGTGACCCTCAATCACTCTTGAACCAGTCGTGAAGTCTATGATATGTTGATCATCATTGAATACCTATAAGTGGTTAACATTATTTGGCACTAAGGGACATTGGATTAACTCAATTTTAAGGTTTTATAATTTATAAATTTGATTGGGCATAATGTTGGATATAGTTGAAGCAAGTTTATTAATAGCCTTGTTTTCTTCCCTAGGGATTGACACAATGTTAAAAGCATCCTAAAAAATTCAATTAAGTCCCACACTCTAAATTTATATTTCTTGAGATAGGATAATTTGCATTGATATTTAATCTTGACCTAATTGACCACTAGTTTTAGAATCATAAAAAACCAATAGTTCCTTGGCCTCATGCTTGATTTCAAATTATAATCCAAGAATTAAAGTTTGTGAATGAGAACTAAAGTTTTTAAGAGGTATTGTATTATTTCCAAATGGGATTGATTAATACCATTACCAATCCAAAACCTAATTTTCACCTAGCACCATCAAAATAAAGTTTCCATAATCCAGGAAAAGCATGACAAATTTTAGAGTTGCATACCTTTGTGGTGTCAAAAGTGTAAACACCAAGATATAAGTTAACCATGTTGACCCTCTCATTAATTTCATTATACTCAATGATCATATGCTTCATTTTAGGCTCCCTTTCTATCCTGATTTGGTTAAGGTCTCTCTTACAAGGTAACCACATATGTGAATAATATGTTTACATATAAACATTAAATATCCTAGTCCACTCTCTACTCAATAACATCCCATAAGCATTAGGGATGTCCACCACTTGGATATCAATGAAATATTAGATTATTATGTTTGAGGTAATCTACATGTGAAAATTCAATATTTCACCAATAAATTTGACTCTAGATTTATCTAATTGAGTTACAACTCTATCAAATTTAATGAGAGTCAAAACTAATTGTTCAAAAATCCCTTTAGGCATAATATTTGTAGATGCACTAGAATATAACAACCAATTTTTTAGATTATTACCAAATATCTTGATTGTAAATAGGAAATGAGGAACATCTAACTTACTTTAGTGTATTGCAACATTAACATGTGTAAACTTTTGAGATTTACCAAGATTTTTTGACAAAGATTCCAATAACAGATCCCTGTATTTAGTAATCTATGTCAACTCATCCAAGGTAACTTTGACCTTATTCATTTCCTCTATTATGTTTTACCTAGTCCTATTGGAAGAGTTAGATGTATCAGCATTGGGTTTAGAAGTACTTCCCTTAGGAGGCTATGGATTTTTGTCTAAGGTAGTATCAAGAGGAGTCTCAAAGTTATTTAGAGGAGTTAAAGTGGTCAATGGTTAATTCTACTCCCATTTTATTAGAGGGTAAGTCTTCTTAAAAAATTATTGAAAATCATGAATTTCTTCAAGAATATCTTCAACCTCATTTCCACCATGAGAGTTGAATCAACAAATCTAGATGTACATACATCATAATCCTTACTAGGGTCAACTTCAAAAGTATCTAATTATTTTTGGAATGATCAAAAGCATTAAAAAATTCAACAATCTATTTCCCCATGTTTAGAGGTGTAATGAAATCTACAATAGTTGGGTAAAGTAACATCATGAAGATTTATATCAGGCACATTCTTGCTAGCAAATGTCTCATTATTATTTTTTGTGTGGTAACTATCATTCTATAATCTATTAATGAGACTATTAAACCTCTGAAAAGAATAATTCCTACCATATCTCTCTCTAGTATTGCTTACTTGATTTTGTAATTGATAGAAGTCAATGCTAAGCTTTTGAACCATCTTGAGGATAGAGTCAATCTCATTATTTAGGGCCTTAAAATTATGAAATTTATTATTAGAATTATCTATAGGCATTAAAAATTTATAATCTTGTGGATGAGATCTATTGGTACCATTTTTTAGGAATCCCAAGTTTTGAGTAGGATGAGCATGTCTCAGAGGTAGTTGGTTCAAGACTGGGAGTTGGTTCAGGGTAGGAATATTTTGGTTAGCATTGGGAATAAAATTCAAAATGGAAAAAATTGGATTGTCATTAGGGATGAAGTATGTTAATTGTCCTTGGGGTTACATTTTGTCATTAATGATCACATCCTCAGCTTAAGCTAAAGCTAATGTGTTCTTGGGATGAATATCTCTCTTTATAAACATAAAAGTCATAGAATCCAATGCATCCTTATAGATTTCCAAGGTTGAAGCCTCATCAAGTCTATAGGGATATATGGTCCTACTAAAATTTTTTTGAAACCTAAAATTAAAGGATCTTATGGGATCATTTGCATCCCTTTTCACTATGGTGAATTTCTAGTATAGGACATAAAGACCAATGATTTTACCAAAATGGTCAATGAAAACATTGTTAAAATCAACCCAATTAGTAATGTAAATTTTAAGGAGGTTTATAAATAATTAATATGTAAGATATTTAAAAGTAAAAGGAAATAGTCTACTTGCTACATCTGTGTGAGTCACATTCATCAATCTTAATGTATATTTGAAACTCTTAATGTGATCCTCAAGAGTTATAATGCTGCTAGGACTAAATTTTGGCAAATACTTTTTAGGATTATAAGGAAGGTCATGTATCACACTTATCACATTGATATAAGAACAACCTATCCAAGCCATACCTTGATAGGGATCAAACATAAGAGCCCTCTAAATTAGTGAAATTGGCAAAGACTTTGAAAGTATGTGATTACCTTTATCCCACCTAGTTCTCCTATGAAATTCTAATGAAAGTAGAGGTTATCTAGTCTCTAAACATGACCTTATCCTTATTATTAGTAATTATATCTTTTAGGTTTTGAATCCTATTTGAAATATGATGTGTCAGTCTTATCTTCATAGGAGACAATGATCAAATTTGCACATTAAGTAAATTTTTCAAAGATTTATATAAAGGATGACAAAGGACAATAATACTTAAATAAGTTAGTTCAAATATGTATATAAATACATAAATATGATTGATATTTACATGTTTCATCTCAAATGAACTCAAATTAGAAAAGGATATATCAATATTTGATCAAAATAACTATTACTAACCTCAAACCTATTGAATTGACAAAACTTAAGAAATATTTATCATAAGTAAGCATATATCTTCAAAGAACATCAATATTTGTCTAAAGAAAGAAAAAATATGGGTCAAAGACCATAAAGATCAATGATATTTACACAATTGAAAAAATATTAACATAATTATGTAAAGGCTACACCAATCTTTGAACACAATTCACAAAAATGAGCAAAGATACTTTAAATCTATAAATATCTAATGGGCCCTCCTAGCACCAATGAAGACCGAATTATTTATGATTGAATATGTATCACAAGTTCTTAGAGTGTTCAAAAACACTTCTCATTTTATAATTATAATAATTTAGCACATGAGTTATAGGTTGTGATAATCCTCTTATCTATTGATGAAATAGAGGCAAAACAAGTGGACTGTTTCATAATATTTATAATGTTTGGTGGTTGTGAGAAACCATGAAAAATGTAAATATGTACAAATATGAAGTATGATATTATAATAATGGTGAATTATGATCAATTACTAATCTAAAGACTAATCTAAGATGGGTATTTACAATGAAAGTTTAAGCTAGAGTGATCTAGTTAAAAAGAGAAAAAGGGAAGGTAAAACAAAGAAGAGATGTTGTTGATCTTCATTCCAAATATCATGACAAAGTTTAAATATGATCGAGGCATGCACTTAACCAATGCATGACATGAAATAACATAAGCTCAAATCCTATTAGACATCAGGCAAACATCTAAAGATGGTGTGAATAATGTAAATAAGAATAAAATTCACTTTAAAGATTTACCCTTGCAAGCAAACAACATCATCCAAAATGAAAGAAGATTAATAAAATGAAATGCACCTAAAGACTTTAAATTAACCTAGAATTGGCATAATTTAAAAAAAAAACTTCAAATGTACACTTTAGGAATTCATAAGAACTATTCAAATCTAGGAATTAGAACAAACAAGTGAGAGAGAAGACATGATAACAAAAGAAAAAAAAATATTCAAAAAATTGGTAGAATTCCTTGATTATATGGATAAAATTTTCAAAATTCCTTACTTATATTGATTTCTCAAAATTTACAATTATCTCTTATCTCTAAAAACTTCCCCCTTTTACAAATGACAATGCTCTTTTTATAGGATGCAAGGAAACATATCAATTAGTTATAACCAATTACAAAATTACAAGTGTTAGGATAAATATCATTTACATAAATGTTCTAGAATACACTAGACTTTACCCAATGGACTGACTTATAGGCAATGTGTTTTTACAAGTTACACATGCCTTGAAAAAATAATATTCCTTTTTCAAAAGTATACAAGCTTAATTACCAAAGAATATTTCTATATTAACTAAATTGATGGACCTTGTGTTGTCACAATATTTTGCTTCCCCTATAGGATATTCATTGTATAATATTTCTCATTGATAAGCTAGAGATCAATGATAGGTCTCATGAATAACTCTTTTTTTTATCTTATAGGTCTTTGAGATCTCTTTATCCCTTTTTAAAGCTTGTTTGATGCCCCTAGCTTTTCTCATCTTCCTTTATGAAGACACAAGAAATCCCATGACCTTATTATTATCCCATATTTTCCCTTTTCCATAGTTCTTTACTAATTACATGGATTAAGTAGTTTTGTGTTTGAACTCCTCATAGTTATTATACCCAAAGCACAAAGTGTGGTTGGATCCTTGATCAAGCTATCCAAAATGTGCAACATTTTATCTTCTTGTTGCTTGAGGTCCTCGAAAATCTCCTCCATCTAATTTTACCAACTATTCAAGGCTTTTATTTTATCAATTAATATGGCTATAGCCATAGTCAGGTGAGCTAGGCTAACTATCCTAAATTTAGGGATTTAATCTTTAGTCAAGACCTTGATCAAATAATTTACTTGATAGCTCAAATCTTACCATTAGCCAACTTGGTCTATAGCCTTAGTGATTTTCTTATTTATTGCATCTTGCTTGATTTTGAATAACTTTAAAGAACTAAATAAATTAGTCATGGTAGCTTCAAATTGCTTGAACCTATCTTCTTAAATTGAAAAGATGTCTTATTCTTTCAAGTTCTTATTCTGTTATATGATTCCTTTGATCATTTTTTGTAATTGATCTGACTAAGCCTGAGCCTTTTGAAGGACATTCTCTTCAAACATTGGATCTTCACCAGGTCTCTATCCTCCAATTGAGGTTAATAGAACAAAGGGTTCCACTTTTTAGAAAGTGAATTCTTCTCCACCAATTATGGATTTCTTCTTAGTCACCCTTTATAAACTGGTAGTGGTTGGGTAAAATTGAAACCAACTAAATATTATGTCACTTTGGGAACTATGGACTCTACTTATGCTCTAAGTAATTCTCATGGAGAGGTCATTCTTTTTTCTTCCTCATATTGCAATACAACTATCCATGGTTTGGCCTTCTCATGCACTGGAATATTGATTACTTGCATGAATGCCCAAGGATGGTGCATGGTAAGTACTTTAGAAATTTTTCATAAATAAACCATTCAAGAATTATTGGAACCTAAATCAAATTTTCCTCATTTAAGAGATTAACTTAACTCAAGGGATGAGTGAAGGTCACCTTGGGCTTCTTAGCCTTAATTAGGATAATCACCAATTCATTTTTCCTTTTTGAGGGGGGTTCTATAAGAAATATGTACAATACTTCCTTCCTATTTAGTCTTTGTTTATCTCCACTTATTCATCCTTAGAATCATAGGTTGGTGATAGAAATTTTAGATCATATTTAATTGTTTCACTAGGGTCGAGTGATACCACATGGATTTCTTCCATTGATGATCCCTACTCCTCCACTTGAGTTAAGGAAGATGTAATTTTGCTAGGCCTTCTCTCCTTTGGCCTTTACTCAAGTTGTGCCTTAGGTCTAGATTTAGTCTAGAATTAGGTTGGTAAAGGTATAAAAGGTGCACCACTCAATAAATGGTACTATCTTGGCCTCAATTACCATTTGTCATCATCCCCTTTCTATTCTCTCTACATTTTGGACTCTAGTTTGATGTTTTGCTTTTTCAAACTGAAGGTGACCTTATAGAATGAAGAGGACTTTGTATATATGGGGTCAAAAACACCATCTTGGTGATCATATGGTCTATGTATTCCCTTGGCTTTCAAGTGTTCCTTAACCTTTCTTTGTGGATCTTACTACCTTACATCATCCACTTGGAGATTGGAGGATGCATTATGTTTGGAGGTAGACTCAATACTGTCCCATTATGCAAAAATAGTCCTTTTAATGTTAAAGGGGAAGCTATTAAGTAGTCCCTTACTCTTTTTTTTGCATAAACCATGTATTTCATTTCATAATTGGTAAGCTACCTCTTATTCAACTAACTTACTTGGCACATGGATTGGTAATCTAAAGGGAGTGCTTGTGTTTCTTCAATCATAATTATTGTGCAATCTTGATATAACCATATGTCTCCCATGGCCTCAATGGAATTTTTAGTCAAGGGGATGACTCTTTGCATTAGATTCCTAGTGATGGCCTTATTTAGGGTTAGATAAGTATAGTCACATATGAATTAGATATGGTTCTTATATTTTGATATGTACAATTTTGAGTAGTATTGGGAGATTATCTGTGTCCCATCAGGTGACCATTCTCTTAGGTTTTGGATCTTTGTGGTAGTAAATAGGGCATCTAAGAGGTATGACATCATGTAGAACTAGTTCCTAGTTTTCTTCTTAACTATAAAGATCTACCTACTCAAACAAATGTTGACAACTTCACTAAAGGGAGGGGTGAGTTGTTTCTCAACCATAAAATAAACCAAGGGTACCCAAATCTTGTCTACATATGTGGTGGTTAGATTTCCACATATGTTATTCATCATAGTCATGATCATTCTTATCCCAAGTTTGAACTAACTAATGGGAATGTTTCCACCGAAATATGAAAATACCTAATGTATAGAATGTAACCATAGGGTAAGGATGGTATTTAAGTCATTTTTATTTGCCTAATTATTGATTATGGTTTGGTTTTCTTGGGGTTTAAGAAGCTTATAATATTTTTAAAATGCTATGGAAAAAATATAAGCTACATTATTATGAGTATGCTCATTGACTAACATGCTCTTATCAATTTTAACATCTCTAAAAATTGGAGAGGGAATGTCTATATAATGTAGTACCTTAGGCTTTGCTATATCATAATAGATACACATAATTTGAATGGCCACTATGTCATAGTAGAGAATATTTTTTGACATGTTCTCCTATTCTCTCATGATGGGTTGTT
This sequence comes from Torreya grandis, assembly GCA_037957365.1. Taxonomy (NCBI): domain Eukaryota; kingdom Viridiplantae; phylum Streptophyta; class Pinopsida; order Cupressales; family Taxaceae; genus Torreya; species Torreya grandis. Next base: position 1,623,729 of record JARHVA010001090.1, on the reverse strand, counting down.
GGTTATCAATAGTCCAAAAAAATCTTGACCAATAATTATCCCTAGTATTTAAATTTTTGGCATCAAATTGTATATCCTTGAAGACTTGTCCTTCTATGTTTTAGGTTAGATAGAGATTTACATATTCTCTAGAGATACTTTTCCAAGCTACCATGGCTGTAAGTTACCAATTGGGCAGGACAACAAAATTTTTGCCAAACTCTAATTTGTTTCAACAATTTCTAAACAAAAGAAAACATGGGTCTATGCAACTTACCCAATTTTCCTTATTCAAATGTCTTTGCTAGTCCTCAGCTTTGCTTACAACCCTAAGGCCAATTTGTGGAGTGCACACATTGACTTTTTGCCTCTTGACACCTATCCTTTAGCTAATATGAGGTCTTACCGTGATTACCTTCTCTATACACTAAATTAATTACCAATGGTCTATATTTTGATTCCAGATTGAATTATCCTTGCTCAAAAGACAATCTAATCTTCTTAACTCAATTATGATGATCATAGGGTTATACTAGGGCTTTTGGATGTCCTAGGGATTTTTGGAATGTCCATTATAGTGATTTAATCATGGTAGATGTTTTAACTTATGTGAGCATCATGACTTAGATTGTGCTTATATTTTTTATTTTATACCTTTACATCTTGTAGGTTCCTAAAATCTCTTTAATTTGTTGGTATAGCTTATGTGGCTCTGTCGTGGCATCGGATGGAATTTTTTCAATACTTTGTTCATTGATATTTTAAAAATGACCATTGTATCTTGAAAATTCCACATTGATCTCACACCATTAGATTTATTTTCATGGATAAATGTGAATCATTTATCTTGATTTTAGACCTTAAATTCCATTGAATGTTTATTTCATTCCCCATGGTTGTAACAATTATCACTTTCGCATTCATTCCAACTTTTTCATACTTGTTATACACCATTGATCTTGATTGCATGGGACAATAGTGATCCATTGATTTCAATCTGCTTGATTATACATCTCACTCTAGGTGTTATTAAATGGAATGTATACATGTGAATGTATACTATCAATCTTTAAAAGGTGCTCAAGATTTAATCATGGCCTACAAGTATGCCACATGTCAACTCCACATTTGTCTTTGACTTTAAAAAATTTGATATGCACCATTGGATCATCTTTGTATGAAGAAACATGGATCATCAAATCCTTGATTCATAGGTTTAAATGCCATTAGATTCTCAATGTTCTTTTTTTGTGGTTGTGACAATTGTCACCTTCTCACTTGTCCTAGGGCTCCATTGAAGTCTTGACTTGATACACATCATTAGATCAATCCTTCTCAAGAAAATGTGTGCCATTGATCTTCAAAATATGCTCAAGCTTTAACTTAAGGTTGGGGTCTTTAGCTTTAAGCTCACACCGTTGGATCTTGATTGTCTAAGTAAATGTGGACCATTGATCCTGAAAATAAAAGTGATGTTTAAGTTAGTGCTCGGGGAACATAAAATTTAAACTAAAGTCTTAGATTAAATTTTTCATTTATATTAATAAACATTAATAAATATTTAGGATAAATTCTAAATATAATTTTTGGAATATGTTAAAAGAGACCCCAAAAAATAAAAGACCTAGCCTAAAGTCTTATCCTAAGGGTTATATTAATAAATATGATAAACTTTAGGCTATGGATTTAGGATAAGTTTTATGAAAAAGGGATCATGTGATAGTTAGACCATGATAATAATAAAATAGAATAGATGTTGTGGGACATAGAGGGACCAAGAATAATATTTTTAGCAGAAGGTTTGGTCATGTTAAAAAATATGACTAAGCCTTAGGATAAAAAATTGAACTAAGTCTATGGCATAATTAAAATGTTCCCACGTAAAATTTCCCTACCAAATTTGAATTCAATTCAAAGGGAATGGGCTAGGGTAATTGGAGTTAGGGTTTTAAGATGATTATACGTGAATTTAATTTTATTTCAATAGACTAAAGGCTAGTAAAATATTAAATCATAAAACCTAGACATTGCACATTCCAAATGGACTTCATTGGAGCTGTGACCTAATACAATAAGATCAAATTTTAGCAACTTTAGAAGGGGTGAAACCATGATCATCTAACAACATGTACACTAATGTAAATAAGAGTAATGAACAATTTTTAAACATGATATATATTTTGATTAATTTTTTTTTCAATTTTAAGGTACAAATTTTCATAATTTGACACAAGGGTCCCCATTTTTTAGAAATGGGGGTAAGTTGACCTCAATAGAACATAAAAAATGATGAAAAATGAATGGATCATATTCTAGACACATAAATGTTGTGACCACCTTTTGAGGGGTAGGAGTTTGGTGTAAATCAAATAGATTTTCAATTTGAGTGATACAAATGAGTGGATCCTTACCATAAAACTTACACAAGTCCACTTTTATTAGCATTAGTTTAATCCTTGTATTGGTGATGTTAGTGTTGAGAGGAGGATATAAGGAAAAATTAGAAGGTTGTTGAGTGGAAAAAGAGATGAAATGGTATCTAGTTGTGTCATGATATATTGTAATTGATTATTCATGCCATTAAGCTCCCCTTGCATTACATACATTTGAGTTTGGACTTGAATCAGGACATGTATATTTGACTAAATTTGAGAAATCATATCATAGGTTTTATACTCCATGTCATCCACTAAAGGAGTTTTAGGGGTCTATTTTCCTTTCCCCTGTCTATGAGTGTTAGGACTAGCCATAAGAAGGCTTGATGGTGAGCCTTATTTTGCCCTATTGACCTAAATTTAACCATGAATGTTTTTAAATATTTTGGCCTTAAATCAAAAATATCAAAGAATAGACAAACTATTTTTCCCAAGATTTACAAAAATGTAAATAAATTTTAAAAATTATAAAAATTGTGAGCTATGGAGCAAATTTATGAAAAAATGTAAAATAATGATAAATTTTTAAAAACAAATCCAAATGAGATTAAATTTTAATGGAAAATTACTTGAATGATTTATTAACTTGAATATAAAAATTGTAGATAAATGTGTAACCTTTTATAAATATAGCCAGATTTCAAGATATAGGGTTTTTGACTTGATTATGGCCCAAATCAATGCTCTGATACCACTTGGAATAATATTACTTCACAAAATAAGAATAATAACATAAACATATCATAATTATATGTAAATATGACATAAAATATGAATAATACATAATCCACTTCGAGGGGGCAACCTCCCAAATGCTTGCAATAAGAAATGAATACTTTAATACGATGATGAAAAACTAACCCTACATCCTATATATAGTCTACCAAGGTCATGTAAAAACCATAGGCTGACCTAATAAGCATAAAATGAATAGAGAAATGTAAAATAATATGGAAAAGGGTTATGTAAGACACAAGTTAGCTACACATATCCCTAGACATGTTAATGATTATGGGCATAGAAAAAACATTTGTACAGTTTTGTACAACCCAAAATCTAAAGTCATAAGAGTTGAAATTGAATTTTTTATTATGTTACAAACTCCATATATATGATGCTTAATATGGGTATTAAGGAATCTTATTTTGAGAAATCAAATTATGACATAATCAATCAAAGTGTGTAAGACATTTAAGATGGTAGGTTTGAAAACAAACCCTTCATTGACATAGTGAATAACTTGTCAGTATTTTGTACACCATCAACCACTTTAAAACTACTTTTGAGAAAAATATGGTTATAGCTTCTATCATGTTTAAGACCACTACTCAAAGAAGGATGAAAAAGTTCTATAAAATAGAGAATGATGCTAGTACCTATAGTATGATGCATCATTTGATGGCATGGTATGATGTAACAAAGATAAAAGTTACATAATTCACAAAGCCATTTTACAATGCACCACTTTTTCACATTCAAGTAAAATACTTGAAAAAACATTACAGTGATTTTATTTAAAGATTTTTGATTTTACATTTTAAAATTTGTAAAAGGCAAGTTGGATAAATAGATTTTTGTTAAATCAATTCTTAACAAGAAGTTCAAGGTTCCAAACTCCCAAATTACCTTTTGGTAAAAACATTTACCATATTTGATGTAAAAGGATAATAAGGTTTGATTATTTTGTATTTTTTTACAAGTCCCAAAATATTTGTAATTGGAAACTATTTATGGGTAAAGACAAAACCCCAATAACATTCCATTTTTCTAAAATGATTGACTTTTTAACACCATGGAAAAAATTGTGAGCTTAATCTATGAAAATGGATGTTTAACATATAAAAACTAAAATGAATGGAGTATGAACATGGAAATACTCTTATTTTTAATGATTTATGGTAAATAATAGAAAATTACACCATGCCACCCAATGAAGCTATAAAATTGCTTGAGTATCAGAAAAGATATAAACATGCCCTTGCTTTGTAAAATAATCATGTTCTACACAAGTGATTATTCATATTGAATTTGTTAAAACTTACACATGAAACACATAGAAAACATTAAAGGATTTGTATGATAAACAACCTACCTATAATAATATTGATCTCTTAATGTATTTGCTTAATAAAAATATTAGCATTGATGAAGATGTATCTAAATATATCTCCCACATGAAAACATTGAAACAAGAATACTGCACAACTAGTGGAACATAGATGAAAACATGTTGACTTCCATCACACTAAATGGCCTTAGTTCTACATACACCAATTTTATTAAAATGCCAAAAGTTTTTGATAAGATTAATGGTGAGACATTTGAATTTGTTTGTGATTATTGACTCAACATAAGTAATAGTTTTCAAAGAAGAAGAGTACACCAATTGAAGAGGCTCACTATACAATTAAAATGTGCCATTGTAGATATCATCATTATGTATAGTGGTTGTTTTAGAAGAATTTTATGAAATAATCTCTGAGACACTATCCACATTGTTCTACATGGTCTCTATAACATTCTCATTAGTACTCTCTAGAATATTCAAAACACAAAATCACCATAGGCATTCTTCTCACTCCAGTGGTTCTTCTAGTGATTCAGCTTCATCTAGATCTCTTGGGAATAAGAAAGAGCCCAAATGTTTCAAATGTGGTGGTATTGGATAAATTGTGTATTTATGTCCTTATAAACAACCCCACTCTACACACAAAAATAAAGTTGAGGAAAATTATGTGGATCATTCTAATAGTAGATATTTTAGTTACTCCAACTATTCTAGTTATTCTAAAACTTACTCTAATCAGTAGGTGTCCTATATGGTTGAGGTTCATGGTCCCAATGGACTTGATAGATTATTATGAGTGATCAGTGATTCATCCATATTATGTGATATACTAGGCTCAATACCAAGACTATTGTAGTAACATTTTTTGGCTCATGTTCTTGATTTTAGTTCTATTTTTGGATTTTTATACTTGATATTCATGACATGGATTAGACATGATTATTTTATTTTGTTTCTCTCATTATACATATTTTCACCTCTCTCCTAATAGGGGAGAAGATATATTATTTGGTTTATCTTTAATTAATCATCAGTGACAATACGAGTTGATAGGGGCTTCTATCACATTTAATGTTAATCAAACGTTGTTAGTATTTGTTAGATATTATAGAAATGTGTCATACAAAGTATAATTTGGTCACTTTTATGGGATTCTAGCTGAAACCTTATTTGGATCAATGTAGTTGGATAGGCCTTGATCATGATATACTATAGTACATTATGATGATCACATGGGATGAACATGCCTTCATTGTGTTCATCAGTGTTTTATGCCACAACTCATAGGGAGAGATTCTATATGGAGAAAAAATGGTATTGATCAATACTAAGATGTATAATACACCAATTATAGTTACTTTAGAGTTTCTTTGATGACTACAAAGTCATTTATCCTATACTTTCATCTTACATACCCATTTGGATCAATAAGGAGTTTTTTGGATTATATATCCAAAGGTATTTATTTATTTATGTTTTAGTTTGTTATTAATTATTTTGTTATATGGGTTGGTTATACCTATTAGTTGGTCTTATTCAACCAACTCCCATAAAATTCTTTAAAATCTCACATTTATATTAAAATAAATTTAAGAGTTAACATTAAATATATTTGCTATTATTCCTCTCGTTCTAGGACCAAACATTCTAGATTGAGTATCTGTAACACTACCCAAAAAAATTAGGAATCAACTTGGCTATTATGTAAAAATAAAATAAAAGAATAAAAGGATTTAACTACACTCCACATAAAATACTTGAGACCATATCATTGGATGTGAAAATAGGTCCCAAAATGGTACCTACTACCTTAGATATTATGTCTAATTATTTACCTTTGAACTTGTTTTTGGGGCAATTTTGGATATATGCTATGGAATAAATACCATCAACATTACATAGGTGTATCAAGTTCATGTATGAAGGATATTATTATACACAACCAATATATTATGACCTTTTTATATATTATAATATAACCCATTCAACTGATGATAACCAATCACAATCATAATTGGAAGATTGTTGTATCATTCTTCTAGTAAAACTCATCTTGTGGGATGAAATATATACATATGAGGTGGGTAAATCAAGTACAAAACATGATAAAACACCAATTATCAAAATTAAATATAATACATAAAATACATTACAAGTTACTATAGGGAAAATAGATAAAATCCTAGACCTCTTTCTTTTGGTTAATTCCCAATATCCTAACTACATAGAATTTTTTTTTTTGCATAACCTAAATTTTAATCCTATCACCCTATATGAGTACTTGTATCATAACACGTTCACACCTATTGGTCTAGAATAATATTGATATAATTCATATAATAGGAATTCTAAGTTTTATGATTAAGAACAATCTACAAAGACAAAGGAAAGGCGATATTTTACTATAATAAACATAATTAGAGTACAAATACTTATTGTAGTATTAGTTCACAAAAATAGTGAAATTTAATTCAAGATTTATCTCTAATGGTTACATCACTTGAAAAAAATATTGTACATGTTCACAACCCTAAGAATACTAATGTAAATTCACCTTTTATGCCACACTATATACTTATAGGTGTCAAAATATTTATTCCTAGACATGGGTTCCAAAATAGAATACACTTATAACTAATGGTTTAGATAATTTACACAAGGTTAATAATAATATAAGTAATGTTCTATGATATATGATTCATAATAAGTTCATCAATTTATCTCTTGCATGTCCCAAAAAAAATCCATATACTATTGTGCTTATCATCGAATACATGGACACCACATAAATAATTTTTGGGCATTTTAATAGTAAATTCAAAGGCAAGGCATACTATGGTAAAAATAAGGCTAATTCAATATCCCAATGAAAGAGGTTTGTGTTTATTTATCAAAGGCTAAATGGACACATCCCATTCCTTGTATTCTTAACTACCATACACCTTTGTTAAATATAACTCAAAAATATAGAAAATACATATCTAAATAATATGAATAAAAAATGAAAATAAAAAATCAAGAAAATATGAAAAATAATCAAAATAGTCAAAAACAAAAATCATGGCCTAAGCATGCCATTATTACTAGATTAAACTATTTACATATGTTACTTATCATGTGTTTGGTATATGTCATATTATTTTCATACACATACATTTCATGGTATATGAGTGTGATGTAGGACATATAACCTACACATGGACATATAGATGTTGGAATTTTCTCCACCCAATGACCATGCCAATATTAGGGGCATCTTATTCCACATGTTTCAATATTACATAATATATATTTATATAACCTTCTACCATGTTATCCTACAAATATTTATTACATTCTTTCTAGTTACTCGTATCATAAACAATGTTATATGGATATGTTATTCTACTATGATGTGGAATGCATACATATGGATGGTGTAGACTAGTCTTTACTTATTCTATACTTCATTGATATTGCTACTCTATTGCATAATATGATACTTTGTGTTTGTGTATTGTGTGTGTACCCTTGGCCTTGTTTGTGTCATATTTATGTCCCTCATGTGTGGTCCTCATCCTTATTTGATGTGACATATTTATGTCCCTTGAAAGTGGTCATTGTATTTTATTTTTGTGACATATTCATGTCCCTTGTATGCATTTGATGGAATTGTGTGTGATACTAACTCTTGAGAATTTTGAGTTTGATGTCATTCAGTGGTTTCATGATCCATATCATTTACCTCTACTAAATAGTATTATTTAATTATTTATCAGTGATGGTTACTATTGTGTGTTTCATTGATACATATATCTAGACATGACACTCATATTTCATGCATTACCTATACTATTTACATGCATTTATTAACATATACATAACTATGATAACATAATATCCACATATTCACATGCCTATACATGATGTTATCTTTACATGGTATATGTTATAATTAACTCTTATTTTGAGATGATTTACTTACATGACACATCCATCATCTAAAAAGGGGGCATTAATGTGGTTTTGTCATAGATAATAATACTCCATGAACATAAAATTTGACTAGAGTACACATGTCTAATATTGAAAATGGTTTAAATATCATATGAGTTCAATTAGATAACAAACACTGACACATCAATACATATTATTGGGTCATATGCATTGAATATTCACTCACTTTATAGAAACTTAAGTATAGATTCTTACACACTTGGGTGCACATGAATCAAAATATGTACACAATTTATATAAAAATGAATTACAAGTTTCCACATATACATACATTTGAGATAAAGGTCACTAATGACAACTATAGGTCATTATCGATAGTTGACATTGACCCAAATCTAATAGAATTGACCTTGTGTAGATAGAAACATATTTTATGAACTAGATGAATCACATGATTGATTCAATATATTTTCCACTATCAAAATACAATCATAGTCAAATAGTTAGTTATAAAAGTTAAGTACTCATATATTTATTTTACTTATTATATTTATCATATGCCACTTTCCAAATCATTATAATCAATTTTAATATTTTACATTCAAATATATGCTAAAATTCCATATCTATGAATGTTAATTCATATATTAGTTTATATCCTATTATGGCTTTGTAAAAAAAAATTAGGGTAAAACAACTACATATCCAATACTCTGAAGAGGGAAGTCAAATCACATATGGTTCTCCTCTTTAGGTGAATGTGTGAAATAGTGCTCATTAAATGGATGTAACATGTATCTATCCATTAAAACTTGGTAATTGGAAATTTTGGCTTAGATATTGAGTGCTTAAGACTTGGATAAGATTTTTGCATAGTAATTGATTAGTAAATTGGTAATAAAAAGGTAGTCCTACTATATGCATAAGTGGTTGAATATACTTGATAGCTGATTTCTAAATGGATAATATGATTATATCTATTTTTTATTTAATGAGATTATTTGGGTATTATCTCATTCCACTGACATGTAAAACATATGGGCTAACCTGAAAAAATTATTTGAATTGTAAATGTGACAATCACTTGGCATGAGATGAAACTATCAAACTTAAATGGTATCATCAGATGGTATGTTCTAATGTTTATATTCAAGAGAGAGGAATATTGATTTAATGATCTTGAGATGTCTGAGTAAGATAAGCAACTAGCTTAATAAAACTATGGTAATTCTTTTAGGTGAGTTATAGTAACTTGGGATGGTTAAACCCATATAAGGCACGTGGATGTGCGAAAATGATGAATAAGAGTCATGTATGTATACACAAGTCATATAAGATGAAGGTAAGTCAAATATAAAATTTCCAAGTATAAATTACTAGATTTTAGTGTCTACAATACCAAATGATTATCTTAAAGATTCATATCAACAAATTCACCTATACCTTCTCCATAACATTCTCATTAAAAGATGTCTAAAACTAGTTTCTACCCATACTTACAAATGAAAAAATAAAAAACAACCAATAAGTACTACAAAACTTGATCTAATACCAAATGATGTAGACACAGTTAGAGTTCTTAATTAAGAGATGCCTTAGACCACACAAACCTTATAATACACAATGAAATATGTAATAAAATGTAGGAAACATGTTTAGATCTTTAGTATATTTCAACAAGGAAATAAAATAGGCAAAATGATAATAATGACACAATAATATCATAATGAGATATATTAGGACATCATATCCATATATCACTACTTGAAAACTCAAAATATTTGTAAATGTAGCCTAATTATAAAAATAACACTTGAAATTATTCATTAATCTCCAATATTTTAGCCAACCTAAATTTTTCCAACTTAATTTTATTTTTATCTTCCAATTCTCTAGAAGTGTAAGGACACTATTATATAGGTGCAAAAAACACCTAATTATATTAATGTTTTACTTCCATTAATACCAAATTAACTCACCTTAGTGTGTCACAATCATTAAATGTCTCTCACAATTCCAAGGCATGAACATGTTACAACATAATACATCACAACATACTGCATCATAGATAATACCATATATATCTTTATTAACTTCCCATTACTTAAAAAATTAATTATCAAAAAATCAACAACTACTCCTTTCATAACACATCAAAAGGATATGTGCCTAAACTAAATGTACACAAAGTAGTCACATGAAGTCAAAAGACCTCGAAACTAATAATTACATTGGAAACCTTTGCATTGTTATCATCATGTCCACTCAAGAAAATTATTGCACATTACCACATGTGCCCCAAATATATATAAAATTAGTGCATGGCCTATGCAATGAATAATAAATTCTTCGAAGGAATCTCATAAACTATGATACTCTTGAAGAAACTAGACAAACTATGTAGGGAACCAAATAAAGGCATACTTATTAAAACACTCCAAAAATCTTTGTAATATTTTACTAGTCAAGAATACTAATATTAATTGGAAAAATATTTGGAAAATTATCTATACAAATAATAGTTATAATTATGTGCAATAAAAAATAAATGGAACATTATAAACATGCACAATAATAAATTTGTACAAAAAAATACTTATACACATTTCTAAAATTATCATGTTTTTAGTTGAAGCAAGATTAAACATTAATTTGGATGTTCTTCATCAATATATATTTCAATTAAAAACCTTTGATTTGAACTTATAGTGTTATTAAGTCAGCTTAAGGATTTCTCCTTTGAGGGTTTTTGGATTTGTAAACTTTAGTATAGATCCTCTTAAAGTGTAGAGTGATTTCCAGTGATAGATATATAAGTTATAGATGATGAATAAGCTTAGGATTGATATGTTTATATATTTGAATCTTTGGGAACTTTCCTTCAAATTGACATCATAAATGTATGGGCTAACCCATATAAAGAATTTTAATTTGGGAAAATGTCTGTTTAAGGGTATGTGGACAAATCCATCCCATTTGGATATATCTATAGTGTAGCACTATCTAAGGAGACAAAAAATTATCCATAGAATAGGAACAATGATTTGAGAATGATATTAATTTATTTATATAAAGACCAGGGAAATCCTGTGTAATAGTAATGACAACATGGGAAGGTTGAGCCCATATATGGATGAATGGGAAAGGATGAACATGAACAAGAGTCATGTGTCTATGCCTAAGTCAAGTATGTTAAATATTAGTCAAATATGATAGTGTCAAACATCTAATAATAATTATGAGTCTCTATAGGAATTAACCATGAACCAAAATATCTTTTTGTCCATTTAAATTTGTAATGTTTAAAGTTGGGAACATGATTTTTTTAATGATATTATAGTGTTCTTAAAACATTTCCACTCCCTGGTAATAAAATTAACATTTTCATCATAACATCTAAGGTAATGCTTTTTGTTATTAATCATGTCCTAAAGCTTTATTTTTTAAGGTCCATCTTGATATATTTTCTATGTAAATAATTTTGTATTTAATTTCATTGATTCTAAAAACATAATGACAAGTGGGATCCCAATCAAAGAATAAAAAGTTGTTTAGAGCCATCATCTTCCACTATTACTCAAAATCTTAATTGGGCCAAAGGACTAATCATCATAGTTAAAGATTGATAGCACCCAACCAATGAAAATAAATTCCCTGCCATTGATTCATATATAATCAAAACCATAGTCCACTATGAATTTATTGACTTTAATAAAGGTGATACTCTTTTATTAAAATTTATCAACAATGGCCACAACAATAACAATAAAAAATAAAGTCACATTAATTTACACCAATAAATATGTCTAGATCAATAGATAATGGGTTATCTCTAGCAAAAATAATAATGGATTATATTTTAGTGATAAAACTTGAATTATTTATATTGTATAAGATATGGCATAAATTAGGTAAATATAAATGTAAAAAGTAGATTGATATTAAAATTAATATTTATATAAATGACAAGAGGATAGGGTATTTAGCTTGTTCATTTCTATGTTTTGAACACTATTTATATACAATTGATTAATACAATATTAAATATATCTATGATTGCTCGGCTTAAGAAACTTAGTATGAAAACAAGCTAAGACACTACCAATATAACTTATACACTTACTTCCACTGAATATGTCCACTATTAAATAGAACTATTTTCTATATTTTTCTTATCTTTTCTGCCACAAATCGATGCACCTACATATTAAGATGTTTTATGTGTCATTTTAAGTGTTCAGTCTTTTGTGAAAATTTAGATTTTTAGCCTTCACCTTAAACCCTAGATCCACTTTTGACACTTGCTTGGCCTATTAAAAAAGGTATAGAAATATGGGTTATATAGCCCCAACCACACCTTGGTGAGTGGTTAAGAATTTATTATGTTATAATACTCCAAAGAGGGCTTAAATAACACATAGTTCTCCCACCTATGTGTATGTGTGCTCAATAGTGATTTACTAAAATGTATGCAATTGTTTGGATTTTAACATTGGCTATTATGAAACTTTGGCCTTGATTTGGGTGTTTAGACTTGGATTTTAGACTATTCCTTTGAAGGGTTCCCATATTTGGATGATTTAGGATAGTGGCTCAAGGATGTCAAAATGGATTCATCAAAGTGTAAATATTTTTCCTAGTAAGCTCTAAATAGGTGTTATATATGAACATTATTAGGCTTGATGTGTATATATATAAGATTGTTTGAGTAATTTTCCTCTATAATTGATATGCAAAATGTGTGGGTTGACACAAAGGAAGGGTTTGAATTTGAAAAATAATAATTTGGATAACTTTGGGCACTAATAGAAAAGGTAGATGATACTAGTAATTGGTAGCATTTGACTACTTTCATTAGAGTCTAGGATGGAGGAAAAAATTATACACCAATATATTTGAGGATTATACAAATGGATTTTTGTAATTGAGTATTATAATGGATTGTATAATTTCTACACAATACTAGTTATTTGACCTTGAAATTATACAAATGGATGTTATAATTGAGTAATGTGTACATAAAAATATCAAAATTTGATATTATTGTTATCTTAGAATGTACTACATTTGTATTTACTTATGTAAACTAGAATATACAGTCTAAATATAGATTATACCTAGTTAGTTTAAACAACACTTGTTATGCTTATTATTTTTGTGACATAGTGGAGATTCATTCATATGTTTAACAAATAAATGTTGCATTTTGATTATTCCTATGTTTAACATGTTTTATGTATACTAGTAGGAAGTAATATATATGAATCTATTGGTTATATTTATATTAACCAAATATCTTATTGCTGATACAAAATAAGTAGTGGGATGGACCTCAATAGCTTACTAGTATCACTAATGCTAGATGAAGATAATCTGATCAAGTGGTGTGTATGAATTTGACTAACCCTAGAGATCAATAACTATGGAAAACTTTGGCCAAAGTAATGTTTAGTTTTACATTATCATTTCATATGTATGATTTACATGTTTGTGTCATACCATGTTATAATATATTTTCTATATGGTACACATTATGTATTATAAATCTTATATCACATGGGTACTATCTTATCTCTCTAGATTTCCATACCATCACTATCTACTCATCCATGATGGGAGGGTCATTCTTTGATGGGGGATTGTGTAAGGGATTGATAGTCCATGGTTGGTGTGGAAAATCACTCAAATGATGTTCTCTCCTCACATTAGTAATCATTTGGAGACCACTTGAGATTGCCATGGAAACTGGAGTTTGGGAACTCATGCTCCATAGAGATTATATCTTGTATCTTGTATTATATTTGTTATTATTGAAACATTATCCCTGATGAAATGTAATTATTTACTCATTTTACATTGACAATAGTGGATGTATGTTTGTACCAACATGGATATAAACTTGTAATTACTTTTTATATTTAGTTATATTTTATTTCATTTGATGATAGTGATTAGTGACAAATAATTGTCACATGCTTATTTTATAGTTAACATAATCTGATTGTTTTATGTAGATCACTAATAAGATTCTCATGGTGAAATCTAATGAAATAATACACTGATTATTTTTTTTAAAATCATGTTATTCTAAGTAGATCCCAATGTGGATGTTATGAAACTAGTACAAAATCTAAATCTAATTTAATTTCTTCCTGTTCTAGATCAAAATTTATATGAGCATCAGAGCTAGCTAATTATGTTGTTTTCATTATCATTACAATATATAATATAAATGTACTTTTTATTCTTAGAATATCTTAGCATAAAAAACTTATTATAAGTTTATATGAGTTTTAAAATTGATTGGTCTACTTTAGAGATAGTCTACCATCCTTGTTACCTAGTCTATCTCTACCCCTTTAACCTTAGATCCCCCAATCTACACTATTAAGGTTAAAACCTAGGTTTAATCATGTTTTTCAAGGCATAAAAAAGAGAGGAAATGAATTGATTAATTTAGATACATGTTTCTTAGTTATTTTTTGAATGATCCTCCCTCACACACGTGGTATCCTATAGTGCATTTCATCCCTCCTCATTATGCAAGTTTTAATCTAAGTCAACTATCATGATCATTTAAACTCACTAATTTTCCATTATTATATATCTATGAAGGATGACTTATAAGTCCATTACAAGGGTTTTATTAATAGGCCATGGGGTCGATACAAAACATAAATGAAATACCCTCTCAAAAAAATAGATTGACTCATCACTTTTTATACTGTAGAGAAAACTTCCAAGAATAGAAATTATTTATATTTATATCAAAGGTTTGAAGGACAACTTATTTTAAATATTTAGCTTTGAATCCTTCCCATACACCTTTTATTAAACATATTTTCTTATTTTAAACAACAATTAGTATCCATGGTTTCCTTTTAAATAATTACGTTCCTCTTTGCTAAACTACATAAAGGAAAACCCTAAATATTTATTTTTGTTTGTTTTATGAGATAGCCCCTAAATTTGAGGTCCAAAATTAATGATATTTTAAGCCTACACTACCAATGACATTTGAGGTAACATTATATTAAAGGGGAAAATCATATAAAAACACCATACATTTAGATAATTAAATTCATATAATGACATTTATTTTTAAAAACATGGAGAGAATAGAGAGGAAATGATTTTACTCTCACCCAATTTTCCTTATCATATATCTTACTATTGTATTGCAAAGTAAAGGAATGCACTGATTATGACAATAGGTCTCTAAGGAGTTGTTAGAACACTAAGGATATTGGAGGTTTGGTTGTGTATTATCAATAGTAAAACAAGGTAAATATTTTTGGCATTATTCAAAGGTTGTATCCCTAATAATGAGATATTAAGGGTAAAGTTGTAAAAAAATCTTAGTTGTAAGGCCTAGAAATTTAGGATTCAAAACATACAAAAATTGTATATTGGGTGAATAAAGTTGTAGATACTAAAGTATAGTATTTAGTACTTGAGAATGATAATATTGACACAAATTTAACACATATGACTTGAGCACCAAAACAAGATCCTAATTAGCCATCCTCTCACACTTACATGCCATATTATGAGTCAACCTTTCTATTCTAGTATTATACAAGTACATGCATATCACTATCTGATTTAAACCTACTAAATATCCTACACAAAAATATCTAGACTCTTAAAGTAGTCCACTTGTATATAGGTCAATACTCTTTATTACGATCATTATCACCAATTAATGATGTTATATGCTGGTTAGAAACTGATCACTCCCAACAACTATTATTTTATAAAATCAAACCCATCCTTATGGTCAGCCCATAATCCTAGCATTTCAATGGAATGAATAATTATTATAATTAATTAAATTATAAACAAATGAAGGCTTCATTTAAAATCCATCTAGTATTTATTTTGCACTCATTTATGCCCTATTTCACATTGAGAAAATATACTCTATTTTTAAAAAAATACATATTATTAAATATGAGTAGTCATAAGCCAAGTTTTAAGTATCTAAAAGGTAGGTAATAACAAGCATTGACAAGTACCAAATCTAATCATTAGGTACATTCACATAAAAAATAGCACAATTGCATAATCACATTAGATGGGAGAACTATGTATGGCTTTATGTCCTTCTTTAGAGTATAAGATACATAGGTAACAACTAATCATCAGATGGTGATGATTTAGGTTAGCTTAGACCATTATGATTCCATTATTTTACAAGTTTCATCCCTCACAAATACATATAGGGTTTTAGGGAAAAGGAGGTTAATTTTATATTTGTGTGCCTCATTAGGGTTTGGGATCGTAAACACAAATAAAGAAAATAAAATTATAGGTGAATGTATAGTCATTGTGTTTCACTTCCACATAGGTCAATTTTGATCAAAAGTCTAATATAGAACTATGATATTGACCCAATCCTATGAGACTGTCCCAACAAGGTAGTAGGTTAATTATTGAACCAAACAAACCACATGAAGGTTTATCCTTAATTTTCACATCTAGAACACAATCAAAATTATACAATAAACTATAAAATCTAATTACCTTTATATTTTTAGTAATTTTCATACTTATTATATGCCATAATCAATTCATAAAATCAATTATCATTCATTTACATTCAAATGTATGCCTGAATGCCATATCTATTAATCTAAATTATATTTAAAAGTTTTATCTCAATTATTTTAATCTAACCCATTAATATAAATTAGTGTAAAACATATTGGTGAACTTATACACATCAAAAAATGTAAAACCTTAGGGTTTTATATTTATAGCTTTTCATATTTCAACTTTAGTGTTTTTAAGTTTTACATACTAATACACACTAATCATGAACATGTTGAATGAACATTATTAGTTAACACAATAAATGAAATTTATATTTTTGTCTTATTATATTTAATAATATATCTTCATTGTATCAATTATGTAGAAAAATTGGAAAATAAGATCAAGTCCAAATGCAATATCAAGGTTAAGCTTATCAATGGATAATCCCAAACCTTTTTTATCATATTATTATAACATCCAATCCAAGATGACTATTGTTTTAGATTAAGGTAAAAATAGGTTTTGAAGGGACCCCGAAACCCTAAACAAAAGGAGAAAGATAAAATAGTAACATCCACAGGCAAGCCTAAAACCTACTTCACTGAAGTAACAAAACCAAGTTACAAAGACCTGAAGCTAACAAATGAAAAACCAAAGATAGACCCCAGGTTTTATAGAGACCTGGAAACTTCATAGTAAAAAGAGTTAAAAAAACCAAGTACCAAGACTAGAAATCACAACCAACTAGCAGAACCAACTAAAAGAACCAGGAACTATTCTTCTAGTTCCAATATCATCTTCACTACTTCCTTACCTTTCACAACAGTGTCCTGGATGGCAGCAGTCGCCTGTGTAGATCCCTCTTGCATTGCTTTCTTTCTTGAGCTTTGTCTAGTTCTCTTGCTAGGCCCCTCCAAAGTTTTGATTTCCTCATTTGCTCTTTTTCCAATGTTTACAACAGCAGCACAAATGCTAGAGGTTACCTCCTCCATCTTTGTTCTACTTTCCTTTATGAGTTCCCTTAGGTTGTTCTCATAATCTTTGAGTTTTATGGGAATATCCCTCATCTACTTTTGCATGTTATTGATTTTGTTCGAAACTGCCTCCTGTTTACCTTCCATTATTTCCATTTTCCTATTGATTTCCATTATTTCCTTATACATCCATAAATCAATTTGAAGAGTAGCATCAGCTTTGCAATTGGCCAATCTAGTAGGTGGGTACCTTTCGTCATTCTACCTTTTGTCACTCCAATCTTTTGTGTTCTTTTTAGGACTACTTCCAACTTCTTCCATATAGTCCTCCATTTCCATTCATTTCTGTTCCTTTGTTTCAGCGGGGCTTACATTTTGGTTACTTACTTCCTTTACTTGAGCTCCCATTTCCAATATTTGGTTAGCGACCTGAACTAGATTTTCATTTTCATTAATTGGATCAGGGTCCACAGTAGGATCATCTAGATCTTTATCAATTTCCTCAAACACTTGCTAGTTTTCCTCAGACTCATGGTTGCTATTTTCAAACTTTTCCTCTATAGTGACTCCTTTCTCATTCTTATCTTGCACTTCTTCTTCCTCACTGGAACTTGAATGCCCACTTTCTGTTCCTCCCTCTTCCTCCAGACTCTCCTCCTAGTGTTTTCAGAACTTTCCCACTCTGTTTCCTCATCAGCAGTTTGGTTATTGAAGCTTGGGAGTTTGAATTTAGCTTTTTCATTCCCTTTTACTATTTCTTTCTTGTTACTCCATAGGTCCTTGCATTTTCTTGAATAAGGATTCTTTACAATGGCCTTATTCTTGCAATGCCCTTTAATTATAAAACCCCTCATGTAGGATGGGATGAGATTCCTTTTTCCTATGAGCGAACAGACTTTGGAGCAAGGAAAAATGCAAATAAAAAGGAAAGGAGATTCTTACTTTGTGTTTGAAGTGATTGAGAAATACAAAGTGAAATTTGTGGACTCTTTTACTTCTTCCATCAAGTATGAAGTACTCACAGATGCAGCATAAGACGTCCCTCCAGATGCCCTTAATCTACTCCAATTCAAAAAAATCTCCACTTTTTTCCAACTACTGCTCCTCAGCATCCATTTTAGGGAATTTGCAAAAAGCCTCATTAGAAATGCTGGTCTACTTTGAAAATTTTATTCCCTCCATTGGAAGCCCTGTCACCTCCGCTATGAATTCCTCAATGAGATTCACCGTAATGCCATGCAAGGTAACCCTATCATCAATCCAGTTATTGAAAAAAGCCATTGTAATATGGGGTTTTGAGCCATGAAGCCATTCCATGTAACTCACAACCTTTCCTCTCTGAAGGATCTTCTAGACATCTTCTTTTGCTTTCCACTCTTCACAATATTTAGGTTCCTGCTTCCTTGGTTCTCCTTTCCTTTTACGAGCCATACGAATCTCCTTTAACACCCAAACCCTATTAGCTAAATAATGAACCTGACTATTACCAATTTGGAACATAACTCACCTATATTTTGGCACATTTTGAATCCTCCTTGTGTACTCTAGAACATTTCTATTTAATGAGTGTAAATCTTCCTTTGTGGATCCAGTCTCCCAAATCATTAGTTTTTTATTCCAATTCGATCTCTCCCTCCTTAGCATGAATTTCATCATGATGAATGAGCACTCTAAGATCCACGTTCTTGTTTAATGTCTCCTGCCAACTCACCTTATGTCCTACTCGAACTACATAATTTGCTATCCAATCAACAACTCTGTTTGCTTCACGGTAAGTATGGGTAATAGTGACTTTCTCAAAAATTTTAATTAAAGTTTTCATTTCCATCACCATAGCCTCTACTGACCATGAGACAGAATTTTTATTATTTAAGATATTTATGATATTCAAAGAGTCCCCTTCCAACCATAATTTAGAATTTCCCGATTCAATAGCTAGATTAATGGTTTGGAGGGTAGCACAAGCTTCAGCAATATGGCATTTCAACTTACCAATGGGAATTGCAATAGCATTGATTACGTTTCCCATATGGTTTCTCAAGACTCCTCCACATCCTACATTCCTTGGGTTCCCTTTAGCAGCTCCATCAAAGTTCCCTTTGATCCACCCATGAGGGGGGACATTCCAAGTTACACCAAGTCTAGGATTTTCATTTTTTACATTAGACTTTTTTGATCTTAAAGGATTATCAATTTGAAAGGTAGGATTAGGATCCCTTTGCAATGAGAAATTCTCCTTGATATCTCTAATGATGTTCTACCCCACCACCCATCCTGGAAGTTCTTTACTTCTGAAAATACGGTTATTTCTTTCTTTCCATATTCCCCACCAAATATGGGGAAGAGTTAGTTTCCATAAAAAAAGAACATCAGGATTCTTAGAGGGATGGTACCAACTTTTAAAAGATAGATCCACACTTTTATGTTGAATCCATGTAATACCCCAAAGATTGAGGATTTCTTTCCAAACTAGCTGCGTAAAGGAACAGTTCACAAACAAGTGATCTCTATCTTCAAAACATTTTTTGCAAAGAATACACCTATTCACTATTTTTATTCCTCTTTTCTGTAAGTTATCAAGAGTCAAGATTTTATTTTGGAGAAGGGTCCAGAAGAAGATTTTGATTTTAGGGATGAGTCCCTTGATCCAGGCCTGTGTCCAAGATGACTATTGTTACCACTAGATGAAAATGGGAATACATGAATCCCATTTTTCCTTCTCCCCAAAGATATCAAATCTATAATATCCATCATCCCATTCCCATTATTTATGCATGACTTATTCTAGATTCTATAGTCCATATTGTTAACACTAGATGAAGTAGATTTTCACACAATGTGTGGTTGAATGAAGGTAACATGTTCCTCTTTAACTCCATCTACATATTTTAATATAGAAAAATAAAATATAATATAATATCATTTATCAATTGAAGTATTCTCATGCTAAGATTTACATGTTGGAACAAAATATCAATAGTTTACAAATATATATCATACAAGGTGTTGCAAGATACAACTTTATCCAATGATATTCAACCTACATAATTTTATGTCATTTTGAATACATTCAAGAAAATCACAAAACCTATTACTTTTGACCAAAAATATTTACCCATGCAACATGTAATAGAAAAAAAATCCATTATTCATTCAAGTTAAAATTCAATGACCAAGTGTGTACTTATAGATAATGGTTCAAGATTGAACATCTATAACACTACCTTCTTAAAATTATTTAAGATTAATACGGATAGAATTAAAAATTAGATTAAAGCATAAAAGGATTTGATAACACTCCAAATTAATTAATTATAAGGATCTCATTAGATGTGATATTAGGTCCCAACATAGTACCTACTATTTTTCATATCATGCCTAATCAGTGACATTACAACTTACTTTTGGGATGGTTATGGATACATGTTATGGAATTAGTACCATCAACATTACAAAAATGTATCAAATATATGCATGGAGGATATTCCTATTCAAAACCAATAGATTAGGATCATGTTGTGATCAACATGTCCCTTTTCATAGAATAAAAAAGGACCCTAACACCACCAAAATATGAAATTTTTTAGAACTTAAATTGATCCCCATTTGATCATTATGTAAGTAAAAATGGGAATGCCAATTCAATCTCCATTGATAAAATATTTTACAATACCATTGATAGTTATTTTTAATTACTCTTAAATATATTTTAAAACTATTTACATCCTAAATAGAGTTGGTCCCATTAATTATATAATTGTTTTCATACTTAGTATGTTTTAGGTGTTAACTATTTTCTATAGAAAATTCATGCATAGGCTTATCTCAGAGTCTCAATCCTAGAGTTATAGTCTTGTAGTCCAAGATGGTACTCTCTTGAAATCCTTTTGGTTGATAGGTGAACATCATTTTCCTTACATGGATCTTTTAAATGAATTATTTTTCTACTTTTTTTGAAACTATTAGAGGCATCAAAGATTTTATATCCCTAGGAGGATTGAACCAATTAGGCAACACCACATGTCTCCTTACACCTAGAGGCATCAAAGCTGCTAGAGCCTTAGGAGGTTCCATGTGTCTCCTTACACCTTAAGGCATTAGAGTTTTTAGATCCTTCAAAGGATATTACTAATGAGGAGGTGACACATGTCTATTAACACCTAGAGACATAAAATATATCCAAATATTGGGAGGTTAAAACTAATGAAGAGGCTCCATGTGTCTCTTAAAACCCAAAGACATTAGATTTATTAGAGACTAAGAGGCCTGAACCAATGAGAAGGTGTAACATGTATACTAATAGTTAGAGGCATTACAACTATCAGAGTCTTGAGAGTATTTGACCAATGAGGAGGTTTCATGTGTATCCTACACAAGGATGCATTAGAGATATCAAAACCTTAGGAGGCTTGAACTAATGAGGAGGTCCTATGGGTATTCTGACACCTATAGACATTAGATCTATCATAACCATAGGATGCTTGAACTAATGAATAAGTACAATTTATCTACTAACACCCATAGTTTTTAGAGCCTCAATATTCCTTGTAAGAGTAAAAAAATTATAGGTTAGACCTTGATCCAATAACATGGTGTTGCATGTACCTTTTATACACTTAGGTAGGTAAATTTTATGTGCATAGTTTTGAAAATAAAGAGCTCCCACCCAACTTAATCAACATGGTAATAAGTGGGGTCACCACTCTTTAATCAACATGTGGCCAAACCTAAGGATGATTTTAGTATCATAAGAGCTAAAATAGGTGTATGCCTAGCACACTCCTAGATTTTATTAGCTTAGTGGGGAAATTATGATCTGACAATTATAAGGGTCCCATTGCTATTGATTAAACTAAATGGGGCATATTTTCAAAATTTTAAATCAGTGGAAAATTGGGAAATGATTAATTTTGGTATTGCACCATCAACTCATAGTTTAATTCACATAATGTGAGTGACCATAGTGTATATACCCATATTTTATTTACACATAGTTTCATAGTTATTTGTTTTCTATACATATTTTTAATAGGATTTAGATATCTAGTGGCATAGTGTCGTGTGGACTTCTATGGTTCCATCATACTTCACTTTATTTAACTACCCCTATGGGATTATATGTTGTAAAATTTATTTTATCTAGTCTATCCTAGGGATCCCCACTTATGTTTTATATTACCCCTATGTTTTTATCCTCCTGACACCTACATCCATGTTGGATTCTTACATCTATGTTAGTTTTCAACTATAATTCAACTATCTATAATTATCCTTTTATTATTTTATATATCTTTCACTTGGTGACTATTTGTTTTTGTCCATTTTGTTCATCCTATTATTATATTTTCATGTGATACTAGGTCCTAATTCAATATCAAGATATCCCTATATATATATAAAGTTTATGGTCTAATCACATCATTTGACAATTTGATCAAGAAAGTTCTAGTTAGAAAGTATTTTATATTCCAAGATATCAAACTACATTATAATACTAAATTGAAAATTTAAATCACTCATATCAGTGGGTGCATGTCATAGAGACATAGTTTCCACATATTCATAGTTATTCAGTACTCAACATCCTTAGATTATAGTGGGGGCATGTTTTAGAAACATGTCTTCCACATTTATACATAGTTATAATATTATCCATATGATATTGGGGGTATGTTATGGAAACATGTCTTCCATTATTAGTTCATGAAAAAACTATCCATATCTCAGGCATAGTATATGGTTCAGATATATATTTGGTTCAACATTCTATACATTGGTATTACCATTATACATAGATTGCACACTAATGGTACTTACAAAAAAAAACCAAAAGGCATAATATAAATAGACTAATGTATTCAATCTAGATATGATAGGGGGAATGAATAAGGGTTAATCTCTTATATTTACTCATACATTGATCTATATTCTATATTCATAGATTATTAGGAGTTTTTTTAATCACATTATGGAATGTTACTATATCATGGAATTTATCACATCATAGACTAACACCTAGGTTGGACTATTAAAAATAGTTATTTGGGACTTATACATATGTAGTGGTTGGTTTTATTTATATAATAGAATGATTAAATCATTCATTCTCACCTAGATATACACTTGAGTTGTGTTATTTTGGAGATGATACTCTTGACAACTAAAGCACTACTCTTCTTATCTTGGGTTTGGGGCATGATCACCTCCAATAAATCCCCACTTTAGATAAAACACCACTAGGGTGAAACTAATTTGAAAACTTACAAGATCACTCATATTCATATCTAAAATAACAGGTTATAATTCCTCTTCTACTTCTCTATTTTCTAACATTTTAGATCCATTAATACACAACACATACATAAGTGTATTCTATCCATGCTCTTTCTTTATGTTACTTTATATTATTATTCATATACATATTATATACATGGATTACTTTGTGACATTACCTTTTATTATAGGTAATACTCAAATCAAATGTTCAAAGAAATTTCAAGCAAAGACAAGGTATGTTTTACACATCAAGGTATTCATTTTTATTTTCCTTTGAACTAGTAAATTCAATTTTTATGCATTACTAGATTGGGCGGGGCGGGGAGGGGGGGGGGGCGGCGGGGGCTGGGGGAGGGGGGGGGTAGGTGGGGGGGGAAATATAGATACCCATATTTGGTACAAACATATTTTCATATCTTTTTGATTACATACATATTTTGTCAAAGAGTTAAATATGTAGTTGCATAGTCTTTTGTGGACCCCTGTATTTCCATTTTATTTCACTTGCTTTATCTACCCATGTGGGACTATATGTTGTAAATTGTCTTTTATTGAGTGTATACTAGGTATATTCACGTGTTTTTTCTATTATACCTATGTTTTAAGCCTTTATACACCTATGTTCATATTTTACTCTTGCATCAATGTGTCTAATTACAATACAAGTGTCTAGACTTATCCTTTTATTATTTTCTATATATTTTACTTGGTGACCATTTTTTTTATCCCCTTTTATTTATCCTATTATCAAAATTAAATAGGTCACTCGGTTATTATTTAAAATCAAGAGATCCCTATATATACAAAATTTATGGTCTAATTACATCATCTAGAAATTTGATCAAGAAATTTCTAATTAGTAAGTATTTTATATTCTAAGCTATCAAAATGCATGTAATACAAATTGAATATTTGAAGCACTCAATAGGTCATTATAATCTTACATTATTTATACAAAGGGTTAATATAGGAGAAATAACATATATTTTCATAGTTATAATTACACACACATGCCTAGTAAAGAGAAATACATTTGTGTCGAAGGCCCTCTTTGGAGTATTAACTATGAGAGTAACACTCATCAATACCTAGGGTTATTAGGGTTAGATCAAATCATGTGATAACCTCTTTCACCAAGATATAAGAGGTTAAAGGAAATAATATTATGGTTTTTACTTATTGGCTAGATCTCACATATATATGAACATATCTTTAGATACCAAACATGTACACAAGCGATAGGCAGGTTTGATAATATTTTTGATCCACTTATATGTATACTTTGGGATGAACACCTACATCAAACCTAGACATATACATTAACACACATATCTATGATTGATGAAAGAATACTATGGGTGAAAAAAGTTAATAATTCAAAGTGATTAGAATTGATATCTTGATCAATTTTTTAAAATGAATCTAGGTAATTGCCATATCTTATATCTAAAATTTGAACAAGATATGATTTTTCTATCCCTTAGTTGCATTGCATTTAATTATATTTATTATATATGCTAAATTAGGTAAATTGTATTATTATCTATATTTTAATGTGAATCTAAATATAAATTATTACTTATTTCAAATAGTTTCCTTTGCTTAAGTGTGTTTTTGTAAAACCCCAAATAGCATAAAACACATAACCATTACTTAGAACATATTACAAAGCTTTGAAAGATCCCATCCAAATTAAACACCCTTATTTATATTCTATGCAACTAAATTATAATGATATCTCTACCTTAATTTTCCTACAAAACCTAGAATATACTCTTAATAAATTATACACATGAAGAAAAAACAACTTAATAATGGTCGCATCAACTTTGAATCCTAGACCAGAGCCAAAATTATAGGACACCATGTTCCTCCAAGGGATCACAGGTTATAATAATTATAAAAACCATTAAAGATACACAATTGACCAATAGTAATGATGGGCCCAAATATGATAATGTGGATTTAACCATTGAATTAATATCCCTTAGGTCATCAAGACTACACAAAGAAACTACCAAGATGGAAAATTTCTCATGCACAAATCTCATTGACAATCTACTACTCTCTTCTAGATGTAGTATGTATATTATGTACTCAATCGAAAATAGATTCAATATTATAGACATATATGGGCCAACATTCAAACATTAATTAAAACATCCCATTTTACACTATTACTTATGATAAGGATCTCATCAACTCCTAGACCCAAGCTTATAATATCTATGAAGTCTTCCAATATTAGGCTGAGGACTAAGATCACTAGGTAAACAAAAAAAACCCTAACTCATATATAATCATAAAATCATGAGAGGGAGTGTATATAAATATGCTACTGATAAAATAATTGAATGGGAGTGGCATGATACATGACCAAAATTTATAGGTTCTCTTTTTGAGCATCATCATTAAGGGAGAGGAGGTTCCAGATTTGGGGATCTTTATCACCCTCAACCTCACCCAATAGGTAAATATGGTATATGTTAGAGGTAATTTTTACATTATGTACTACATGGTGGGTGTTATTTATTCCAATATATAATTCAAAATCTTGAATTTACCTCAATCATTGCTAATGGGGTCTATGGTACATGTAGTGTTTTATAAACTCTACATCCACCACTTTTAGAATCACATTTGACATATTTGTGACCAATTTTACCCTTTGTATATAGGGGAATCAATGAAATTTTGATGTTAAGGATATTAGATGAGATGTAGGATTCCCTTAAAACCTTCACATCTTATTGGTACTATAGGGATCACACCATAATTAGGGTGGAAGGAATTCTATAAGATCTTCTCTTGTTACCCTACATAATCCTAGACTACATTGCAAAATATGAGATAAATTACCAATTGGATAATGATGTATTAGATATTTACCTTCATAGGATAAAAAAGGCCTATCCAATATTTCCTATGGTTATTAACCACTATGAATACAAAATTTTGTAGGAACTACAAGCCATGGCCCAATATAGGGACTCCTTTTATCTAAGCAAGGTATAACACAAAGAGTGGGATCCTCAAGGGATAGTGTATGCTCATGTGGATAAATACCAGCTGTATATTAATATCACATAACACCACAAGGGATAAAATTATGATTCAATTTACCTCAACCCTATAATTGATGTGGATGGGATTGAAAATATAGAGGTAACCTCTTGTAAGAAGGTCCAAGCACAAACATAGCCAAGGTTTATGTTGGAAGAAAGACCTACCTATCCATAGCCATGTTTAGTATAACTAATATTCATATAAAAATTCCCATAAATAATTATTTTTGAGGTCCCAAAAATGATAAATAATCTATCTCAAAAAATATTACAATGGTTCCCATCTACTATAACTCCTTTAGCTTTGACATCTACCTCACTTGAGGTCATTTCCTAGGTAGGCCAGTCTCAAGCTATCAATATTCTTCATTTTACAAGTAGCTCAGACTCAAAAAAATCTCACCTTAGGACTAGCCTACAATGTAATTGAAATCATCAACCATAAATTATAACTACACCAATTAACCCCTTTATTACTCTTCCTAGTTTCCTAGCCCAAGTGTCCCCTATCCCCATTATGACCCCTTTTACAATAACCATGGAAAACACATGGCCCCCTTAGATCTATTATCTCTAGATGATTTCAATTTTCCATGTATACTAACCTAAGTATAGCCTCCCCATCTAGTGATTCCCCTTTCCTAACCCCTAGAAGTTCCCAAGTTTCATTTGGCCTTCTATCTTTAATAATATTTGGTATTTTGAGCTTCTCAGTTCCTCTGAGTTTCTTTACTTCTCCAAGTTTCCCCAAAACCTAATTTTGGCCATATTTGACCCTAATATCATGGTATATGAAATAGTGACTCTTGGCATGGTCTCTTAGGTTAGCTTATCCCTTAATATAACTTAATACTAGTCTAATTTATCCCATGGTCTCCTAGGTTTCAATTTATCCCATGTTTTTGGTAGCCTTAATGAGTATAATTTCCACTATAATACTAGTCCTTCCAAGTATTTAAACATCTCTAGTGGCTCCTCTAACTTCTAATGCTCCCATTTTCATAACTCCTACAAATACAACCACCTCATTATGCCTTATAGTAATCACTTATCCTGCATAAGCTTCACCTAGGGCTACTTATATTACCCCAACTTTAGTATATACATAATAGGAAGTTTTATAAAAGAAGCCAAAGAAGAAACAAAGAAGAATTAATCTCAAACAAACTATGTATCCCCTTGAAACATATATAACTCCTACATAAAACCATCTATCCATCACCCTAGGCCCCCAAGGATTTGGATTTAACCAACAAATTTCCTTATTTACCCTAAACACTAGCTCCTAGGGGCCATTGGTCCTCAAACCTCCATGACCCTAGACCAATGGTGGTCTTATCTATTCCCTTAAGTTTCCTCTTTTATGGTTCCTTCCTTTTCTCCCATATCACCCCTATCCTTCTTTCCACTCCCCCATTCAATATTTCCTCCTCCATGCATACCTACACCTTCCACTTCACCTACCACATGTTAAGGTCAACATACCTCCATTTCTAAAAAATAGGGACCCTTGTGTCGAATTATGCAAATTTTTACCTTAAAATTGAAAATTCACTTGATAAAAATATATGTATCATGTTTACACATTATTCATAAATCTCATTTGGATTAGTGGACATGTTAGATGATTATGGTTTCACCCCTTCTAAAGTTGTTAACATTGATCTTTATGTTTCAGGTCACAACTTTCGTGGAGTCCATTTGGAATGAGTAATGTCTGGGTTTTATGATTTAATAATGATTTGATATTTCACTATCCTTTTGTTTATTTAAATGAAATTAAATTCATTTTTGATCATCTTAAAATATTAACTCTAATTACCCTAACGCATGCTTTTTGAATTAAATTCAAATTATGTGAGAACATTTTATGGGGACATTTCAATTATGCTATAGACTTTGTTAAATTTTTTATCCTAAGGTTTAGTCATATTTTTTAACATAACCAAACCCTAGGATAAATTTGTTTTGCTTGGTCCCTCTATGTCCCGCAACCTCCTAGTCTATTTTATTATTAGCATGGTCTAACTAGCACATGATCCCTTCATCATAAAACTTAGCTTAAAGCCTTACCCTAAAGTTTATCATATTTATTAATACAAAACTTAGACTAAGACTATAGGCTAGGTATTTTATTTTATGAGGTCCCTTTTAAAATATTCCAAAATGTAGCTTAAGACTTTAACCTAAAGCTTTATTCATATTTATTAATACAAATGAAAACATTAATATAAGACTTTAGCTTAAATTTTATGTTCCCCAAACATTGACTTAAACATCACTTTTATTTGAAGGATCATTAGTTCACATTTGCTATAACAATCAAGATCCAACTGTGTGAGCTTAAATCCAAAGAACCTAACCTTAAGTCAAATATTAAGCATCTTCCAAATATTATTGGCATGTATTTTCTTAGGCAAGATTGATCCAATGATGTGTACCAATTCATGACCTCAACGGAGCCCCAAGACAAGTGATAAGGTGATAAGTGTCACAACCATGACCAAATAGCATTGAGAAACCAATGGAATTATACCCTATGGATCAAGATCCAATAGTCTACATTTTCTTGTATAAAGATTATTGGATGGTGTATTGTAAACATTGAAAAGTCAAGGATAAATGTGAATATGACACATGGTATACCTAAAGGCTACCAAATAAAAGCTTTAACATATTTTAAATATTGATGGTACACATTCACATGTACACATTATGATTGATAGTCTATGGAGTGAGATGCATGATCAGGGTAATCAAGATCAATGGATTCTCTTACGAAATAGAGATCAATGGTGCATAGCAAGTGTGGGAAAGTTAGAGTGAATACGGAAGTGAGAAGTGTCACAACCATGGGGAATGAAGTAAGTAACTAATGACATTCAAGGTCTTTGATCAAGATCAGTGATCCATATTGATCCATGTAAACAAATATAATGGTGCAAAATGAATGTGGAATTTTTAAAAGATAATGGTCATTTTTTAAATATTAATGAGCAAAGTGATGTAAAAATGCCATAGGATGCCACGACAAAGCCATGTAAGCTAGACCAGTTAGCTTAAGAGATTTGTAGATTTACAACAAGGTAAAGGTATAAATATAAATATCTAAGCATAATCTAAGTCATGAATCTCACATAAGTTGAAATAACTAGCACCATTAAAGTACTGTAAGGAACCTTTAGAAAAACCTTGGTACTTATGGAAGCCCTAGTTTGACCCTGAAATCATCATAATCAAGCTAAGAAGATTGGATTATCATCTAAGCAAAGATACTTTTATCTAGAATTGAATTATAGATCTCTAGTAAACAATTTAGAAAGAATTACAGCCATGTCAACCTAGAAAATTGTCTTCAAATAAGATGTACAACTTTATCTGACCTCAGATGTTAAAGGATGAATTTTAAAGGATACATAATTTGATGCCACAAATTTGAATACTGGGATAATAATTGGCTGATCTTGTTCTAGACCATTGATAACCAATAACCCATCATGAGATAAGAGGAGAAGAACTTGTTAGAAAAAAGGCTCTACTATGACATAGTGGTCATTCAAATGAAAGGTCTCCATTATGCCATAATAAAACCCAAGGTACTACATTATATAGATGTTTTCTCTCCAATTTTTAGAGATGCTAAAATTGATAATATCATGTTAGTCAATAAGAATACTCATAGGAATATAGATTATATTTCTACCATAGCATTTAAAAATTATTATAAGTTGCCTAAGCCCCAAATAGACCAAACCACAATCAACAATTGGTATAAGGAAAATGACTTAAAGACCATCCTTTCCCTATGGTTATATTTTGTAAATCATATATTTTTATATTTCAATGGAAACATTCCCATTAGTTAGTTTAGGCCTAAGCTAAGAATGATAATGACTTTGATGAATAGGATATGTGTAAATCCAACCACCACATATGTAGACAAGATTTGGGTGCCCTTGGTCTATTTTATGGTTGAGAAATAACTCACCCCTCCCCTTAGTGAAGTGTTCAACACTTCTTTGAGTAGGCATATAGTTATAGTTAAGAAGAAAACTAGGAACTAGTTATAAATGATGTCATACCTCTTAGATACCCTACCTACTACCAAAAAGATCCCAAAACTAAGAAAATGGTCACCTAATGGGACATAGATAGTCTCCCAATACTAATCAAAATTTCGCATATTTAAATATATAGACCACATCTAATTCATATGTGATTATGTTTATCCACCCCTAAATGAGTCAATCATTAGGAATCCAATTACAAGAGTCATCCCCTTGACTAGAAATTCCATTAAGACTATGGGAGACATCTAGCTGTATCTAGATTATATAATCATCAAGATTTAAGGAACATAGTGTACTCCCCTAATATTACCAATCTATGTGACAAACAAGTTAACTAAAAAGGAGGTAGCTTACCAATTATGCAATGGGATATATGGTTTGTGAAAAATAAGGAGGAAGGGACTCCATATCTTCAACTTAAACATTGTAAGGAATGTTTTTGCATAATGGGATAACATTAAGGTTACCTCCAAACATAGGACCTCCTTTAATCTCTAAGTGGATGATCTAAGGTAGCGGGATCTATAGGGAAAGTTTAAGGAACACTTGAAGGTCAATGGAATCAATGTACTATATGATCATCAAGCTAATGCTTTTGACCCCATATATACAAAGACCTATTCATTATCTGAGGTTACATTTAGGTTGAAAAACCATAACATCAAACCAGATTCTAAAATGTAGAAAGAGTAAAAAGGGGATGATGAAAAATGGTAATTGGGGCCAATATAGTACCATTTGCTAAGTGGTGTAAATTTTATACCTCCATCAGCTCAGTTTTAGACTGAATCTAGACATGAGGCATAACTTGAGTAAACTCCAAATGAGAGAAGGCTTGATGAAATTGCATATTCCTTAACTCAAGTAGAGGAGTAGGGATCACCAATGGAATAAATCCATGGTAAAACAATTGAAGATGATCTATAATTTTTATCATCATCCTATGATTCTAAGGATGAAGAAGTGGAGATATCCAAAGAGGAAAATGGGAAGGAAGTATTGGACATAGTTCTTATAAACCCCACAAAAGAAAAGTTAAATTAACCATTGTCCTAGTGAAGGCTATAAAGACCAAGGTGACATTTTCTCATCCTTTGAATGAAACTAATCTCTTCACTAAGGAAAATTTGATTCAATTTCCATCCATTCTTGAATGGCTCATCTAGGGAAATTTTCAAAAGGTACCTACCATGCACCATCCTTGGGCATTAATGCAAGTAATAAATATTCCAATTCATGATAAAAACAAACCATGGATAGTTCTATTACATAAGGAGGAAGAGAAAATAATGACTATTCCAAGAGAATCAAGTGGAGCACAAGTAGAGACCCCAACCCCCAAAGTGATAAAATCTTTAGTTTGTGTTAAATTTGACCTAAACACAACTAGTTTTTAGAGGGTAAATAAGAATAAATCCATGATGGATTGAGAATAATTTATTTTCCAAAAGGTGGAACATTTGTTGGATTGACACCAGTTGGAGGACAAAGGCCTGGTGAAGATCCAATGTTTGAAGAGAATGTCCTTGAATTTTCTCAAGATCAATAATAATCAAAGGCATCCTATAGCAAAATAAGAACCTAGAATAAAAAACCATCTTCTCAATTCAAGAAGATAGGTTTAGGAAATTTGAAGACACCATGACTGATTTATTTAGTTCTTTAAAGTCAGTTAGAACCAATAAGGATGCAATAAACAAGAAAAACACTAAGGCTACATGTCATATTAGCCAATGGAAGGATTTGAGCTACCAAGTAAAGGATTTTATCAAGGTTTTGACTAAAGATCAAATACCTAAAATCATTATAATTAGCCTAGCCCACCTAAATATGGCTATGTCCATATTAATTGAAAAAATCAAAGCCCTGAGTAGCTGGTCCAAGCAGATGGAGGACATTTCCAAGGAACTCAAGCAATAATAAGATATAATGTTGAACATTTTGGATAGCTTGATAAAGGAGCTAACCATACTTAGTACTTTTTGTATAATAACTGATGAGGATTTCAAGCAGATAAATACTCAATTTATGTAATAAGTAAAGAACCAAGGAAAAGGGAAAATAGGGGCTGATAATAAGGTTATGGGGCTGCTTTTATATTCAAAGGAGAAGATGTGAAATGCCAGGGACAACAAACAAGCTTTGGAAAGGGTTGAAAAGGATATTAAGGGCTTGGGAGATCAATAAAATGAGTTGTTCATGAGACTTACCATTGATATCTAGCTTATCAATGAACAACATTATAAAATGAAGATCCTATAGGGGAGGCAAAAGACTATGATAGCACAAGGGACCTCAAGTTAGTTAAGATAGGAATATTCTTTTGTAATTAAGATTATATACTTTTAAAAAAGGAATATTCTTTTGTAAAGGCATGTGAAACTTGTAAAAGCCTTTATCTATAGGTCAATCCATTGGAGAAAGTCTAGGGTATTTTAGAACATTTGTGTAAAGGACAACTATCCTAACACTTATACTTTTATAATTATATGTAACTGGCTGACATGCTTCTTTGCATCTTATAAAAGGAGAATTGTAATTTGTAAAAGGGGGAGATTTATTATAGCCAAGAGATAATTGTAACTTTTGAGTAATTAATATAATTAAGCAATTCTACAAAGTTTATCCAAATTTGATTATGTCTTTTGTTATCTTGGCTTCTCTCTCATTTGTTTATTTTGATTCCCAAATTTAAATAATTCCTATGAATTCATGAAGTGTACATTTGAATACATAGATGCTAACTTGTGACAATGATAGGTTAATTGAAAATATTTAGTTTCATTTAATTTGATTACTCTTCTTGCATTTAGGCTAATGTTATTTTCTTGCAGGGGTAAATCTTTAAAGTGAACTTGATTCTGATTTGCATTATTCACACCATCTTTAGATGTTTGCTTGATGTATGATAGGTTTTGAGCTTATGATATTTCATGGTATACATTGGTTAAGTACATGCTTGGATGCTATTTACACTTTGTCATGATATTTGGAATGAAGATCAACAACATCTCTTCTATGCCTTACCTTCCCTTTTGCTCTTTTTTTAACCAGATCACTCTAGCTTAAATTTCATTATAAATAGACATCTTATATTAGTTTATAGATTAGTTATTGATCATAATTAACCATTATTATCATATCATACTTCAATTTTACATAGACTAACATTTGGCCATGGTGGGTCCCAATACCGAATATTATAAATATTGTGAAATAGTCTACTTGCTTTGCCTCTATTTCATCAACACATAAAATGGTCATCACAACCTATAACTCATGTGGTGAATTCTTAGAATTCTAAAATGAGAAGTATTATTAAACACTCTAGGCACCTATGATACATATTCAAGCATCAATAGGTGGGTATTCATTGGTGCTAAATGGAGGACCCA
This sequence comes from Torreya grandis, assembly GCA_037957365.1. Classification (NCBI taxonomy): domain Eukaryota; kingdom Viridiplantae; phylum Streptophyta; class Pinopsida; order Cupressales; family Taxaceae; genus Torreya; species Torreya grandis. The sequence goes on along the minus strand of JARHVA010001090.1, from coordinate 1,588,993 downwards.
TTATATCTTTGTAGATTTAAATTATCTTTGATCATTTTTGTGAATTGTGTTCAAAGATTGGTGTAAAATTTGCACAATTATGTAAATATGTGTTTAATTATGTAAATACCATTGATCTCTATGGTCTTTGACCCATCTTGGTACTTCTTTTAAACAAAGATCAATGTTCTTTGAAGGTATATTCTTACTTATGGTAAAGATGGCTTAAGCTTTGTCAATTAAATAGGTTTGAGGTTAGTAATAGTTGTTTTAATTAAAGATTGATAGATATTTTGCTAATTTTAGTTAATTTGAGCTTAAACATGTAAATATCAATCATATTTACATATTTGGATACATATTTGAAGCTAACTTAGTTAAATATTGTTGTCCTTTGTCATCAATTATTTAAATCTTTGTAAAATTTGCTTAAGGTGCAAGTCTGATTGTTGTCTCCTATAAAGATAAGACTAACACATCATATTTCCAATAGGATGTAAATCCTACAATATAATTAGCAATAATTAGGACAAGGTCACGTTTAGAGACTAGAGAACATTTTCTTTCATTAGAAGTTCATAGGAGAACTAGGCAGGGCATATGTAAGTGTAGACTTTTAAAGTCTTTTCCAACTTCACCAATTTAGAGTGTTCCTATGTCTTATCCCTATCAGGGTATTTCTTGGATAGGTGGTACTTTGATCAATGTGTGAGGTGTGGTACATGACCTTCCTCATAATCCTAAAAAGTATTTGACAACATTTTTTCCTAGCAACATTATAATTATTAAGGAAAACATTAAGAGTTTTACAGATGCATTAAGATTATTGAATTTAACTCATGAATATGTAGAATTGAGGCTATTTCATTTTAATTTTAAATATGTTGAATATTAATGGTTTCTAAACCTCCCTAAAAATTACATTACTATTTTGGTTGATTTTAATAATGTTTTCATTGACCAGTTTGGTAAATTCATTAGTCCTTGTGTCTTGTACAAAACATTCACCATAGTGAAAAGGGATGCAAATGAGCCCATAAGATCCTTCAATGCTAGGTTCCAAAAACTATTTAGTAATACCATATCTCCTTATAGACCTAATGAGGCTTTAGCCTTGGAAATTTATAAGGATGACTTGGATCCTATGACTTTTGTATTTATAAAGAGAGATGTTGGTCTCATGAACATATTACATTTATCTTATGTTGAGGTAGTGATTATTAATGACTAGATACAACCACAATGACAATTAGCATACTTCATTCCTAATTCTAATACACATTTTACCATTATTAATGTTATTCCTAATGCTAACCAAAATGTTCCTACCCTGAACCAACTTCTAGTCTTAAACCAACTACATTTGAGACATGCTCATCCTACTCAAAACTTGGGATCCTTGAATAATACTACCCATGGGTATCATTCATATGATCATAAATATTTAATTCTTACATCTAATTCTAATACTAAATTTCATAATTTTGAGGCCCAAATAATGAGAGTGACTCTATCCTCAATATGGTTCAAAATCTTAGCATTGACTTCCTTGAATTGTAAAAACAAGGAAGCAATACTAGAGAGAGTTATATTAGGAATTACTATTTTTAGAGGTTCAATAGGCCCACTAAAAAATTTCATAATGATAGTTATGACAATAAGGATAATGATCCATCTGCTATCAAGAATTTACCTGATATAAATCTTATTGATGTTGCTTTACCTAACTATTATAGAGTTCATTTCACTTCTAAGCATGGGAAAATGGACTGTGTTGAATTTCTAATGCTTTTAAAGCCTTCCAAGAAGAATTATATACTTTTGAAGTTGTCCCTAATAACTATTATGATGTAGGTACATCAGGATCTTCAAGTTCATCTAGATTTACTAATTCAAATCTCATGGTGGAGACATTTGAGTTCCCTTTCTAAGAGGACAATGAGGCTAAAGATATTCTTGAAGAGATTCATGATTTTCAAAAATTTATAAATAAGACTTACCCTCTAATAAATTAGGATTATAATAAACCATTGACCACTTCAACTCCTCCAAATAACTTTGAGACTCCTCCTAATACTACCTTAGAAAACAATCCAGATCTTCCTAAGGGAAGTATTTCTAAACCTAATGCTGATACATCTAAATCTTATAATAGGACTAGGTATAATATATTATGGGACATTAAAAAATATCAAATATAGCATTACCTTGCATGAGTTCACCCAAATTATTGAACAAAGGGATTTGTTGTTGGAATTTTTGTCTAAAAATCCTAGTAAGTCTCAAAAGTCTATACATGTTAATGTTGTAATATTCAATTCATATTCATACCAAGTAAATATTTATCCATGAAAGTCATATTAACACCTTATTAAACTTGATAATTTTTTTTCGGATCCATCAAACACTCATCAAAATCCCATTTTGTACCCAAAGCTTGTATTAGCCCTCAAATCTTTGTATCCCTAAAAACACACAAAGATCCTTGTGTGGAAATATTTACATATTATATTGTAAAAATAAGGGTATTTTTGAGTACCTAGTACCCCATTATAGTTCCATGTCAAATTTAATAACTTGAAACCAAGTAGAAGTGCACTTATTCACCTGATTTCTCTCTCTAATTAGGCCTCTAGGCCTATAAGTTGAGTTTTTTCTCCACATGATTACCACACATCTAAACATTATAATAAGTTTTTAATTCAATTTACCCAATATATTACAATTTTACATGTCAAATTTGAGGTCTTGATAACATGTATAAGAGGTCAACCATGAAATGGCCTAAAAAACTAGCCTTTTTAAAGCACTTTTCACACTACCTTCAACAACTAGACCAATATGAACATTTATAGGGTGTAATGTAAATTTTTTTGGACTTGATGAAGTATAATACACCTCAATCCATCCTCTCTAATATTTTTCATCTATCCATGATAATTAATACCCTATTATGAGCTCAAAATCTCATAAAGTACAACATTTATTGCATTTATACAGGTGCAAGTAAAACCAAGTATCATGGTGAGGACCTCCTTGGAATGATAAATTATTTTCAAGAGATTTTAGGAAAAATTAAACTCATTTTAGGAACCTTAGAGTCCCATGTCTCTCATTGGTCCTTATTAGGGTTTTATAAGGATTTAAGGTAGTTTAGTTCTTAACGATTGTTCATAAACCCTAGGGCTTTAACTCCTAAAAAATGCCACAAATTTCAAGTACATAAGTGTCCTAAACTACCCATAGGTTCTTATCTTCCCATACAACTTATCTTTATATATCTAATCTTGAGAAAGTGCTCTTTAGGTTTGAAATATGCCATTGAAGAATGGTTTACAGTGTTAAACTTTGTTCATAAGGGTTAGAGACCTAAACCAATAAATAATGTTAGAAGATTGAAGTGTGGGTACCTATTCACCATCCATGAAAACCACTAGAACCCATGCACAAGGTTAGGACCACACCAAGCAAGAGAAATAATGGCGTGAACTATAGTCATGTACTTGAAGAGCTCGAGGAGATCTCATAGGTCACATTATTTATTTTATTGTCCTTTAGTGCTATATATACTCTTCTATGATCTGTGCCATATTTTTTCAACTCTTAATTCCCTTATTTTCTCATCTTACCATCAAAAAAGCATTATTTTCATGACTATGTATACCAGCCTATGTGATTGGTTTTAGGTTCAACATACCTAAGAATACCTATAAGCATTTTCACCACTTTAAATGACTCTAAAGACTATAGGGTCATACCAACATCAGATAATAATTACAATGTGACTCAATTCTTTCCACAAAATTCTTATTTCAAACTAAGTAGGTACCTTCATTTGATAATGTAGACTATAGGTGCCAACTAACTATATGTATGTAGGGTTCAAGTGATTTTATTCTTTATCATCTCCTATATCCTCTATTTGTATTTATTTTAATCTCAAATGACATTTTACACTTGTTCATTCACTTACCTAAACTCCAATTTCATTGTGTGCACTTTGTCCTCTCTTCAAACTTGAAAGCCAATTTGATTTACTCATGTAATTCTATAGGTGATCATTGATGTTTTAGCTGTGTATTGAGTTATGAATTTCATCCACAAGTTACTAAGTATCTCAATGATTTTCATCACAAATTTTTAGTTTAGTGTCTTCATTTGAAACTCTTCAACTTTCACAAAACCCTATATATTCACTTGCATACACCTTCTAGTTTATATCTTTTAAGGCATGGATATAGGTGGTGATTGGATTTATTTTGAATATTATGCTTTGAAACTTAACCTTATTCAACTACGTTATTTTCACTTGATACACATTTGAACTTCATGAATATCTTCACATTCAAACCTGACTCTCTACAATCTTATTGGCACTTTTATTTGACCATACATGTATACTCCCATTGCTATACCTATAGGTCTATTTGTGTCCCTTTATTTATCAATGCATTATTACTCTAGTGAGAACATTTTGGGAGTTTTAATATAGCTATATATATATATATAGGTTTCCTTCATTACCCATGTATATTTTAGATATTCTTCATGTTGACTTAAGGTCTCAACTATTCAAGTCTTGAAAAATCTTCCTATAGATTTCATTGAGGTGATTAGATAATTAAGTCTTGAAAGTGCACCTTCTCTAATAGTATTATACTACAACCAATCATAGATACACCACATTTCCTTCACCTCAAGCCCTTAAAATATAATTTTTAATGCACATTATAAAGAATTTCTCATGAAATGTAGACCTATAAGTTTGTAAACTTATAGATCTGCATTTTTATTACTTAACCCTTCTATGATGAAAGTTTGATATCTCTTTGGGTTTTATATCATTTATTCATTTATTAATCACTACTATTATGATAAATTTATCCTCATGCACCTCTAACAATGCAAGTTAAAACGTTTTTAAACCATCTTATAGATTTACATCAAAACATAGTCTTCAAACATGGAATATGAGTGCAACATGGAGGAATGGTACATAATGAAAATTCAAGTTAGATATCCTTGAATAGAATTATATAATGGTGAAAATAGTTAAACAAACCTTATATACATTGAAACCTATGTAATTATCCAAAACCTTATAAGAAAACCTATGACATATTCCTCATGGAAGCTCACACATGTCAGTCTAATGAAAATAAGTGTGGAGTGATTATAAATATCCATAAATACCTTATAAAATCCTATTAATTCTTCAATTATCTCCAAACTTCATGAACTTGGTGTAAAACATGAGTCTATGGGGTTTACTAGCTATTTTGACTGGCTATCTTGTTAGTGATGGTTCATATACCTCAAGTCCTTAAACCTTGAAATATTTTCATGAATATTAAGTAAATTATGGGTAATTAATATGTGTATAATCATTTGGATAAACTTATTTGTATGTTAATGAAAGAAGCATAAACTTCTAGACTTCTTGAGCTTGTGAAGAGCTTGACTAGTCTTTTGACAATTTTTTTTTAATTTTTAACCTTTAAACGCCTGTGTAAGCTCATTTTCCATGTTGGGAGTTTAAAATACACTATTATATAGGTTTTCACCTGAATTTGGATCCTCTTGGTCGTAAAAGTGACTTAAAACTACTTGTTTTACATGATTTTCCATCTTCAGGAATTTTTATTCAACTTTATATAACACTAACCATCTTCTGACACCATAAATGTTATATGCTCTCTTGGAATGTTTTTAATTGATAATATTATGTAACCTTATTCAAATTTGGCCTAAAATGACGTAAAGACTTTGGTCTACATGACAAACATGGTAGGTGATTAGTGCATGGATATATGGCCTTGAAGATTTGAAATTAATCATATTATGACTCATCACAAAGTTAAGACCTTGACCACACATTATAAACAACATTAGCTCATGGATGAATTTTAATACTCTACAAGTAATGACCAAACCTTAAACAATGCTAAATAAGGATCAGTTAACGACTTTGAAGACCATGACAAGATCTATGTGACCATATACAAGCTTCTAAAGCCCTATTAAAAGTTTAAAACTATAGGATTTGACCTATTTTGACCTAAGGGTCAAAACTAATAAAAAAATTAGTGATTTACAATGGTAGCATGCCTACAATGATGATAGATTAGTCACTTTATCCTTCTATTAAGAAATGGAGTCACTCTTATTCTACAATTTAAAACTGATATGCCTCTTGAAGACTCAAACTCATACCAAATAACATAACAAGACAATACAAAATTCCAAAGGCATTTAGGGAAAACACACAACAAACTCACATAAAAATGTTATACTAGGCACTTATGGAAAACAAATACAACTAACTTATTATATACAAAGACTCAAAACATGTTTGAGGTGGTGAAACAACTCCTTTAATTCAACCATGTTAAAAAATAATGCTTATAGAGTCTTTATTTCTCCATGAGAACAAAATAACATAGGGTGAATGTTTGTCAATTAAAATTTTCTTATCAAGGTGATCAAATGACTTACCATTCTTTAAGTCTCTACTAGCTTCAAGTACATCACCTAGAACTCCTTTGAATGATTCTTTTAGATCTTTTTGATGCTTGTTTGGTATTATAATTTACATGAAATTTTATATTCTCACTTGTAACTTATAAATGAACTCCTTAGGGATAATAAAACTCTTCCCAACCTCACATTCATTTAAAATATAATGTAGTAAATGACTAAAGTCATCAAGTTTCAATTATTATTTTTCAAATACATCTACCTGTTGATTGGGATCAACTTAGTGTCTATGTTGCTCATCATCTTCACAAACTTCTATCTTGACCTAATAATGTTCTTCCATTATTGTCTTATACTTAATATAGATTTAATATTCTTTATTATGCTCAATATACTCATCGTTGACTTCATAATCAATCCCATATCTCTTTTGAGAAATAACATTCCTAATCTCTTCTTCAAACTCCTACATTATGGTATGATACTATTCCAACATGTCATAAAATCCTCCTTGAGTATCATACCCATGATTTTTTTCTCTTTTGGAAGGTATAAATGCATCTTCATTTTGACTATCATGCTCTAGTATATTTGGAACATCAACATAATCCATATGCAAAAAATAAATACCCCATGTAACCTATTGAAAAACATCATTAGAAATTACTTAAACAATCTCATCACATTATTCATGAAGAATATATGTTCCCATACTTGTCTCTTCTATGAGTTTATATAGATCAAACCTATAATTCTCAGCTCCCCATACATCAAGGCAGAGATCAGATATGCCATCAAGAGGTACCAAATATTATTGATCATTATGATGTTATCCTTATTCCATGATATTAAAGTTCATGTTTGATGTGTTTGGTAAATAAGGTTCCACATGAAATTTAGATAAAGGTTTAGACTTGATTGAAACATTAGAACCATAGCTAGTCCTAAATTCGATATAGGACAAATCTGAAGTCAAGTACCCCCCAATCCTAGAAATAAAGTCCCTTGATAAGTAAAGATTAAAGTGAGGTGGTACATCCACAATTAAAACATCTTGTGAGTTAGAGAAGGTAGGAAAATAATGAAGAGTTAGATGCAAACCTTTGATGATGCTAATTATATTGGTAGTTGATCCATATAATTGTAACACCCCCTTGGATTTTGGTTCATACTTCAAATTCAAATTATCAGATACTTGTTTGGGGATGACTGAGGTGCTTAACCCACTATCAATCAAAAAATTATGAAATAATTAATCTATAATTATTATAAAGAGGTAAAAAATAGGGGTTTTATCTTCTCTTTTAGTTTTGATTAGATGCCCATCCTTACTCTTCAATTCATTTGCTAAAACTACCCCTCTTTCACTAGTCTTCCAAGGTGTTGCATTGAGATTGGAGAGCTTATTTTGGTGTAGGTCTATTTGTATAGGAATGAGTAATGTGCCCCACATTGGGATGCCTACATGAACCTTCTTCATATATTCAATAATTTTAATAAGAAAATTGCCAACCTTATCATATTCTCTAGTAGCAATAGCACTACCACTACCTTGTGTCACTTGATGCATAAGAGGATATTTAGTATTATAAAATATTTGATTTACCTTATTAATAGGTCCTATATTTGACACGTTTTCTCCTTGATATGCTTTATATTTAATGTTTAGACCACTACTTGCCCCTTGTACCTCTTCAAGTACTCTCTTCTTTGACCTTGTGTTTGTAACTATAGGATTTGAGTTTATGTTCAAGTTCCCTTGGTAATTGACTACACATGAATATCCTTGAAATTAGTTCATCAAGATAGCCCCTAATTGAGAATTATCTCCATTACTTTATTCTCCACTAGGCATATCTTCTTGAGTCATAATAGGCATTATTCACCATTATGTCATATAAGCTTGATTTATTGTCTCATTTACATAGGAAGATGAGTCATGAGATTGGTCCCATGAAATTTGATCTCCATTATATTTCACAAGGTTATTTTCAACATGTAATAAATATTTAGAAGTATAAGGAGTATTCTTATTTTGACCAATGTATTTTTTCACTTGAGTTAGTTGCCCTTATCCTTAGGAGTGGCCTTGAAAAGGTAGTCTAGGAGCTTGATAAGACTGAGAGGGCTGATAATAACCTTGAAAATATCTCCATTATTGTTGTTTATGTTTCCTCTTGAGGTTTTTATTCTCTTATCTAAAAGCCTTTATCATATTATAATCACTTGAATTCCTTGGTTGATTAGAGGCAACTTGATTATGCTTGGTTGTGAGGATGTGATCCATAATGGGCATAAGAGTTTAAATATTAGGAAGTAAAGGCATATGGAGTCTAGGAGAGATATTACTAGTATTTATAAGGTAATTCTCATTCCTTAGAGAAATATAATAGGCATTAAGTAATGTATCTCCTCCCATAGATTGAATCATCATGGATATGCCACTATTTAATGCTTTTAGATAATAAAGAAAATCATGATGTGCAGTAAGCCTTAACAAGATTGGGATCCTATCCAATGTATTTTGAAATATTTTATTGAAGTCTCGTATGGCTGCTTGAGGTACTCATTTTATGGTAGTTACTTGCTCATAAAAAGACAAGAGATCAAATTTGTCTTCAAATATCCTCCTCAAAGAGTCACCCAATTGGTCCCATGTAGTGATAGATTTTAGAGTCAAAGTACCATACCAATAAAGGGCCTTCCCATTGAAATAAATAGCCAACAACCTGATATCAACATTATCTTTATTTATGTTATGTATATTACAAAAATTATCAATGTTCCTTATGTGTTCAATATGAGTAATGGCCAATTTTCCTATATAAGAAGGCACACTTTCAAGGGATGACATGAGAATGTCATCATATTTAGAAATAACTAGAGGGAAATGTCCATTTAAGGAAATAAAGGGTATGCTCTTTGGTGCTACCATCTTACAAATTGGATCCAACACAATTCTCCTATTAGTTAAATGACCAACAAAATATTTCTTTGGATATGGATGGGTATTATAAAATCTCTTTGATCTAACTAAATAGTAAGGTAGATATAAAAATTAAAAAGGAATGAATTTATTAGAAGATATTATTCTTACCTTAGGCATGAAAATGAGGCACTAGTTTACAATCAAGATCCAATAATTATTGGAGTCATCAGATACTACATGAAGAAAGCTTTACAACTATAGATTTACTAAGATCAACATCCACCATAGATAACTTATTAGACCATGTGGACCTATTGAGAATGCCAAAAATATTATAGCCTAAATTTTCAACCTAAATAGAGATAATCCAACCTCATAAAATTTTGGATAACATTGAAACACCTCATATGTTGTGTATAAATAATTTAAGAGGTGAATCTCTAGATTATAGGCTAGCTCCCATGTAAAACACCTAACACTAACCACTAACTTACTTGATTTAAAATAAAATGGATTTAAATAGATTGAAAACTACTCTAATTAAAGTGATTCAAAAATATAAACTTTAAAACTTACTTAAACTTACACTATGGAAGATAACTTATAATTTTGATCTCAAAACCTAAGGTTATCCTAACAAAAGTGTTTCAATATGAAGTTATAATTTAATGTGTCCTTCAAGGTGATGAGTAATAGGTATGATAATGAAAACTAATAATCTTAATTACACTTAAAAACACACAAAACATCTAGTTACACATCATATGACCTATTAGAGGGTAGATTGCTTACATAAAGCATGAAAGGAATAGATGAAAGTAAGGAAAGAGAAATATCACTTATCATCTAAAAATAAACTAATTCACACACTTATGCAAGAATTTGAGAAACTAAAACCAAATTGAAATATTTATTCCAAAATAAAATTTAGTATTCAATTCAGTAGGGCTTTGCCATACCAATGTGTGGATCCTTTACAATGCCAAAAGAAGTAGCATATAGAGATTTAAAAACAAAATGGAGTTATGATATATTACCAATATATCTCCAAGGTCATGTGTTGGTTTTTTGAAGATGATTCATCTCCCAAATGGTGTAGGGGTCTTTATATTTACTTGACATCTTGTCTTCTTCATGAAAATTGCCCTTCTCTTAGATTATGAGGTGACAATTTATCTTCCTCATCATTAGTTCACCATGAAATACATTAATAATTCCTACTTGACACCTATCATTCATTTTAAAACTTCCTTACTCTGACATTTCAATGGCAATCATCACATAAATCCTTAGGTGTCTTGGAACCCCTTTGTCTACTATGCCTTTCATTGATTGAGAGCTTCAAAACATGTATTAATATTCACCAAGGAAATATTTATCCATGAAATTAATATTAATAACTTATCATACCTAAGAAAAATAGTTTGGATCCTTAAAAAACTTACCAATATCCCATTTTCACCCAAAGCTTGCATTAGCCCTCAAATCCTTATAGCCTTAAGAAACACACAAAGCTCCTTATGTGGAAATATGTATAGATTATATTAGAAAACTAAGGGTATTTTTTATCACCCAATATCCCATTACACATCCATGACAAATTTAATGATGTGAAAACAAGTGGAAGCATACTTATTCACCTGATCTCTCTCTCCAATTAGGCCTTAATTAGTCCTCTAGGCCTAGAAGCTGAGTTTTTTTATCCATATGCTTACCAAACATGTGAAACTTCCAATACATGTTGGATTCACTTTACCCATCCCATGACCATGTTCTATGTCAAATTTGAGGTCCTAATACATTGTTTAGGTAGATAAACCATGAAATGGCCTAATACCTAGCATTTCTTAAGCCCTTTTCACACTTCCTTCAATAACTAGACCTATAAGAAAATTTTATGGGTGGTGTGTATATATTTTTTGGCTATATGAGGTGTAATGCACCTCCATCCATCTAACCCAATGGTTTTCATCTATAAATGATTTTCAATACCCTATTTTAAGTTCAAAATCTCAAAAAATCACATCATTTATTACATCCATACAAGTGTAGGTATAAATAAGTGTCATGGTGAGGACATAAAGAGAGTGATAAATGATGTTCAATATTTTTTAGGAACAATTCAAATCATTTAAGTCACCTTAGAGGCCCATCTCTCTCATTGGGTCCTTATTAAGGTTTTAGAAGGGTTTAAGGTAGTTTGAATTCTTCACAATTATTCATAAATTAACTACTAAAATTATGCAATAAATTTAGTTCATAAGTGTCCTAAACTACGCCTAGGTTATTAGGTTTCCATACAACTTTTTTATATAGATCTAATCTTGAGAAAGCACTCTTTAGGTTTGAACTATGTCATTGGAGAGTGGTTTGCATTTTTAACCTTTGTTCATAAGAATTATAGGCATAAACCAAAAAATAATTCTATGAGATTGAAATGTGGGGACCTCTTCACCATCCATGAAAACCAATAGACTCCATGTACAAGGTCAAGGCCACACCAATCAAGATAAAGTCTGATTTGAACTATAGTCATGAAATTGAAGAGCTTGAGGAGATATCATAGGACAAATTGTTCATTTTATTATACTCCTCTACTTATAGATGATTTTATATGATCTATGAAATCTTTTTTAAACTCATAATTCCTTTAGGTCCTCATATTACCCTAAAAACCATTCTTTTCATGACTATGTATACTAGCCTATGTGTTTGGTTTTAGGCTCAACAAGCCTAAAAATACGTATAAGCATTTTCAACACTTTCATTGAATCTAAGGATTATAGGGACATACCATCATCAGACAATAATTTCAATGCGACTTTATTCTTTCCACAAAATTCTTATTTTAAACCAAGTAAGTACTTTCACTTAACAAGCCAGGTCTGTAGGTGCTAACTAATTATGTGTATGCAGGGTTTAAGTGAGTTGGTTATTTATAATATCTTATATCCTCTATATAGGTTTATTTTTATCTAAAAATACCTTTTACACTTTTTAATTTACTCACCTAAAATCTAATTTCATTGTGTGCACTATGTCCTCTCTTCAAGCTTGAAATATCTTAATTTACTCAAGCAATTTTATATGTGATCATTAAGGTTTTGGATATGTGTCTTGAGATCAATAATTACATCCATAAGTCACTAAGTATCTAAATTATTTTCATCACAAATTTATAGTTTAATTTATTTTTTTGAAAATCTAAAACTTTCCCAAAACCCTACATCTTCACTTGCATACACCTGCTAGCTTATATATTTCAAGACATGGTTGTAGATGGTGATTGGATGTATTTTTAAAATAAGGATTTGAAAATTAACCTTATTTAACTAGGTTATTGGAAATTTATACACATTTTAACTTCCTAAATCTCTTCACATTCAAACCTGACTCTCTGCAAGCTTATTAGAGCTTTCATTTTGACCATACATGTATACTCCCATTGCTCTTCCTATAGGTCTATTTGAGTCCCTTAATTTATCAATGAATTAGTCCTCAAATTATAAAATTATTATAGTTTTAATGTATCTCAATATATATCTAGGTTTACTTTATCACCCATGTATATCTTAGATCTTCTTCATGTTGGCTTAAGGTCTCAACTATTCAAGTTATGACAATTATGCCTATAGATTTCATTGAGGTGATTGGAGCATTAAGTATTGAAATCACACCTTATAAACTAGTCTTGGACTACAAACAAGAATAAAAAACACATTTATTTCACCTCAGTCTTTAAAAATCCAATCTCTAATGCACATTACAAAATAGTTCTCATGAAATGCAAACCTATAGGTCTACATATTTGTAGGTCTACATTTTTATACCTTAAGCCCTCTATGATGCAATTTTGATCTTTATTTAGGTTTGAGATCATTTTTAGATTTATTACTCACCTCTATTATGAGATATTGATCTTCTTGTGCAGGCAAAACCCTTTTGAAACCATCCTATAGATTTGCATCAAAACATAGTCTTCAAACATGGAACATGAGTACCAAACTGGTATGGAATGACTAGTCAAGTTAGAGAGCCTTGAATGACATGATATAATGGTGAAAATATTTAACCAACCATTATATACATTGGAACTTTTGTAATTATCCAAAACTTTAGAAGTAAATATGTGACATATTCATCATGGAAACACTCTTTAATCTCATGGAAGCTCACACATGTGATTCTGATGAAAATAAGTGTAGAGTAACTTTTCATATCCATACCAGCCTTATACAATCCTTTTCATGCCTCAAAAATCTCAAATTTTCATGAACTTGGTGTAAAACATGAGCCTATGGGGTTTACTAGCTATTGTTGACTAGCTATATTATTAGTGACAATTCATATAGTTCATCCCATTAAACCCCAAAATAATTTCTTGAATATTAAGCCCATGATGGGTAATTATTATGCCTAGGATAAATTGGGCCAAATTCTCTATATGTTCATGAAACAAGTATAAATATCTAGCCTTCTTGAGCTTGTGAAGAGCTTGATTTGTCTCCTAACTATTTTTATGAAATTTTTTACCTTTAAACATCTATGTAAGCTCATTTTCTATGTGGGGAAGTTGAAAAGACATTTTATACATGTTTTTACTTTAAGGGGGATCTTCTTTGTCATACAAATGATTTAACACTACTTTTATATGATTTTTCATCTTTGAGCATTTTATGAAAATTTATATGACTTTGACGATCCTCTGACCATATTCCAACACCATACACATTATATTATCTCTTAGAATGTTTTTTATTTATAATATTATGTACCATTCTTCAAATTTGGACTAGAATGATTTAAAAGACTTTGGGGTACATGATAAACATTGTAGGAGATTAGTGCATGAATACATGACCTTGAAGATATGACACAACTCATATTATGACTCATCAAAGTGTTAATACCTTGATCACACTTGATAAACAACATTATCTCATGAATGACCTCTAAGACTATATAAGTACATAAGAAACCAAACCTTAACAAATGTTAAACAAGGATTACTTAACCACTTTTAATACCATGAAAATATCTATATGACCATATACAAGATTTTAGATCCCTATAAAAAAGTTTCAAACTATAGGGGCTGACCTCTTTTGACCTAGGGGTCAAAATTGGTCAATAGTGATTAAAACCAATAAGAAGATACTTAGCTTTTATAATTTATAGTTGACTGTATCAAGTATATAAAAATGGAAAACATGGTAAAATAGGCATGTGATTACTCATTTCTAGACATAGAGTCCATGACTATGTTTGGACATGTCCATGCTCCTTGAATAACTACATAATGTAGTTTTCATATTGTTCATATACTATGGATTTGTCCACTATGACAACGACACAAATATGATTACTTTTCCACATACACCTATGTATACTAAATAGGTTGATATATTTATACTATTTTAATTATGTGAATGCACCTTTATTTTCCTTCTCCTTATCTTGGAAACCCTTGGGGTACTTGTGAGAGCTATATATTTTTTCAAAATATGGAAAGTGTAAGTCTTTGAGTTGTGACCCCAATCAACTCTATTGATTATTGACCACTACCTACATATATAAATACTTTAATGAGGGAATAAATTCACACATATCTATCCCACTTAGTGTGATCAAGTAATATGCTCCTTCACTATATGTATAAAACTAGTAATTTAGATTTGATACTTGACAATGTTAGATCTTGAATTGATTTATAATGCAAAAGACATGACTTGAGACTATTATTATTGATTGATATTGAATTTGGGAAGAATAAGACAAATTTTATTAATGTGAAATAGTGTAATAGATAGATATCCAGTCCTTGTGAAATGAGGTCTTGATTTATTTATTTAATCATTATTTTGAATAATTTCCTTTAGCCAATTCCCAAATGTGTAGGATGACCCATTTAAATATTTTAAAATTTGGAAGATAATCATTTAATGCCTTGGAAATAAGCTCACAGTAGGTGGATAGGTCTATGATAACAAACCAATCTACCTAATGTAGACTTATCCCAAAAAAGTAGGGATAACTATTTAGAGGCTGAGATAAATCTAAGAGTGATATAATATAGTTTGAGTAATGACTTAGGAAATTCTATGTATTAGTGATATAAAATAGAGGGGTTAAGCCCACTTATAGATAAATATATAGAATCATGGTGAATACAATTCATTTATTTAAACATGAGTCAAGTAGTTAAAAATATGTAAATAATTAACATTATCAAACAATGTAACCAGATTTAGGTATCTATATTTATTTCTCCTTTATTATAGTAATGAACTACTAATATGAAACTCCAATTATGTAAGTCACTTAATTTAGCAAACCCTATAAAAACACATGAAGTAGTCAAAGTCCATTTTTGAAACTTGAAAATATAAACTTTGAAAATTTGAAATTTAAAGGAGAGCAAGGAAGGAGTAAACCTATAGGGATATGAAACCATGTTTCCTTACAAATTTTAACAGATTGTGCTTCTTTATTGAAGTAGAAATGTGTACCCTTGATAAATAAATTCAAGGAATGTTCCTCATGTTGAACCATTATAAAATTGAGATTCATCAAGTCCCAATTTTGAATAAATAATCAAGCCCTTAATTTGGAAAGATGCATGCTCTAATTCTCATGCGTCTAGAAAAGTAATTAATGTATTAACTAAAAATAAATTTAAACCATGATGGGTTCCATAGAAGTGATGCAAAGGCTATTTATTGACACTAAATGTGAATGTACATAAACTATAAAAAAAGGTGGATCCAAATAATGGGTTCACTAGAAGTAATGCCAAGGCATTTGAGTGTCTCTAAAATTGAACATACATTACATGTAACATATTGAATCATACTATTGTATATGGATCTAGATTATATTTTCATGATAAAAAAAAATGAATAATATTCAAGCCCCCATCATGACCATAATGTCAATATATTTGAAGTGAAATAACAACCATTTTTCATTGAATTTATAAACTATATTATAGTGCATATGCACATGAACCAGTATCATGCCTTTTGAATTTGAAAAATGTATATATGTGCATCAACCAACATCATGCCTCTCAAATATATGAAAAATGACATAAAATTTCATACATCTATATGCTTAACTTTAACTATATGTGGAACCTATAATTTTTGTTTATATAACAATTTTTCATATTCCCATGCATATGCATCCAAGTGTGTATGAATCTATATTAAAGTCTCTATAAATTTAGTGAATATTCATGTTTCATGCCCCCATAATCTATATAAATGTATCAATATCTATCATTTATATGATTTATGAATTAATTTGAATATTTGAAACATTATTTTATTATAAAATTTATTTTGTTTGCTCATGGAGGATTAAATATCTAAGATAACCAATCGTAATGTACCCATTCAAAGATAAAGGATGTATCATATGAATCACTCATCTCAAAATAAGAGTTAATTGTATCATGTGATAGAGAAACTATTGGCATAATAAATTAGATAGTAAATATGTGTAGGATATTGTTCAGATATTCATGCTTTATGTATTCAGTGGTTAGGTATATGTATTATGTCCTATCTTACATGAACTATAAAAGGATATAAGATGAAAAATATCCTATTTTAGTGCCAAAGTAATATAATAATGTGAACAATAAGATATTGTAAATGACTATCTATATGTATGCTTGTATGAAGAAGGAAGTGGGACCTTTTATTGAGATCAATGTAGAATTTTCGGTTATGGTTACCTGTTGTATTTATTATTTTATTCCTTTTGTGTGCTATCATGTTTAATGTTTTATTTAATACTATATAATTTAATCTAAATTCTCTATAAACATAATGAATTATTGGTTAATGCTAATTCCTATTAAATGCATAATAATCCATCTCTATTATGCTTCTATTTTCCCTGTTGAATATGAATTCTTTGCACTAACCTACACAATTGTGTAAAAATTAGATATAATCATCCTTAGCATGTTCTAATGCTTCATGAACCTCTAATAAAAATGATATGTTGATCATGGAAACACTCTTTCTAAAGGAAACTATGATAAGATGGTTACCAAGATAGAGAGACTTGAGACGTGGTTAGACCAAAAAGTATGGAATTTAGTATGGATTGATCTTCCAAAAGTGAAATTATTCAATAACACATATATGGAGAGATATATGAAATTTTATAGTGTGAATTACTTGAATTACTAGGTAATTGGTTAACAATATTAGAATAATATTGATTTAACCCAAGAACAAAATAAATAATCATTTGGATTGAAGCGAAGATAGAGTAACTACTGAAACTAGAAACCAACTAGATGAGAGCAATAGACTATTGGGTTACTACCACCATAGATGGATATATCATCAAGTTTTTAGTACAAGGATATATATAATTAAAATATACACATGATTTTGTTTGAGGAATTAGAGGAAATTTTTAACAGTGACTACCTCTCTTGGTAAAGATTTTGGTTATGGATAAGGCCATGGCACCTACTCCAGATAATATGGAGTAGTAACTTCAAGCATATGGGGGTGTGTGTGACATGAAGGTGAATATTGGTTAGATGAGTAAGGCTTTAACTTGAATCTAAAATGGAGATATGAGGGAAGAAGAGTTAGAAGAAAAGTTTGGATTTTGAATGGGAACTATGACAACAAAATAAATGGCATAAATAGAAGAATACCTAGGTATCTATTAGTAGAGGTAAGAGCAGTAGTAGATTAGATGATAAAAAACTAAAAAGATGTGATGAGTGTGAGGATGAATGAAGGATTAATAAAGAGGATGATTAATTTTAGAAGATAGAGTGAAGTGATGAAAAATGAGATGAAGATGAGATGTGTGAAGAAGGCGAGAATAGTTTAAAAGTAGAATAGATAGATGATAGATGTAGTATGTAGCTATAATAAAGGGTATTATTAGAAGAAGAAGAATAATTACATAAATAAAAAGAAAATAATCATAGGTTAATCATTAAATTAAGTGTATTAGAATAAGAAGTCATAAGATAGAACCATTCACTTGAAGAGAACACATACCGATAGCCCAATATTTTATATTTTAGTAGATGTTTTCAATTAGGTGGATAAGAAAATAGTAGATGGGAAGGACCATTTTCAAAGCATGTAAATCATTGGGATAATAAAATTTAAATAAGATCACTTATAAAATCTTTAAAGGCCATATGATTAATTGAAACTAAATAAATAAAATAAGGAAGTGCAAATAAACAAAGTGTACATGATAACTCTCCTAATATGCAAAGTAGTATGTAGGCAAGATTATCCAAAATGTAGCATCCTCTATTAATAGCTATGTAGTAAATTCCATTGTTACCAATTTACAAAATGGGTCATTAAGGAGGATTTATAAACCTATCCATCTATGATGGGTCTATCGATCTTAAATAGTACATGTTAACTTGTAAGATGAGATGGAAAGCTAAGGCCATCATTGATGAAGCTATCAAAAAGTGTGAGTTAGTAGGGGAACTAGATGGAAGAGTAATTAAGTTCATAAAATAAATATACATTCAACAATAAATTTTAAAATATGTTAAATACTAGCTTGTCATAAAATTCAAGATAAAGAAATGCACTAGTTAGACTATACAGGATCTGAAGGAGATAAGGCAAAAGTCTAGAAAATTAGTCTAAAACCATGGCCACAAATTCTTTGGTACGATGAATAAGGTAGAATTTTATTTAATATATAAATACAAATTTGTGTGATTTATTAAATGACTATGATCTAGAATTAGACTTACCACTTCACAAATTCAATATTCTACAAAAATATATGCTAGAGATGTTGCCTTGTGCATAGAATAAATTGAAGATTATGGAGAAGCTCTTATTAAAAACTCCAAGATTGAAAATACATTATTTTAGTCATATAAAATTTAAAAATTGGTAGTCTGAGTGTGGCTTGTGACACCCCATCCATATGTCCTTTTTACATGCTCTTGTGCCCCTTCTAAACACCTTTTTACTCATTTCTAGTCATCTAAAACCTTCTGAATGGTCATTCCACCTCAACTAGACAATATTCCCCATGCCAATATTGTTCTCCTAGGTCCTAAGACTATAGGATAAGAGTACCCCATTTGGAATATAACAGCCCATAAAGAAGTGTCTCATTTTTTATGGTCCTATCCATTTGCACTTTGAACCCCAATGGTCATTTCATCTAGTCCTTATCCTTAATTAAGTTGACCTAGTGAGAATACATATGACCCATGACCAATTTTTCCCCATAAAATCCCAATCAAAGCTAATTTAAAAAGGAGGTGACCAAACTTACAAATCAATCAAGAATACAAATAAATCACTAAGGCAAACTTCCCTATTTTTTGCACACAATCACCCAACACAGCTATAAACCTACTCAAATCCTCATACCAATCCCTAACCACCTAAAAAACTATCAATTTGGCATTTTCATTTGAATCACACTATTACACAAAGCAAATTAGGTGGGAGAACTACATATGGCTTAATCCCTCTTCAAAGTATTGGTATGTAGGAAGTGTACCCACATAAGGAGTGTGGATTGCACATTTAGTACATATTTCACACTAACCCCCACTTTCTTAAGTGACTCAAATTTAATTTTATCAATCATGATGGATGGTTAGGGTTTGAAGACAAAATTAGATCCATAGTGAGTTCTATCAACAACCAACACTCAATTTTTGATAAGCACACTCACACAGGCACACCACAACTACCTAAAAAGTTTTAGGTCTCTGTGATTAGTTTGGAAAACAATGATAAAAATGGATAAAAACACCAAACACCAAAGCATCCAATTTTTGGTTCACTTTTCCTTTCACCCAATGAGATATAGATTTAGATTTAAAACACCTTCCCAATATTGCACAACCATTTTCAACCTTTGTATTAACCTTCTTAGTCTATTTTCTAGCTAAGTTATATTTCTTCTTATTTATTGCTATTTTTAGAAAGGTGAAAAAGACAAACAATTGCACAAATTAGGATTTTATTTATTGTTATATTATATACTATTTTATTAATCTAGACCCTTAACTAAAATAGGAATAAAAATCCATTATTTCTAAAATAAGTTAAATCATTTGGTGAACCTGACTTATACCATTTATGCACAAAAACCCTATAAACCCTAGGGAAAATTCTTTTCTAATTTTAGTAATATTATTTTGATTTTTATTACATATATAAATGAAATTTTCACATTTAATTTTTAAAATTCTCCATAGTAATTTTAAAAATCATTTCTTTCAAACCCTAGTAAAATATACTAGGTCATTATGCTTTAAGGTATCACCTTACATGTCAATGAGCTTCATATCTTTTTAATGCATATTTTAGTTTTTTTTAGTACTTTACATTTCCTGTATTTATTACTTTTATTCCATCACATTTTTCTTATTACAACTTATTGCAAAAAATTCAATGCACTTTCACTTTGTTTTCCTACTTTAACAATGGCCTAATATATTGAATTTGATGAAACTGATAAGAGGGAACCTCAAGACATTTTAACTAAAAATATTGATATGTAAGATGATATGCTTAAAATACTAAATGAAAAAAACCAAAAAGAAAACAATGGTCAATCCTCTCAAACCATAGAACAACCAATTACAAATGACACTACAGGGGCAACTATGTCTCAACAACCCCTATAGCAGTCTAACCTTCCTATATGGCACCACTAATTATGGCTAGTACATCTTCACCTACTGATGTGGATACCCTTGTGTAAGATATTAAATCTCTTCAATCCAAGGTGATACATCTTGAGCAAGGTGCCTCTAGACCAACATAGGATTTTGACTATTTTGCTCTACTTCATACACCATTGTCATGCCATATAGCTTCTACATTCTTACCACCATGTTTTGTTCAACCCAAGCTCACTCTATATGATGGAAAGGGTGATCCAGAGCCACACTTGAGAGATTTTAACACAACATTCTTGGACTATGTGCCAAATGACTAGTTACCAACCAAGATATTTCCATAGAGAGTAAAGGAATATGCTCTACATTGGTTATATAGTCTACTAAATTAGTCAATCAAAGCATTCACTCCTTTAGCTGTCATGCTCCTAGTTCATTTTAGAATTAACATATGTGACAATGGTTCTTATGCCCAAGTTAAACAATAGAAAAAAAGTTAAAATGAACATCTCACAGATTATGTTCTTAGATATAAGACTATCTTGGCTAAAATAACTAGCCCCATGGCCAATCAAGAGTTACTAGATCTCTTCAAACAAAGTCTTTTACCAGCTTTGCATGAGTCAATAATGTTCAAAAAAATTTCTCCCTTCATTGAGTTATGTAATACAATAAAGGAAAGGGAAGTCAAATTAATTTCAATGGGAAAAATTAAGTACACAAGCATATCAGAAACAACAAACAAGAGTAACAATAAAGACCCATATAAAGTCAAGGTTAATGACAACAAAAATCAAAATCAACTTACAGTTAATATGTCCTCAAATCCCCCTCAATGAGTTGTTTTATCAATACCTCTTCAATGAGCCTTTACCAATCTACCAGTAACTCTAGCCAAAGTCTTATAGTATCTATTAGATTGCAATGTCCTATCTCTCCATCATAATTGGGAATTTAATACGACAAAGCCTCTTCTATATGGATATGCATAGAATGAATTATATGATTTTCAAATGGCACCAGGACATATAATGAATATATTCATTAGTTTTTGACATAAGATAAAGGACTTGATAGATGGCAACCTTATTGATCTTAGTACTCCAGTTGAGCCTCCTCAAGAAAAACAAACATAGGACAAGGCTCTAAACTTTTTCTTAGATCCTTTTCCAAAACATTCTAAATAAGATATAAGGGGTACATTAGGTGTTCACCATGCATATGATGCACACCCTCTACTAGATACATACTAGGCACCTTCAGTTGAGTCACATCATTTGAGAAACATGATGGTGTGTATAATTCTATAGTTCCATCTAGACCTTCGATCTCCTTTTTAGAGTAGGATATAGCTGAGGATGATTTGGATTACTATGCACTCTTTATCATAGAATACATTGATCACTATCCCATTAATAATGTTCTCGTAGATAATGGATCTAGTGTGAACATGTGTACTATGACATTACTTTAGCATTTAGGATATTCAAAGTAGGATATGACCTCGATGGACATAGTTATCAGTAGATTCAGTGGGCACAAATAAATTTCATTAGGTGAGATTTTACTTCCTCTACAAATTGATCTAACACATGTGGCCACACCATTTACTATTATTCCTAATACGATTCTTTGACATGTGGCTTGGTCAACTATAGATCCATAAACTTCATGTAGTACCTTTTATAGTTCACATATGCATGAAATACATTCACACTAATTAGGTTGTTATAGTTGGTGGAGTTATATATGAGTTGTCTCTCCTCACTTTAGATCCATCTCCTACTTTGTAGTCACCAATTTCAGATCCTCCACCAATTATTGTTATTCTTCTAGTTAATGTTTAGACATAGTCAAGGCCTCCCTCGCCAGCATAGAGAGTTCATACACTTCCATGGAGGACTCTCTTAGAGTGAATACTACATCAATGATAGTTTCAAGACTCTAGATATTTTTTAGCTATAGT
The DNA here is from genome assembly GCA_037957365.1 of Torreya grandis. Lineage (NCBI taxonomy): Eukaryota > Viridiplantae > Streptophyta > Pinopsida > Cupressales > Taxaceae > Torreya > Torreya grandis. The sequence goes on along the minus strand of JARHVA010001090.1, from coordinate 1,565,974 downwards.
ATTCACACCCAAGGTAATACATTAAGGTCTCATGCGTCTACACACAAAGCACATTTTTAGAGAGCTACTTCTACTACTAGATGGGTCCTTCAGAGCCCCACCATTGAATCCACTTCTTAGAGTTATAGGAGGACCACATAATTAGTTTCCACTATAGATATTTCAAAGCACTTACAACATACATAGATTTAAAATTCATAGTCTCAACCCTTCCATAATGCTTCATGATCATGTACGATCCCTCTCCTTGATATAGGACACCATGATAGGGAGTCTCTTATGAGATTCATTAGTTAGTATAATTTCTTCTCAGTATTTCTTGTACATAATTTCTTAGCTTAATTATACATAGTATAATTTTGCTTACTTGTACATAGCTCATTTAAAAAGAACAAAAATAATAAAATATTTCAAAATAACAAAAATAATATAGTATTTCAAAATATAAAAACATTCAAATAACTCAAAACACCAAAAAAATTTCAACTGTATGTATTATCCATGCTTTAAATTTTTACTACCATGGTAGACTTAGATTTTATTGTTATATGATATTGTTTGTCAATTTATCTACATTACCATGCTTCACTTGATCTTCTTTGAGTGTGCATAGTGACACCCAAATCCTTGATTAGTTCACTCCACCCATTGAGGGGGCATCCTACATTTACAATCAAGACATGAATCGACATATCTACCCACCAAGGGCATCTTATACATGACTATACCATCTAGGTTATGTAATTCCTATCCCACACACTCTATTTATCATGTTTATGAGCATTACTTACTAGCTTACATAAATTATTCTATCAACACTCACTAGTGTATAACACTTATGTATTTCTTAGCATCTACCTAGTCTTGTAATACATGTTTTACATACTTTCACTTATTGATTTTATCAATTAGATTTGATATTATTTATAAAATTTACATGCCTTATTTTCTTTCTTTGATTATCTAGATGTGATTTCATTTATCATTTCCTATTTTGTTACTTGTGTGTGTCTTAGGACATTTACCAATATCCTTTACTTGTACTCTTGTATGTTCTTGTGTCTCTTGTACCAATATTGTTTATTTGTAATTCTATGTGTATGTGGGAATTTAAACATGCCTTGTATGCTTGATTTCCTAGTTTGAGTGACATGTGCCCATGTCTCTTGTTTACTTGGCCCCTTGGCCTCTTTTATATGTTTCTTATTTCTTGCCTTGCGCACTTATTTGCTTCTCAATTGTTTGTAATGCCGTGATCCACATCATGCATTATCTTGTCTTCTTGGACGTCATGATGGACATCATGATCTATCCCTCCTTGACAACTAACAATATTTCTAGTTTTAGTTTAGTATACTACACATATTATTACATTGTTACATCTATTTAGGCATACCCCTATTGATCTAAAAGTCTCCAATACAAACTATGCTATATCTTAAGACATATTTTGGATTATCATTTATATATCATGTATTTCATAGAATAACACACTTGCAAGGATATTTATTTTGAGGGAATTCATTGTAGGGTCTTCATTCCTACCCTCAGAAGAGGGGGAAACAAACAAGGGTTTTGTCACAGAGATTAGAGCCCTCTACCAGTCAAAATCAATTTTTAGAAAACTCAAAACAATAATCATAATTTAAAACATGCTAAATAGACCAAAAAAATAGGGATGAACATAGAACAACCATCAAAAATAGTAAAATACAAGATCACCATATTAAGACTATAACATTTTATAGCAAAGTGTCCATTTTTTGGCAATCTTTTCCAAACAGCCAAAAACCTAGAATTTTTAGAAATAGATAGAAAGGTAAGGTCAATTATAATTTTGTTAACTAAAATCCAATTCAAATTGGGTAGTTTCAATATAATTTTACTAAGATTATCTAGATATAGTAGGCATCATGCATGGCATGATGACTTTTGATTCCAATTTTAGATTAGTTAGTTGGTACAACTTCTAGATTAGAATCCATGTTATAAAAACCAGTGATTAGGGATAATGTGTGTGACACATTTTCCTTATTTTCTTTCTAGTTAATTGTATTACCTAGGTATTCTTAGCAGTTATGTGCCTTATTCCATTTATAGGTGATTGGCATAATTTTGGAGTGGCTTTCATATAAGCCTAGTTCTCAGTTTTTGAGTGGCTTTCATACAAGCCTAATCTCCACCTTTGAGAGTGGCCAAGATTGGCCTAGTTCTTAGTACACATTAAGCTATCCATACCACATTGTTATATTACAAAGCATTCATGGGTTTCATGAGACATCTTATATGACACACATTCATACTAGTATCAGTTCATAGTTCACTCTTAGTGGGTAATGATGGAGCCAAAGGACTATCTAGCCTTTGTATTCTTGAGCCATCTACTCAGAGGAATTGGAAACATAGTCCAAATATTTATTAACACATGCATGGTCACATAGATTCACTATATAATGGGTGATAATGAAGCCAAAGGGCTAGCCTTTATATTCTTAAGCCACCCTTAGGGAATTGAGCACTCAACTCCATTTATGATATTAATCTTGGTAAAGCGCGTATCCAACATCACTCAGTATCACTTAACATCACTCAAAATCACAATAGGTTTTGTATTGGTTTGCATACCTAGTGAGGTGTATTCATTCCTTTCTCTTCTCTCTTTTACCTAGCCTTTGTATGATTCTTATTTTAGACATAGCATGTCTAGTAAGAACTAATATAATCCTTATTTTATCTTGCATATGTATGATTCACATTGTGCTCTCTCTATGTACACTCAATATCAGACATATTCATGGGCTTCACCCTTATATGTAAGTTTAGTTACATTTTCTACTTTTTCTTTATCCTAGTATTTTGCTTTGTTGTATCATTATAATAAAGGGAGGGTAATGTAGTCATATAAAATGTCCAAATTGGTATTTTAAGTGTGGCTTTCAACACCCCATCCATAGGTCCTTATTTCATGCTCTTGAAACCCTTATAGATACCTTTCTACTCAATATCAGTTATCCAAAACCTTCTAAATGATCATTCCACCTCAACCAAACAATATTACCTATGTCAATCCTATTCCCCTAAGTATTGAGCCTATAGGATAGGAGTGCCCCATTTGGACTATAGCACCCTATACATAAGTGTCCCATTTTTACCAATTTTATCCATTTTCACTTTGAGCCCCAATGGTCATTTTCATCTGGTCCTTATCCTTAATTAGGTTAGCCTAGTGTGAATGCATCTGACCCATGACTAATTATTCCCTATAAAATCCCACTCAAAGCTCATTTACAAAGGAGGTGACTAAACTTACCAATCAAGAAGGAATACAAATAAATAACTAAGGCAAACTTACGTATTCTTTATACACAATCACCCAACATAGCTACAAACCTACTCAAATCCTCATATTAGTCCCTAGCTACCTCAAACACTATTAATTTAGAGTTTTCATTTGCATCACACTATTTCACAAGGCACACTAGGTGGGAAAACTACACATGGATTGATCCTTCTTTAGAGTATTGGTATGTAGGTAGTGTGCCCACAAAAGGGGTGTGGATTACATGTTAAATACATATTTCACACTAACCCCCTTTCTCAAATGAATCAAATGCCATTTTATAATGCATTATGTAAGGTTAGGGTTTTAAGATAAAATCAGGTCCACAATGAGTTCCATCGACAACCAACACTCACTTTTTCATAGGCACGCTCACACAAGCATAGTGAAACTACCCAAAAAGTTTTAAGTTTTTATGATTATTTTAGACACTAGCAAAAGGAACAAACAACAACAAACACTAAAGCATCCACTTTTTGACACTCCTATCTTTTTACCAAACAAAAGCCAGATTTAAGTTTATACCACTTTCCCAATACTGTAAAACCATTTTCAACCTCTATATTAGCCATCTCAATCTATTTTATAGCTAAGTTATATTTCTTCTTATTTATTTCTATTTTTAAAAAGGTGAAAAAGACAAATAGTTCCATAAATTAGTATTGTATTTATTTCTATATTTTGTATTGATTTATTAATCAAGTCCCTTAACTAAAATAGGAATAAAACTCCATTATTCCAAAAATAAGTTAAATAAATTACAAAATTTTATGAAAAGAATGGAGCAATACCATGAGGAAAATAAGCCTAAATTGAATCTATTGTGTATAGAGTGTGGAAAAAGGGACATCATAAGAATGATTGGCCTAAGATTAAGATAAAATTATGTGAAATCTATCAAGTAATGGGGAATGCTACAATGTATTGGAACCTTTTACAATAATATGTCAATAGTCTACATAATTTATATTTTAGCTTCTATAAATCAAAAAATTATGATGAAAAAAATTGTAGGGATTTATAGGATCTCAAGGAAGGCATCACCAAAAATGTATTTACCGTCACTATACAACAAATGTCCTCAATGAAGAAAATAATCTTATGCCTAGAGGTTAATAAAGGTTGTACAACCCAAACAGGTCCATAATAGATTCCTAGTTCATCATTATATCAACCTCAATGTCTATCTGGATGGACCCCTACTTCACCGAGTTGGATGCCTCCACTTCCTTAGTACCAGTATGTATCACCCTAGAGTTTAACCCTAATGTAATAGTAATAAATGAGTTAGAACCCACCATCTACACAAAAAAAATTTAGAATTAGAGATAATAACTAGTAGCACTAGCATTAGAACATTGTGTAATAACAAGGAGGATATAGAGGTGGATATCAGTCTAATAGAGGATGAGCTTAAGGTGGATACAGAGAAGGATACCAAGGAGGTAGAGGAAATAAATATCAATGACCTCCTATATAATTCTACCTATGTAGAGAATAAAATCATGTACAATAAAATTTCCCTTTGAATCCTCAAAGATAGTCTTACTATGCATATTGCATAATCTCTAACTAGCATGACATAAAAGATTCCCCATTTTAGAGAAGAAAATAAATGACAAAGCCATCCAAAATATGAATATGGTGAGTGTGAATTCTAAAGAAAATATGTTTTTGAATACTATTACATGACAACAACATGCATAAAAAGGTTTTCCTCTACTTGAAATGCCTTAGGATCAGGGAATCCAAAAAGTTAAATAGGATAAATACCCAAACATAACTACAAAAAAGGGCCTCATGTATGAAGCTATGTAGATGTTGAAAAACATCCTACATCAAGATACCATTGAAGGAGATGCTATATATTTAGATGCATAAATGTATTGATAAATCATGTGCGTTATACATTAGGATGGAGTTATCACTACACTCATAGATCTTCTAAAACTTTTAAGCATACTGCACAATAAAGACATCTCCTAGAACATCATAAACTTGATACACAATCTATTAGAGTGTACATAGTGTAGATAATAGAAGATGGAAATTTTTTCTTTCTAAAAAAAAAAAAAGAAGCCTTAGGTTGTTGATGCAAGCATTGACATTTAATTTATGAGCTATGAAATTTTGAATGTTGTCTTTGATTTTGGCAACATAGTTAACATGATTCCTAGTTCTACATGGGAAGCTATTACATGACCAATTTTGAGTTATAGCTTAGTCATTTTGAGATTAGATGATAATGGAATGGTTGAGCCTATTGGTCAATTAGAAGATGTGGAGATTAAAATTTTAGAACTAACTTTACAAGGTGATTTTGAATTCATCAACATGAAGATCGTAGTAAAATATTACCTTATGATGATAGGTAAGAAATGGGAATATGATGGTCATAGGACTATCAACATGGTGTAGAATCAATTAGAGGTATATGAAGGAGATAAAATTTTTTTTCATTCCTATTAATAGAGTGTACAAGCCTTACATAATTCTAGCTAAACTAGATTCTCCATACATTATGTAAGAAACAAGTTGGATGAGCTGAACTCTAAGGATAATTAGAAATATCTGCACATAACTAAATGTAATTTATTATATGAAAATACTAAACCTTAGGTATAACCATTATTTAATAAATAGATGAAGACATGTTAATAATGGAGGCCTAAACTAGTGGTTATGTAGCCATTGGCAAACTAGTCTGTCATAGAAGATTGTGCATCTATGCTTATAAAATCCCCTACTCAGTCAAAATTTGACTTCCTCTATGAAGATAACAATCATATGTAGGATTATATATATCTAAATAGAGAAGGCACTTTTATATGGGAAATAGATTCATTTGTTAGTGGAGACTTAGACACACATCTTCTCAACTGGGCCTAAGGTGATCATGAAATTTGATAAATGATGATGGTATTTGTGTATGAGTGAAACATTCTTATGTATTATGCCACTAAGGATATCATTGAATTAATTCTATATTTCCAAGTTCATATACCTACCATCAACTAATAGGTTAGTGATCTAAATTATGCTTTGAAGGGAGTTGCTACAACATTTTGTGTAATTCATCAAAATGACTAGATCAAGTGGGATGATGCCTGCAAGCTCATGATCAATAGTTTCCAATTACCATAGTTCATTTGAAAAAATTGGACATTATTTTAATAAGGTGAGTGTCCTAAAATTCATATTCCTAAATGTGTTGAAGTCTAGACTAAGGAACATTTGGTATCAAAGTACTAGGTTCATATTTTCCATTATTCACTTATTCCATTACCAACAACATGATACATGCATAAAGAGTACAAAAGGGAGACATAACATTGGGCATATGTCCAAAGTGATTTTATTTAGATAGTTATATTTTAAGATGAAAACCCTCTGGTTCATAATTTACTCCATAAAATCAAATAATTCGTATGCCATGGGTGCACAAAATACTTAAGTACCAAAACCTAATATATTGCATAGAAGAACACAACATCTATTCTAAATTTGGAATTACAAAGATATAAAGTTGATATTAAAGAAAAAAATCCCTGACACATCCATGTCATTTAGTATAAGATGAATCATAGGACATTAAGGATTCTCATTCTCATGGTGATATGGATTGGAATGATTTATTTGAATATGAATGACCTATAAAACCAATAAATGACACCAGTGTAGAACCTACTAACGAAGACAAACTATGTAGTATATAAATTACTAAAAAAGAAGGGAAATATAGGATAAAATAATATTTTGATAAATAAAACTTGAATATTTACCAATATCCCATCAAAAATAATGTATCAAACATCATAACTGAGGAAGTTCCAAAACTAGTGAACACAGGTGACTATTGGATAGAAGCTGAAATTTTGGAAGCTATACAACTTCTGAGGGGTTATCAAGATGTTTTTCCCACTAAATCATCAAAGGTTTTAGGATTTGACCAATATATTAGTGATATTCATATTAAACTAAGGGAATGTGCATGACCTAAAAATAAGTGGCCATACAAGCTAAAACCAAACATGAATCTAAAAGTAAAGGTTGAACTGGATAGAATGCAAGACAAAAGAATAATCTATCTGGTAGAAAAGGTAGATTTGGTAATCCCCATGGTAATTCATCTAATAAATTAGGGGAGATCCAAGTATGTGGGGATTATCATATTTTGAATGATGCATGTGTAAACGATTGATTCCTAATTCCATTCATGGACTAAGTTTTGGAATCTCTGAAGTCTACTCTTTCATAAATGGTGTTAATGACTATCATCAGATACTATTTATAGAAAAGATAGATTTAAAATGAATTTTACCATGGAATGGGGATCTCTTGTGTATGAGTTCATGTTTTTTGGCCTTAATAATGCACCTACAATGTTTTATTACACTGTGGTTACTACATTCAAGGATTCCATTCATGACTTCCTATAAGTCTACCTTGATAATTAGGTAGTATTTTCCTTACTCAAAGAACATTTGTCTAAGTTACATCTAATGTTAGAACATTGATGAACTCTATGCATCACATTGAATTTAAATAAATGCCTATTTTTTACACCCTTTAGTGTTTAGTGAGGACATGTAGTATGCAACAAAGGCATTCCGGTAGATCAAACAAAAATCATAGTAATCATGAGTATGCCTCCACTCATTAGTTACACCAAAGTGTACTCTTTTCTAGGACATATAGGATACTATCATAAATTTATCAAAGGCTACACAACTATTTCATCTCCATTAGAATCTTTATTATGAAAAAACGTAAATTTTGTTTGGACTTTAGAGTGCCACGTAGCCTTCATAGAGATGAAACAAATATTGGGAATATTACCCATCCTTGTTTTTCTAGACTAGATCAAGACCTTTCACATATATATGGATGCTTCAAGTATCACAATTGGTATTATTCTTGCATAGCTAGGAGATTATGGGCCCAACCATCTTATTCATTTTACTAACCAAAAACTATCTACCAAAGAGAAGAACTACATAACCAATGAATGAGAAGCATTAGCCATCATGTTCATACTACAAAATTATGACATTATCTACTTATGATTTCATTCTAAGTCTTCACTAATTATCAAGCCCTATGATACCTTGTTAATACGTTGATGCTAGGAGGATGAATCTCTCATTGGTTAATGTTATTTTAAGAGTTTTAATTCCACATTAATGTAAATATAGGAAGAGAGAACATGGGACTATACCATCTCAACCACATTCTTAATGGTGAAGAACTAGAATAATTATGAGAATACTCTCCTAATGCTCACCTCTTCCATGTTTCTATGATTACTAAAAATTTCAAAGCCATTGCCAACTTCCTCAAATAAGGAATATTCCTTATGCACTATAAATAATATAATAAGAAGCATTTTGTTACTAGAGCCCTATCATATACCATCATCAATGGGATTTTGTATCACTTAAAAAAGCATGAAGTCCTATATAGGGTTGTTTTAGAACATGAATGACCTCATATTTTATAGGAGGCACATCAAAGAGTCATAAGAGGAAATTTTATTAGATAATCTATGACTAGAAAGTTGATATAGAGTAGATTTTAGTGGATAAATCTATTCCAAGATACACATAGAGTTGTATAGTACTAAAATGACTACCAATGCATGGGTAAACCACTAAAAAAAGTTAAAATGCCTTTGTAGCCTGTATTAGTTGAGAAACATTTTGAATAATGGGGCATTGACTTTATCAAACCCATTAATCCATTGAGAAAGTGCAATAAAGTAAGGTATATCATCACTATAATGGACTATTTTATTAAGTGGGTTGAAATTGTTGTGACACTTTACTATGGTGTAAAATATGTAGTGACGTTTCTCTATGATAACATTATTACAAGGTTCAGATACCCTATACATTTAGTCAATGATAGAGGAATGTAATTTATGAACAACACCTCAAGGATCTGACTGAGGAATTTATTATTTTTCATGTCAAAAGCATTATGGATCATCCACAGGCCAATGTCCAAGCTAAAGCTTCTGACAAAGTGCTAGGTAAAATGCTAACAAAAATCTATGACATCAAGAGGGATGACTAAGAAGATCACATTCCTATAATTTTGTGGGCATATCACATGCATTACAAGAGAGACATAGGGTTTAAACCCTACCAATTGGTGTATAGTCTTGAAGCAATCATGCTGATAGAATACCTAGTGCCTAGTCTATGCATTACCATGGTCATGTGATTAAGAGATAGTGAGTTTCTAACTACTAGACTACTTGAATCAAATAATATGGAAAAGTATAAACATGGAGTAGCATAGATGCATTAAGTGAAAAAATAGAGCTATAAAGCATGGTATAATAGGAATTTATGCTATAAATAATTTCATAAAGATCAACCAGTCTTACTATATAATAATCGATTCAGAGCATTTCTTGAAAAGTTATAGATTTGATGAAAAGGGCCCTATATTATACATAAGTTAATGTAGTAAGAAATAGTGGTTTTAATATATCTTTAGGTATCTATTTTATCATGGTGAGTAAATGGATTTAGGCTTAAGCCCTAACACCAATAGTTAATTGATCTCATTCTGCAAAGTGAGTGGTTGATGAGTAGCACCAAGTAGATTAGGATTTCCAAATTATTGCATTTTTTGTGTTTTTATTTTTTTTGTGTGTTTTTAAATGATCTCTTTAATAATATTTGAGAATCAAGATACCAAACATAGCATATGCCATCCATCCATAGTAGGATCCACATATTCCATTGTAAAAGTCAAAGAGGAGTTACTAAAAGAAATTAAGTTTGGGAAAGGTACATAAATGTCACATCAACAAGATCTCCACCATATAATGGTCATCCAACAGAATAAAATGCTTGATCTAAGGTTTGATTGATGAAAATATTCAACAAATTAGTGGCTTGTCAACATCATCTTCTTGTACACCCCATATGGACACCAAAGAACATAATGACATAAATCCACACATGTGCCAATGATTAAATACATAAATTTCTAAATTTGATTAAATTTTTATATCAACCATTGTATTAAAGTTTAGTGAACATCTAAGCATTCCATTGGCACAAAATCTAATAGGCATGAATTCTATAAAATCCAAGTTTGAATACCATGTCATCATTTCATCCATGTCTATATTTTTAATGAGATGAAATTACCAAGAGTCAAGCTTGTTTTCTTGCAAAAAGAGAAGATATCATCCTAATTCCTTCACTTCATATAGATATGGATACTTCATGGATCATTAGGATCTCATATATTCTTAAAAAGAGTCCATAGGTGTTGACATGGCACTCAATCAAACCAAGGTTAATGACCAAGAACCATTTGACTACCTTTGATAAGTAGAACACAAGTTATTTCAACTAGATCCTATTGATGTTATACAATCACTCACTCTCATAGCTCCCCATAGATTCTAAAACATATATGTTGAGTTCCTACTATGACTTCCTACCTTTGACAACCTACAAGAGATCATATAAGTATCTCTAGGTTGATACAATGATGGCAACATCTATCTTGGGTTGGATGTCACCATTATAATCAATACACAAGCTATGGCCCATACTTTGGGCATGCCTGTAGGAGGAGACTCCTTGTCCCTATATAAGATAATAACACCCCCATTTTTAAATAATTACATGTTTTGTATGTGTGAATCAAGAGAGGGATTCTAATTAATGAAATACTAGATGATCTAGTGTGCATCTTTTTTAAGTGGACTAGGAGATTTTGGTAGCTGACCAATTCTATAAAGAAAATACCAAAAGGTATCATGAATATCACTCATAAGATGATCCACATAAATGAACAATTAAAATAGTCATAGTACTTCATCAAAAAGTTACTAACAATGAGAAGTGTTGTGCCACTTCAATTCCTCATCTTTCTACTCTGCTTCATGTAATGGAAGTCCCCAGAGGGATAAGTGCACCTTGACATATACTATTGGCCATCATATAAATTCTAGAATCTCATTTGGATGCAAGAGTGTGGAGCCCTAGAACATGAGGGTAAGTTCAAATTTTGGTGGGAGGATTGCATGGAGCTATTTGTAACACATCCCAAAGTGCCACCCAATGTCATGTAATATCTAGGTTAGCATGCATCTATCACTTTTCTACCACATGTTGTATTCATAAACATCCATGAGTTACCATGTTCACCCTTAAAACAACTCCTAATATTTGTAATAATAGACATGACACAGGTCAAAGTTACATGAAAAAAATATTTTTTAGATATATGTACAACTCTACTAAAATCCATACCACTTGGCATAGTCATCCCTATAACACAATAACTAGAAGAAGCTACCAGCTTGCAATAGTAGAAGGGAAAGTGAAAAGACAAACATAATTTAACATCCCTCCCCTAAAACAAAAGACATCTATTAACATGAAGTAGATGGATGATCTAAAGGTGCCTTAGGTTATGAACTCGTGATATTTTTTAGATGGGTAGAAATGAGTAGGAAGTCTACTAGGTTATGATGGCAATCATGGTTGGGGATTTATATGAAAAGGAGGAGGAGAAATATTTCTTCTTCTATAAATCCATGTATACAATTCAATTATAGAAATAGGTTCCCATAGAGCTATTGGTGGGTATACCATCTTGACCACCTTCCATTATATTGATATTATTTGAGAAGAAGTAGAGCTACTACAAAGGAGGATCAACTTCTTCTAGCCTCAACTTGTACCAACATTCATAGTTGAGGACATATTTTCAACCCTTCTAAAGAACCCACCTAAATCACTAATGTATAAACCATAAACAAGGTGGAAGATTAGGGTTTCCCCTACACTAGAAAATCAAACCTTTAGAAAACCAACTACTATTTAGGAATCCCAACATTCCCTTACATTTACTGTACCACTAGGGAGGAGGAAGGCAAATGTTTCTAGCTTAAAAGTATGACATAGTGGTTCACTACCATCACCCCAAGCCCAAGAGGTTGAAGAGCTCACATTAGAGTAACCCACAAAAGAAAAGCAATAAGGATTGAGGGAAGAAGTAACTCACAAATTAGAACAATGAGTGAAGAAGGAGGAAAAGAAGAGACAAAAAGGATAAATGCAACAATAACATACCATACAATAGGTTGAATAAGCCAATGCCAAATAAATGGACAAGGATGTAAAGGCTAATATATGGAAGGCCATGAATATGGAAAAGAAGGCACATAAGTGGCTCATGTAGCCAATAAAGTAAAATAAGAATGAGATAGGAAATAAAATGAAGATAAGCTTGTTTCCAAAGTAAAGGTAGAAGAAAAATAAAAAATAAAATAATATGCAATGGCCCAAGCACAACAGGATATGGAAGCTACAAATAATGTATATCAACATGAAAAAGAATCTATAAGGAAAAATAAAGAGGAAGAATACCAATCCCTACATTAACAATAGGCATAGGCATAAGCCCAAGCATAGGCCCAAGAGACACAAGAGAAAGCTAAGGCTATGGCTCTGAAAGAGAAAAAGAATAAAGAGTAAGAAGAAGAGAAGAATAAGAAAGAGGAAGAAGAAAGAGGAGTAAAAATAACATAATAAAAAAGAGGAAGAAGAAGAATGGGAAAATTAATTGAAGGCCCAAGAGAAACAAACAAAGCTATAAGCTACACAATAAGATCTCAAGAAGAAAAACAAAGAAGAGGAGGAAGTAAAATACAAGTGGGTTAAATACACTACATAGAAATTCAAGATGGTAATAAAGGCCATAACACAATAGAAACAAACACCAACACAATATCATGTATAACTAGAGTAGACCACACAATAAGAAGAAACCATTATAGCTCTAACATGTCTATAGCTACCCAAAATGTCATTGGGAGGTGTTTGGCTTTGGTATGTCCCAATAGTTGATGCTCAACACACCACCTTCTCACTCACACTTGCCATAATGTCATGACTAGACCTTGAAACATTCTCAATCACATTGGTCACACTTCTAATCAAGAAAGAAGATTCATTGGATGTCTCTAGACTTCCTTTGTAGAAATAGTTAGAGGGCACATCAGCTTTTCAAGAATCCATTTCATAGAAGGTCACCTCCTTGGAGAAAGAATAGGATTAATCCAAGGAAAATAACATGGAGCTAAAGGCTCACCTCCATGAAGTTGTGAAGATAATATAAGACACCTACCTATAGTTGGTCATTCAAGAAATCAGGGACCAAGTTATGTTTGACCAACATAGGCTCAAGATGTTGGTCTCTAAACTCACTAAGGACTAGTGTATAGCCTAGTAACTCTACACATTCAATCTGTTAGGCCAAATCATGAATATTGAGGCAATTACATTGATAAACTTAATAAAGAGTACCAGAGCATACTGGATATTATAGCACTCCAATCACATCAAGTCACATGAATTCTATTATACTAGAAGCAACACCTTGATGACTCTCTTTCCATCTCTAGCATATATTTCACTACAAGTACAACCACCAAGACAACCATGGGAAATCAAACCATATTGGTGGATGAGAATGATAAAGCTCTATAAGACTTATTCTATACCAAGAAAAATGTACATGATAGACTTCTTTAATGGTAGATTGAGCTTTGACATAGTTCATTCATAGGTCTGCAAGATAAACACCATATGAACAATCTAGAGTAACTGAGTAGAGAATCTAGACAAGGGTCATCAATATGAAGGCATCCATGAGCATCATTGATGACTTGAACATGAAACAACTCATTGGATATCATGCATCGATGCACATCCTATTGTGCATGGTCTAAAAAATGATGATCAATTAGCATACTTAAAAAATTGACCTATCTCCATTTTATAATGAGGTTGCCCAGATCCTCAACATTATAGTCTAGAAGCTAGCATCCAATCTTCAACATGTCATTACATAGTGCAAGGTTACATAGTCTAGGGCCAATGATCCTATTGGTTAGTCTTCATCTACATCAATTCCACCTCCTTCAAACTAAGTACTATACAAGGCACACATTTTTAAACTATTGTAAATAATTTTGTATTTGGGAATGATTAGTAAGACAAGTGGGGCCAGGATGGTTGAAAACTTATAAAGGGTGGCCACCTAATTATGATATCATATTTAAAACCCAAAAGGGTGGTAGGTTGGTATGCTACTTAATTTAAAATTTGAATGGGTGGTTAAGTGGTGCGCAAGAGGTGAAAACTAAAAATGGTGCCTTGAACAATTACTACAAATCTTACTAATCTAACCATTCCTTAAGATTCTACCTTGTGCACATTTAGATGATCTTGTGATGTTGTCTTTGGATGAGATAACATTTTGAGTTTGATAAAGTTTTGGGAGAAGAAATTGGATAGTAAATCTCTACAAGATATTCTTTAGATATTCATGCATTATGTATTTAGTTATCAGCTATATGTATTTTTTCTTATCCTCTATAACTTGGAAAAAGATAGAAGATAAACAGTCTCCTCTTTTGGTGTCAAAGTATGAGAAGAATATAAACAATCAATTACTGTAAATAGCTATATATAGTATGCTTGTATGAAGAAAGAAGTGGGACCTTTTGTTGAGATCAATATAAACTATTTGGTTATGGTTACCTATTGTATTTCTTATTTTGGTCCTTGTGTGCACTATCATTTTTAATTTTTAGTTTAATCTTATCTAAGTTAATCCAAATGCTCTATAAACAATAATGAAGTATTGGTTAATCCTAATTACTATCAAAAACACAATAATTCATATTTATTATGCTTCTATTTTCTCTATTGAATATGAATTTTTTGCACTATCTTATGAAATTGAGTAAGATTTATATATATTCATCCTTATCATGTTCTGATGCTTCAAGAACCTCTACCAATAGAAACAATCATGTATAATCATGCTAACATGTGGAGAGTATGTTATCATAGTATAGTGTATGTTAATAAGGCATAATTGAAACATATGTAATGTGAGGCATACTAGTGTCATGTATATATAAACATAGAAATGAAGCATGAAATAGATTAACCATTTATAAATAATACTACACAATAAAAGTGCATGATATAGATCATGACACCACTATTCAAGCAAAATCAAGCACAATAAGCACAAGACATAATATCACACTATGTCATGTAATGCCACACATAAAGAGAAATAACACATAAAATGGACATTTACATGTCACAACAAACAAGGCCAAAGGCCATATGCAAAGGACATAAAAATTTCACAAACAAGAGACTTAAATATGTTTCATACACATGGACCAATGGCTACACACAATAATCAAGCAATGTCTATCCTAGAATGAAAGAAAGTAAAAACATCAAAGCAACATAAAATAAGTGAATATTAGTATACATAATCCATATGTATCAATGTCACATTATATAAAAGTATAATTTCCATGTAACATAATGTAAAATATGAGTAATTAACAATACACTTGTAAGATATGTAGTTCAACATGATAAAGAGGTCATATATAAGTATATCCTATGATAATGTAACATGTAGAATAACATTCCCCTAACATAGACATGACAATTGGGTAGAAGGTATTTCAACATATTATAGATACTAAAACTAAATATTTATAGCATCTCATTCATGTACATTTGAAAAATACCAAGTAGGTATCTACCCTTCAGTTCTAAACCTTCTTATTATTGAAAGACTCAAATTTGCCATCTCATTATACCTAAATTATTATGTTATAGTCTGACCCATATCATTATGATTAACCAAATAACCTATACATTAAAAAAATATCAAAACTTTATATATATCTTTCCATTGTTAGTTATAGATCCATCCCTACTTTCTAGCCTTTTGGACATTATTGACCATAGAGGGACACTACTATGAACATTAGTTTCCATATACTTATTTATTGTTTAGTACTCATAAGTAACATAAATTTTAAACTATTAGAAACCTATGGGTCAATCTATTTGTCTTATTGAACCCTATCATGATATATTTTGAAAATGTGGGGTATAAATACAAGTTGTTTTATTCTCATTGTTTATTTAGCAAATTGCAAGTAAGCACCTACGAAGGATCATTCAATAAATTTCACAACTAAGTTATTCTACCTATTCATCCTTATTTTAGTATCAATAATAAGATAATTCATACAAAAGGTTTGAAACATATAAATAATATCCTGTAAGTGGTATTTGTCAAGTTAAAAGCTAGATCATTTCATGTATCTACATATAACATATTATACCATTATTCACACACAATAAAAAACATAAGGGATAAATACAAAATTTTGAGTCCCTCCTTGGAGCATTGGATATGTAATCAATTCTCATTGACATAAGGGTCTTTGAGTCAGATCAATATCAAGAGCCTACTAACCCATTTTTAGTAAAAATCATTTCAAGGTTGAAGAAGGGTGAAGAGATAGGGTTTGATTAATAACACTAGAGTGATAGCCTATATTCTAGGTCAAAATAAATAATAATAATAAAGGTGATAAAAAATAATAATGGTGAAGTTTTTCACATTGAGATCTATTGGATATTTTGCATAGGATAATATCATCAAAACATAAATAATATCATTGATAGTAATGTCCTAATGTTGATAATAGTGTCCATGATGACATAAGTAGTGTTTTCAATAATTGATTAATGTTCTAGAATATTTTTCATGAACACGTATACCTATGTCAAACCTATATCTACTTATGCATAGTAAAACCCAACTAAGTATAATTTAACTTTGGTATTGTAATTAATTAAACATCTTTCAAATTTGGCACTTTTTATATTTAACATATATTAGTTTTATAATTTTAAATATTCATTTATCTAAGTTTTAAATGAATTGACATGATATAGATTAGTTTATCATCTTTTCATTTAAGTTATTTATACTCTTAACCTTATTCCCACCAATCTGAATTTAGGGTTAATCATTTAGTGAACCCAACCCCTGTGTCTCTTCATCCTAGCTTGTTGTAGGGTTTTCAACCTCCTAAGGTTTTTTTAAGCTTTACTTATTCACATTTGTTCTCTCATTTATATTCAAAAAATATTTAATCACATATTAAGTGGTATTCTTATTAAATATATTGAGCTTCCCCTTGGGAAATATAAAATTTCTCAAACTAATACCATGTCAAATTTTGCTAATAATGAGACTATCAATAATGAACATGAGCCACATACAAAAAAATATTCTCATAGAATATGGATATGATCATGAGGATAATGAAACACACTATAATAATGAAAATCACCAAGTTGTTTGAGAACAAGTTAAATCTATTGCATTATTTTGAGAGTGAAATCATGAAACTCATGAATATCCATAAGATCTTAAATATTATATTGTAAATTCAAAATGCAAAAGGTTTTATTCAAAAACCATTTCTTTCTATTGATACAAATATGGGGGCTACTAGATATTCCCATAACACATCCCTTCCATTTTACCTCCCTTTAAGTTGTACCTTATCTACTACATCTAGTGGGGGTAATGATATGTTTTCAAACCATTATTCCTTGAAAATTAAGCACTATTTATACATCATCCATGGGAATAATTAATACTTCAACTCAAATACTAAATTCAATGCCTACATTAATACCAATGGTATTTTACCCCTTTGGTAACTTCTCAAGTATCTAATATTAATCATAATGGCTTTACAATGCAAAATCTTCCCCAAGTTATAAATTTTTTGGAGGCTAAGGTTACCATCATTGAATAAAGTATTGGAGATATGATTGTCATTGATGTCAAAAGGGACATTATGAGCATGTCATTAATGCTCAAGTATGAATATGGTTATCATGGTGATCCTATCAGAGGTTAAGGATGATTGGAATGCTTGTGTGCATGAATTGAATTCATCTAGTTATTCATATTGAAAATTTAGACCTTTTTGGGTCTATGATAGAAATGATGAGAAGGAATTTTTATGAAGTCACCATTACCACATGTGAATGAATATAAGGGAGCTAGTGACATGGTTGTGATCACATTAGTCCCTAGTTATTATGTGTCATATTTAAAGACATGTGATGAAGTGATGTTGAAGTTATATGGATGCAAAGTTAGCTACTAAGACATAATTCACTAATTTTCTATACTTAGCCAAATTTGCAAAAGGGATATACAGAGCCAAGTAAGTATATTTA